>JARQZJ010000105.1:392500-820000 GCA_030704895.1 Henosepilachna vigintioctopunctata
TTTCTCATTTTCTTCAGATTCTTTTTTTTTTGTTCTTCTCAGACGGTAGGCCTTTCAGTTTATTCCACGCACGTATTAGCGTCACTGGCGTAACCAAACTCCAAGCTTCCGATACCATGTAATAGCAGTCCTTTAAATTTATTTTGCTATGATTTGCCAAAACCAATTCTTCATCTTCAGCACCTTCGATCAGCAGTTTTCTCAGCAGTTGCCTTCTGTAATGGCGCTTCATTGTTTCAATAACAGACTGGTCCATGGGTTGCAGCAAACTTGTAACATTGGGAGGCAAAAACGTCGTTTTAAACTGCCCATTCTCTCTTTCCAACAGTTGCTGTAGGATGAGTGGGTGCGTTATCAACAATTAAAAGCACCTTACCTTCTTTTCCCACCGATTTTTGGTGCTTTTTCACTTCAGGAATAAACACTTCATCATACCATTCGGTAAACAAAGCTGCACTCATCTAGGCCTTGGGTTGACTTTTGTAGAAGAGTAGAAGTTTTTTTACGTTTTTAAATGCTCTTGGATTTCTTGATTTTCCTATCAAAAGAAGTGGCAGTTTATGATTTCCAGTGGAGTTGGCACAGTTAAGCACTGTAACACGTTCTTTACTGACCTTATGTCCAGGAGCACTAGATTCCCTTTTAGAAGCCAAAGTGGTTTTTGGTAATGCTTTCCAAACAAGGCCGGTTTCATCCGCATTATAAACAAACTCCGGATCATAGGATTCTGATGCAGTTTTAAATTTTTAATAAAATTTTCAGCAGCTGCAGAGTCTGCTGAAAGCTTCTCACCAGCCAAATCTAACTCGCGTACACCATGCCTGAATTTAAAATTCCTTAGCCAGCCGTTACTAGCCTTAAAAGATGAATCACCAAGCTTTTCTGCTAAGATTTTGGCTTTTTCACAAAGGATTGGACCTGAAATCGGATTTCCCATAGAACGTTGCTGCAAAAACCATTTAAACACGGCATCTTCCAAATTTTTGTTGGTTGCTGTCTTCATTTTTTTCCTGGAGGAACTTCCATCTTCATTTTCAAGCACCGAAACAAAGTTTGAAAGTGTTGACTTACTGTTTTTAATGTCAGAAATTGTTGCTTGTCCAACACCATAAATCTCAGACAACTTCTTACCCGTTACACCTTTATCGAGTTGCTCTATAATTTTCAGAATGTCCGCTAACGATAGCACAACACGTTTTCTTTTCGAAGCCATGGTATAAAAACAATACAGTATTGTACACGCATAAACAAAAGTAAGTCGTAGCGAAAGAGTAGCGTCCTCGAGCAAGGTCAATAGCACTCTGGCTAATCAAAACAAACAATGACAGGTGCGCCGTGACTGCAATGCGCTGGAACTTGTCTTAACTTGCCGTTGTGCCTACACTGACTTCGCGGGGGGAAGTCAGTGTAGGCACAACGACAAGTTAAGACAAGTCAAGACTTGACGCGCAAACACTGGCTTCGCGGGGGGAAGAATAATAGCGCACTTAGAGTTTTTTTGGACAATTTTTTGTGATTCGGATAATCGGCGATTCGGATAGTCGGAGTTCGGATAATTGGAGTTCTACTGTATATATATATATTTTTGTTTTTCACAATAACAAATAAATAAATGATAATGAATAAATTAATCAATTTTGAATACTTCCGAAGCGAATGCTAAGCCAGAAATATTCCTCTGAATACGATTCCTCTGAACGTCATCATAAATAAAGCTTTTAACATTGAAAATAGTCTGTTGTTACTAAAAACATTAAAAATATATTTATCTGAAACAGGCAATAAATTAATTTCGAAAAAGATATATATTGCTTGAAGAAACCGCTTAGTTACCTCTTTCAATTCTTCATTGTTCATCAGAAGGTTTTCTTTTTGAGTTTCTAATTCAGAAAATGAAGTGTTTTCCAAAACACACAGCTCAATTTCGGGAGAGTCATCTAAACTTGCTCGAAATATTTCCATCTCTTTGTCAAGATTTGACTTTTCTAACAAGGTTTTTTCCAAGTCTTTTGCCAAGTCAACATAAAGTGCTTCATTCGATGCGATTCTGAAAAAATGCTTCGATTTATTTGAATTCGAGTTATGTTCTTTTTCGGTATGCCAATCAGAAAGAGAGTAAAATAGCATCGACGGGGCCTATTCATTGAACTAATAAGTAAGTTCGTTAAATGGGCCGAAATAATTTTCAACGCTTTAAAATTCATCGAAACACTTCGGATCTTTCTTACAGCAGCACTTGAAAATACCAAGAATTTATACCTCAACTAGCTGAACTTTGTACGCCCATTTATTTTTCTCTGAATATTTTTCAAACAGCCGGAAAGACATGTTCTACTATTTGTGCTACATTATCTTGCTTTTAATATTCATCCCGTGTGGAGCAAGGGGCTTACTTTCGAAGGGACTGCAGTACTTAATATAAAAATATATGAAATATTTTTGAAATTGTCAAATGTGTTCAATTTATTAATAAGGTAATTGATGTGTTTCCAAAATTCGCAAAGAACTGGTTACGTAACGAAAAACTTCATATCCATTTCTTTTAGCTATCTGTCTTCATCTTCATTCTAAACCTGTGATATTTTTTCTTTCTATGCATTCGCCGTTAACTTTCAATTTTTTTCAAATACATACAAGAGTGTCTGCGATTGTCAGACAAACTCTTAATGTTTCACAAATTTATTGAATTATAAAATATTATTACAACGTTGAGTCGACATGTTTCGACGGGTCAGCTCATTATCAAAGGTAACAAGCTGACGATATGACGTCACATCTTGGTTTCATCATGTCAAAAGTGACGTCGAAATGTCACAGCCTCAAGACGTTTTTTGAACTGTTCAATACACGTCATTAAATTACGTTTTATGCTATTCAGTATTGGAAGATTTGTCATTTCTGAAAAAATTAACGGTTAATAAGTTGGCGAAAATAGTACTTTGCGCTGACGTCATCTGATCGATCGTCAAATTGACCGAAAATTGACTCTAATAATAAGACGTCATGTTTAGTCCAGCTTGCTACGTGGGTATCAAGCCTCAGTCAAGAAGTCAGTCTTGATAATGAGCTGAAATGAATGAACTCAATTTTTATATTTGAATATATTTTTCATTCATCAATATATCATTTGATATATTGATGAATGAATTGATGTTTCACCCAGAGGTAAGCGAGAATTCAAATTTAGTTATTTTATTTCTTATGAGGTGGCTACCAGTAATTTTTTTGTTAATTCACATTTTAAACATCCTTGAAGCCTTGTATAGAACACCTACTTGAGAGACATTGATTGAAATGGGCAATCAAAACATATAACCAAATCATTAATCAATTGGGCCATTACTTGATGAAAATCTAAATACATAATTTAAATAAAACTAAATAGTTTTTCGATTTTCACTATAATTAATTCAAAACATGACAATATCGTTTCGCCAACACAGTGGCTTCATCAGAGTGGCCAGTTTATCAACAACATCTGATGAAACCACTGTGTTGGCGAAACGATATTGTCATGTTTTGAGTTAATTATAGTGAAAATCGAAAAACTACTCAGTTTTATTCAAATTATTAAAACATAGTTACCTCTCTTTCAAATTATCTCGCTCCAATGTCAATTTCTGCATTTCTATATTCTTCCGCTTCTGAGTATCGAGTATATTTCGCTCTAATTCAAAAGTTTCTTTCTTCATTCTTTCAATTTCTTCGGAATGTTTTTGAATTTGTTCAATTTTTTCTTGAATTTTGTCATCAAGTCCGGAAAGATCGTCTTCGATTCGATGTTGTCGTTCTTCTACTAGCAATTTTTCTTTCTGAAGAGATATTTTAATACTTTCATTTTCCATTATTTCATTCTGCATTTTTTCTGATTCAAGTAAACATTTATTGTATTCTTCAACGGGTAAAGTTATATCCTCAATAACTTTCGCTTTATCTAGAAGGTTTTTTATGCGACTTTCATATATTTTCTCAAAGTCCACATTGATCGTGGAAGTTTGTAGTGTGTTTACTCTTTGTTGAAAATTTTCGATATATTTCGACAACATATCCAAAATATCTCTAGTTGATTGTGTAAGAGTCATATTTTCAACTAATTTTTGTTCTTCATTGCCTGCCATAATATTACTTTCAGCAAGATGTCTCTCTCTTTCTTGTATCTTCATTTTTAATGTATCGATATTCTTGTTGAGTTCATAATTCTGTTGCAATATCGTTACTTCTCTTAGGTTGAATTGCTCTTGCGTGTTTATAAAATTTTTTGCTTCAGTTATCATCCATTTTTCGGTGTCTATTTGAGATTGCAAATTTACGGTTCTATTTTCAGTTTTTACTCCTTCAGAGTTGATAGAAGATTGTTGATACTGAAATTCGGCAACATCATCATTCTGAAATGGGCACGCTTCTTCTAGGACTTGCTGCTCCATTTCCATTATTGCCTAGAGCACAATATGAATAAAAAATATTGAAAATTTCAAATAATTACATAATAGCTCATTGACAAATTACCTTAATCGAATAAAAAAACTCAGTCTGATTAGTTATATTGCATGAAAACAAAATTTATGAATGAGAAAAAATGCGATGTAGATTTATAACATAGTTACTCAGGAAGAACATCCAGAAAACGTAAAAAGTAGAGCAGGTTTTTTACGATATTGTAGATATTCAGAACTGTCACTAATTACATAGAGTGTGTCACAAAATTGAATATTTTACATTGCTGGAAAGAATTTTCGATGTATATTTCTGTGAATATTCATATAAGTAAGTCACCATTCCGTTCTCTCAAAATTTAATTAATCAATACATTCTGATTCTGATATTCACACTGACGAAAAATTATGCAAACTTAAATATCTAATCAAAGTGGGAAGTACACTAGACAAATAATTAAATTGGATTTTCAATATAAGATCACAAATATTGTAGAAATTACTGAAAAATTAGAAATTGTTCATAGATAGATTTCAGTTTTATGAATTTCCGAACTAAAATGATCATTTTCAATAGATGAGTTCCAATAAATTCGGATAACATATTTACCTTACTGAAGAAAATAACCTATGTTGGTTTAGTTTATACCTAGTCGTATATATTCGCCCATACCTAATTTTCATGCTTGATTCAAAGTGAACAAAAAAATCATCTTTTCAAACATACCTACCTCATATTATGCACAACTTCTAATTGAATTTTGAAATGAAAATTTTGATAAGGTTCAATATTAAAATTAGTTGAAATTACTATGAAAATCTAGATATTGCTCACCTGCTATTTGAATTTACGAAAAACAATGTATTGAATCGAAAATTGATAGAATAATTTATAATTGACTATTATCAGGCATCAATTCCAAGTAATGAACTCTTGAGAAACAATGCCATTGGCTACTATAACAGTCATTTGCCTTGTTTCAATTTCAATTATCACCTGATTGGCTACAGAAAATCATTGTTGCCGCTAACTATCTCCGTTCCTACTCACTCCAGCTACTCTTGTGATGATTGTCTTATTTTATAAGTAACAACGCACGTCCTAGATGAATTTGAAATTTAAAGCAGATCAAAGAATTTCGTCAAATGAACATATTTAGAATATTAAATATGAAACTAAGAAATCAAAGCTATGCCAAATCCAAAATATTTTGTACTGTTCACAAAATACATACTTATCTACAATTTCAATAAAGTATTGAAATTTAAGAAAATATATCTACTTCAACTATGAGTGAATAGTGTAAAAAAAAACATTCGTATTTGGGACATATAATTCTTCATAAGTTATATGAAGAAACTGAAAAAAAATCTGAAGCCACTGAAATCTATCAAATCAACAAATTTTCAACGTTTGTACTAAATTTTAGTTCCAAAAACTTATAATTCTTTTCGATTGAATGATATAAGAGCAGAAATCTTTATTCATTTAAAGCGAAATGAAATAAATTATTGTTCAATCGAAAATAAAAAAAATTTCAATGCCAATTTCAATTTTTTTATGTTGGCATATAGTTAATAAGTCGGTATGAATAATTTAAGTAATTTAAACGGTACTTCAACAAGAATCTGGTACGTATATATATATATATATATATATATATATATATATATATATATATATATATATATATATATATATATATATATATATATATATGCTATATTTGGTGTGTATGTAAATATGCTGAATAAATTGAGATATTTTTCTTTTTGTGAGAATTACTAAGGTGTTTCAATGCGAGTAGTGCTAGCAGTAATTTGAACTCACCACTGTTTCCTAATAACGGATATCAAGCTGATGGAGATAGAACTTATATACAACATGTGCATTAATGAAAAATCAAATTGATTGTGTATAAATTATGAAAATCTTGTCAAATTGGGGTGCTGGTAAACTAAACTTTTAGATGGCCATTTAAATGTTTGCTTCTATATAGAGCAAGAATTTGAAAATATCAACTGTATAGATGACAGTAATCTCTGCTTTTTAACCCAGTAACATAACCTATATTCAATTCAACTAAAAAATATTTATAGGAAGGCAAATAAATTTCCACTTTTTCGTAGAAGTAATTTGAATTATACTAGTAGAATGCCTTATAAATATATCGGTCGTACACTTGACCATAAAGGTAAAACATTATGGGAAATAATAGGGAACCTAAAAAATTGCGGCATCGGTCGTGTAATAGCTCGAAATATGTTCGAAAGATATCCTGAGCCAACCTTTATGAGAATTTTGGAAGTTGAAGCTCATCCTAGTCCAGAAAAAATTACTATGGATGTAGGTATAGCTTTAATTCATTAATACTAAAATTCATATAAAACTATGATTTGTTCATATATTTTACAGTATGTGATATCCGTTGGTGTATTTGTATATGTGATATCCGTTGGGTGTCGTACTATTGAATAAATTAAACATTTTCAGGATCGCCGTAGAGTGAAAGTATTAGTAGATTATACATTCAGAGCAAAACGATTACCGGAACCTTTAATTATAGATGCTATAAGCTATAAAGCAGACTATAAATTAATTCCTAAAGATGAAGAAGCTAATTACTGTAAGGGAAATTCAATTCCAATGAAGTTAATGCCAAAAATGATTGAGTTGCCACCCTTATTGAAGGAACTGGTAATAAGGGACAACATAGCTAATAATGAACCTATTGATAAGGATAATGAAATAGAAATTGCTTATAAGAGAGGTCCATTTGCAAATTTCAGACCTGTAAAAGAAAATGAAAAACCTGATGTGGAAGTAACTTTGGGAGTTGGAGAACCAATAACACCTAGTTTATATAAAGGAATAGATTTAAAGCAATCAAGTAACGTAAGACATAATAAATCCCAGTAATAAAAATAATTTTTCTCCTTGAATTGAATTAGTATGGTTAGTTAATTTTGTTCATTGTTAAAGATAATCCTTTTTGATAGAGACCGTAACATTTATATTGATGTTTTCTCATAATGAATTTTCCAGCGAAATCTGTACAGAAGAAGAGTTTCAATTTTATTAAATGAAAAATACACATTTATACTGTAGTATTCATGTAAATTTTGTCTCCTAAAATCTTACTGCAAAATTTGTACTGTAGAAGAGTTTTATTTTTTCAAATGAAAAATAGATATAATTTGTGTTTGACTTAAAATAAAACTAATCATTTCAATATTATTATTTCTAATTTTATGGAAATAATTTTTAAAAATATCATTTTCAACATGTTTGAAGTATCTATTTGTTGATTAAAGACTTAAAAATAAAATGCATATCAAATATCAAAAAATCTACATCACTGGCGATCAGTGTTAATGATAAATTAGATATATAAGACACTGAATTAAATAATGTTGTTTGAATGCAGTTTTGTTACAAACAGCACAATAACTCTATATAAATTGAATCAATTTAAAGATGTTAAAGATTATACATAATTATTTCATTGATTGAAATCATTCATTATAGTTCACTATAACTAATGAACTATGAATCAGAATAAAAATATATATATATATACATATATATACACACGTGTAGTAGGACTAGACTGCATCAACTTTGATAATTTAAGAATTTGCTGAATTTGAGTTCTCTTCTATGTTAAAAAATGTCTACCAGTGTAAACTGTCACATATTGTTTATTCTAAATTTTGTTTTATATAATAATATTTTATCAATATATTACTTTGAAATTTTTGTTATTTTGGAAGCATACTAGACTTTTGTCAGATGTAAGTTTTTGGGTTGTTGTATTTTATCACTTGAATGCCAGAAATGCTTGCATTTTGAGTATTCCTGATCAGGGATCGCATTTTGGTTGGAAATATAGAATTTTTGACATGTTAGTATTTTCCAACAATTTCCCTCTTACTGCTGAGAACCCAAATTCTGGAAATTTTTCTCTTGTATATATATATATATATATATATATATATATATATATATATATATATATATATATACACGTTCACATATCTAGCTCTGCTATAACATTCTCTTGATTAATTTCAATTTTTCAAATGAATGTTCTAGTGTTCATTTTCTTAAATATTTCATTCAGTGCCATAAGCACAAAAAATTTCATTTCCTTGAATATATATATATATATATATATATATATATATATATATATATATATATATATATATATATATATATATATATATATATATATATATATATATATATATATATATATATATATATGTATAAGGAAATGAAGTTTTTGTGCTTATGGCACTGAATGACATATTTAAGAAAATGAACACTAGAACATTCATTCGAAAAATTTTAATTATACAAAAGAATGTTTTAGTAGAGCTAGAAATATATAACTAGAATGTTTTACTAGTTCACGTATCTACCTCTACTATGAAATTCTTTTGATTTATTTAAATTTTTCGAATGAATGTTCTAATGTTCATTTTCTATATATATATATATATATATATATATATATATATATATATATATATATATATATATATATATATATATATATATATATATATATATATATATATGTATATGCATATACTTCTTCCAGTTTTTGCAAATTTCAAATTTGTTTTTTTACATTTTAAATAGGTAATTGAACAAATATGAGCTTGTCATATCAATTAATCATCCATTTTGTTGAGGTCCAATATCGTGGTTTCAAATGAAAATCAAATATAGTCGTTTTATACAGAGTGTACTGTTGCTCAACTAAATGCCATTCATTATTGTCTATTTGATACCATTATTTTTTCCCAACCTTTTATATAAATAATTTTTATTGGCTGATGTGTACCTGTATATCTAAATTCAGTACAAATTATTCAATGTTGCTGTTTCGTATTAAAGAATATTTTGATTAATTTTTTGTGAGTTATTAAGTTTTACAAAAACTCTCATGAGTTCATCTAAATATTCAATTTGATACTTTCCTCGAATCAAAATGTTTTAATCAAAATGTGTTTTCATTTAGCTGCTATTGTGTCTATTTTTTCACAGATCTAGAATGATTTGCGTAAGTCATAGTTGGGAAGGTTGAACAAATGTTTTATATCGGTGAATAGTGTTTTGTCTTAACATTAAAGATTTATTATTGTTGCTCCAATAAGGGGAATTTGGGAACATTATAGGATGGGATGTTTCAAAGTAATCCAGAAATAAAAGATGTAACTGTTTTATTATTATAGGTTCAACAACTATCATTATATTCGTATTTGATCACATTCAACCTTATTTTTGTATTGTCGGATGTAAAAATACTTTTATATGTACAAGAACGTCTAACAACAAAACAAAAATAGTTTTTGAATAAAATGGTAATTATACAATATACATAGAAAAAAATGCCATCAAAATAACTATTAAGTATTATCTATCTCATATTTCAACGAGGCACAATCATTTCAGCTTACATTCTGTCCTATACTATTGATATCTTTGAAAGTTTATATTTAATTATATCTAGAACTATTTGAATTTAAAACATATGTTTTCAGACAAATCCAGTTAATAATTCATCATAATAGTGTGCTGTAACGAAATACAGGTCGGCAAAACTTTATAGTGGACTCTTATTGCAAAAGACCTCAATATCTCTGATAAAACTGATCATTATGTCTGATTGAGTATATACCACAAAAAATACCTAATGGTCCAATAAAATTTTTGATCTTGTTTTATTCCTTATTATTTGGAAAGTATACTGACATTATATAATAGCATACTTCCAAAGTAACAAGAAAGAAAGGATTCTTTCGTGTTTTATTGCATATTGAAACATTATTTTATATTTGGTTTTGCCGATTATTTTCCAAAAAAGGTTCACGGACCATATACCTATACAATGTTGAAAATGAAAGAATTATATATATATATATATATATATATATATATATATATATATATATATATATATATATATATATAAACTCATAAATAATTAACTTGACAACTAATAATATAGTCTCGAATTATCTACTTTTTGTACCTATTGATATCTGATAATAGTCATTCGACTGCTATTTTTGTTTATGTACTAATAACAGTTCAACCATTAAACAATGAAATTATGAAATATTCTCATTCCAAATTTATTTTATCTACTCGGAAGTTGGTTTTTTAATGTTAAGTACTGTTTAATATTTCTTATGTAGTTTTATAGTGACCCTAGTAGTTACCTACAAGTTCTAACTAATATTGACTAGAAATTTTATATAATCTACTATTTGAAAATAAATAGTGCCATTCAATATCTAAACTCGCACACACACACACACACACACACACACATATATATATATATATATATATATATATATATATATATATATATATATCCATAAATTTGGTGAAGTTTATTTGGAATTATGGTAAATCTGAAGCGATGGTAAGATACCCACTCATTCGCTGTATCTACTTTAGTGAATATTTTCAGTACTTTCCTCACCAAATGCAACAAAATGCATTTCGCCCTATGTGCCTAAAGAAATAAAAAATATTTGGCAGTTCATTTCTAAGAAGCATTATGTTAAATTACTAATTGATTGGAATGATACTTGATGAAATTCAAGTTTGATCTTCAAGTGTTTGAAATTTTTTATTGTTGACATAACAACTCTTTCACCACTGATTTCCTCTGCCCAATGTCTGCAGCGAACATTGCCATAGGTATTTATCGAAAAATATAGTGTAGTACGTCATCAGACGTACATATATAATTCTTTGGTTTTTTGCTGGAGTGTCTGTTCACAAGGATATATGAACAAAAGCACTTATTTAACCAAGCTGTGAATCGTTTAAAGTTTTTGTGAAAATGTGTTCTAGATTCATGGAATGTATATACTTCAATATTGAAAATATAAACGAAACACAGATTAATATATATATATATATATATATATATATATATATATATATATATATATATATATATATATATAAGTGTGAAGGTTTCTTGGGAATGAGCACAGTTTAAAATTGATGGAATAATTATTTGAGTTTTACGAAAGATTTGTTAAATTGAAGTCAATTTCCAACCAACAATGAACCTATAATATTCTTGAAAAAGGCCTAGAGCCGAAACATATGTCGAATAAATAATTATTCCATCAATTTTAAACTGTGCTCATTCCCAAGAAACCTTCACACTTATGTTATTAAGCAAAGCACAAGAAAACTAAACGAAATATATATATATATATATATATATATATATATATATATGCTTCGCTTCGTAAAATTGTGTGTTTGTGGAAGTGGAAATAGTGTTTTCCGGTAAGAGATTCTAATGAATACTTTCATAACACAACACTTTTTCATTAATGCAGAGTTGACAACAATTGCTCCCGTTTGATTTTTAGTAGGTATTATTTTGTTCGAAATGGCGCCTGGGGATAAGATGAACGGCAATTGTAATATGGCAAATACGTCATTTTATTCTCCAATGCATTCAACTTTATATTAGCAAATTTTTTCAATTCATAGTCTGACCTTAGGCTCTCATTAGTTTTTGGTTTAAAGCTACTTCCCAAGCATATTCCTGAATCCACTTAGAGAAGGTATGAAATATTAAATGAAAAATTGTAACCAAGGAATGCCTATCCATTTAACCTGTAGCAAAGAGCTGCGGTTTGAGGTAACATTTTATCATGAACAGCTCACTGCAATCAAAGATTATATCGTAGAAATAAATCGGAGGTTCAAAAAAGAGTTTAAGGTCCGATCTTTCTCGGGTATTCTTAGAACTTCGGAAAGCTAGACAGATAAAAAAAAACAACGACAAGTGTCGATATCACGAGCACTCTTATGAAAATTTCTTTTTTGAAAAACAATCAAGAGCAGGCAATTGAAACAAAAATTTAAGAAATCAAAATTGTACTACGCACTGCAACAAAAACAAAGAAGCTGAATTTTGTGCAAAAATTTTATTCGATAATGAGTTTTCTTCTGATTTTTTTATATCTTTCCATCTCTTAAGTGAGGATTTAAAAGAAAATTGAAATAAAGAGATGTTCATTTTGTGTAGGCAACCTTTTTGCTTAAAAATATCGATTTTTCTTATACCCCTACAGCTCGTCATCTTAACCGCAAGCGTTCGTGATCTTACCAGCTAAGGTGGGTAAGATGACGCATCCATATTTTGAAAATTGAAATATTCAATTTTAATTGAAATTTTTTGAGATTTTGAGAAGCCTTAATGGAGCAGTTTTGTTGTACCAATTATTAGGCTCTAGAAAAAAGTTCATATGATAGCAGAAACTTCATGTTATGGCTTTGAGACGAAGCATCTTCATGATGAAAAAAATTATAAATCTTACGTTTGTCATCTTAACCTTCCTTCGATATATATATATATATATATATATATATATATATATATATATATATATATATATATATATATATATATATATATATATATATATATATATATATATATGTGTGTGTGTGAAATGATCCAGCAACCCATGGGGCAGTACCCCAGGGATATACATAGTACCACACCTAATATTTCTCCATACATGATTTCTATATATGCTTAGAAATATAAATGACCGAAATTATCTTTATATCTGTTGAAAAAAATCAAATAAAGTAGTGTTTTTCACAAAAGTATTGAATAGAATCTGTTGTATAGCTGTTACGGAATCCCATTATTCTTCAATATTAATAGGAATGGATGTGAAAAATAATTGTTTTTCGTTTTAAATGTGCTATTCAATGAAGTGTTATCAAAAAATATTTAATTTTACACCTTATATTGAGTTGAATTGCATAAGAGTAGGCATTAGTATGAATTGAGAAAGTTTTTGCCAAAAAATGTTGAATTTTATTCACTACATACTTCAAAATCTGTATTCTTTTTTTTTCAAAAGTTTCATAATGCAAAATTTTGTGTGGTAAAAACTTATCAAAGTTAATTATCTAAATGTGCGTTCAAGTATTTGAAGGCTGGTATAAATAAACACACATGGACATTTTTGAATAACTGAAGCGGGGGTATAATATATTCGCATTGAACTTTAATGGGTCATTAATTAATCGAAACATTCGAGTCAATCACTCTTAGAAGGTACTCGCTATATGATTTGACCTATATAGTATATATATATATATATATATATATATATATATATATATATATATATATATATATATATATATATATATATATATATATATATATATATATATATATATATATAATACAGGCTATAAAATGAATGTATATATTACTTACACTATTGTTAGATAGTTAAATCATGGCCTGTATTTCTATAGTATATATTTTTGAAATAGCATTTCGTTATTATGTGATTTATTCGGTTTTGAAAAATAATAATAGTTTAAATCAATAGAATTAAGGATTCAAGATGTGTTCAAAAATATTTGTTATTACTGAAGATGATTTCAACAAGCTACCTACTACATAGGTCACCTCTAGTACATAGGTGCCTAAAGTGTTAATACAGTGTTCCTACAGAAATGAATGGACAGACGTAAATTATCAATATCAGTTTTCACATTTGCTTCTTCTTTAGACATTAAATGATTTTGGTTGCCTATCCTACTCTGTAGATCTCTTTTGGAGTAATTAGCATGATTGTAAAAATTTGATGTATGAAAATGGCTATATGCACTTATGCAAAAGTATTAGTCACCTTACATGATTGTTTAAGAACAAACATCGTGACTCCTTCATCCAAGTAAGCAAAATTGTAGTAAATGAAATATAGCAATTAATTGCTTTCAAAAATTAGTGCTTTATGAAACAAAACCATTGGTTTTGTTTCGTAAAGCAAAAAATAGGTGCTTTATGAAACAAAACCATTCAACATCACGATCATTTAAAACATTAACATAATGCAAAATAAAATATTATTCACAGTCAAACTACTAATGCTAATCGCAATTTAGACATGTAGAGTAAATGAAATATGTAAATTTTGAAGTCGACAAAAATGGGTGCAATTTAAAAGTAACTATCACTCGTAATGAGTCGAATGAGTTGAACATTTATTTTAAATATCCCGATAGGCATGTCGAGTGGTGTGTAACTTATTCCACTATATTTTTGAAGAATGTCCTACCACGGAGTGTTCTACCATGAGTGTTAATCGCGAATTCAATTGGCGTTATTTGCTCTATCAATTCGAATATTACTTATTCACATCAGTTTTCCTCATTTTTGTTTTACCTAACTTATGCGTAACTCATTCCTACTCCTACAAACGTCTTGAATCTATTCCTCCAGTTTTACATCTGCAGTAATTATTTTCGCCTACTTAGATTCCAGCTTTCATAAGACATTCAATGTCATCATCTTCTCCTGAACGATCAGTATCACTCAAGTCAGGCGAAGGTGAAGACACGTAACCCATTAATGTGGCTCCTAAACTGGGTGGTGTATTCAAATTGAGCTTCGGTTTGTTGCAAGATGTTAACCACGAGGGCCTCTTCGCTGTACCATGAAGGTTTGGGTTTTCCTCGGGTATGGAATCTCGTGTTATGGATCTGAGTAGAAAACAAGATGTTACAAATAATAAGAGAAGCAAAGAATGTGTTTCAGTTGAAATGAACCTATCGAATTTTCAATATATAGCTGAAATCATTGTAGTTTTGCTAATGATAAAATGTATGAAAGTCAAGAAATATAACATAGAGTACGAACACGAATTAGTTTATTAGTAGCAAGCAGATAACTTATTATACAAGGGATTTGATAAAGGAAATTACTTGTGTTTTTGAAATGTACTGATCGCAATATGACATATGATTGATTTTAATATGTAAAATACGAAAATTTAAGAAGAAATAGAAGTCCGAATAACCTCGATCATTTTCAATTAAGATAGGTCAAGAAGAAAGACTGAAAGAACCAACAAGACAGCGAATATTGTAACGACACACTTCGTATTTTCCACCTCCGTAAATATCGGGGTATTTGGGAACTTCAAATTGTGTGAAGATATTTTGATTTCCAACCTCATCCTTCTAGTATCGATATTAATGGATCTTATTTCAGTTTTTTTCAGATCAAAGGGTACTGAAACACTTCTTTCGTGAAGAGGTACTGTTTCTATAGCATTTAGAGAAGATGTCAGAGGTAAAGCTGAAAAAATATCCTAAATGAAAATGGGAACACCAAAGCAGAATAGAATATTCGTAAATCCATGTGAGTCTCAATTCTGGACAATATAAATATGATCCTGTAGGGAGAGCATGAAAGTGACAGCAAAGGCAGCCGGATTTCTGAAGCTGGTTGTGAGGCCTATTATATTGTATCCAACTAGCAAAGTACCTGTACACATACAGGAACACGGAATCAGGATTTAAATATGTATTTTGATGAAGGAAAAATATAAATGCAAAAATCTTGTGTATATCGATATCCTTGACCATCTAAGTTTCATTGGATGGAGGTCTGATTTATGATCACTTTCACACTATCAAAATTTGTTAGATATTTATCGAATGAGATGCCTTGAAATACTTGAGTAAAAATTGTTTGTTCCTGATTTTATATCAGCATATTATAACCGAGTATAAAATTCCTGATAATTAATTAATAAGATAATCAAGCAGATAATGTTACTCGCATGGGGTAGTTGGAAAACTGCTTGGGGAGTAACACCCTACGGATCAGAGTTACCCGAGTCACCGGTGATACTTCCATGAAAATGGAGACAAGGAGTGGAAAACGCCTCGGAAAAAGGTCGCTGCCCCGGGTTGCGGGGCGTCGGTGGCTGGAAGTTGATGATGCGTACCGTTGTCGCACAACAAGCTGCAGCTTCAGAACAAATCCATCTAGAACATTAACACCAACACGGAAGTCCTTTAAGATCCCCAACTCGACCTGCCGAAGATGCTGAGCAGGTACTATCATAACCAGCTTTCACACTGAGGCGGGATTACCTAAAATATTCATGAAATGGACAACATCTATGAATTAAATAATAGTGTGCATTCATTTTTGAGTGACGAATTTAAACAGGAAAATACTGACGAGGCAAAAACTATACGAAGATTTCTGAAGGACATATCCCGAAATTATCGCCATAGAGCAGAGTGTGGCCGATCATAACCGAGTTATCTTGAAAAACGGACTTGTGCCAGAAGCAAGTATGTAATTATTATATGAATTGTAAGTACTAGTTTCCCTGGAGGTTCCAACGAATCATATTTCAATTTCCATTCATATGGTAGAATATTTTAATCTTGTATGAGTAATGAAAATAATGTAATGAAATAATTTTCATAAAAAATCTTGCTTAGATGGAGATTGAATGGAGAATCTACGATGGAAAGAAGAAAAATATTCGTTCTCAATTCTTTGAATATATTTCAAGAGGCTCAGTAGTCGGACGCTATGGTAAACCTATAACTCTGCCGGCCTACTGATGCTAGTGGGTTCAATTCCCACCTTGTTCACGGGGCGTTCGGAATTGGCATTGAACTGTAGGTCCAACTTCCACACAAGCACGGAGTAGAACTGTGGAAAGAGTGGAAACATAGTGCTAGTTTCTTTCATGGAAGGAAACTAGCATTAATCAGAATGTCCCGAAATGAAAATGAAAAATAATTATTCTTAATCAAGTGTCGATTAGTCTAAGCGATCAACTGTTTTCGTGATATGAAAAAATGTTATGATGTTGGCCGAAGTACATGTTCGATCCAGATGTAAATCATGAATATTATAAATGTTTACATTTAAAGGACAGTGAATAAAAGAAATCGTTAAGTATTTTAAGCTACAGATTAGTATCAGAGAAGAATATCTACGCCCGCTCATAAGGGCTTATTCAGGTTAGTAAAAAATATGTTTGCAGTTAGTTGTTAATCACTGTGCACAGGCATTGAAGAAGTAGACGTGCAGGATACGTATGCAAATCCACACCAAATTTTAAAAAACATCGTTTCTTACATTTTCTTCGACCAAAAATAATGTCAGATATGACTATCCAGGTTTTCTACATCAACGCACCCGCTTAATTCTAGTACAGACCCCCTTCGGTTTTGCCTACGTTGTCCTGGAGTTTGTGGAGGTTGAGGTAAACTAGGAATGGTACTAGAATGAGCCGAGGGAGTTTTCTGAATAACACCTAAAGGATCTTGCTCTGCATCGTTCTCCAACGTCGCTGTGGTTATATGAACTCCTGATGAACCACGTCGTTCTTTTCTTGGTGTTGAGTCATTACTGCTGTTGTAGTGATCAGAGCTGATACTTTCTCTCCTGAACAGGCCTATCACCGATGAGCGATGGGTCTCTATTCCGCCTGAAAATGAGATTTGTTCGATATATTTTTTTAACACCTCTAGCAGATGATAATATAAATTGAGGTATTGGACTAGTTCTAGAATTTGTAAATGAAATGTATCAAAGATATACTACTCGTTCCAGTGAACTTACTTGCTGGCAAAATGGACTGAACATCAAATAGCTAACCAAACAGAGATGAGTATGAACAATTTTAAATTTTTAACAAATGAAAATTTTGAATTGCAAAAAAAAACTCAAAAATAAAGAGTGTAATTTAAATAAAACTAAGGAGTTTTAATTTTTTCTATAATTAAGTTAAAACATAACAATATTGTTTCGCCAACACAGTGGCTTCATCAGATGTAGATAATAAACTGAAGATTTTTAACCAGTTTATCATCTACATCTGATGAAGCCACTGTGTTGGCGAAACAATATTGTTATGTTTTCACTTAATTATAGTGAAAATCAGAAAACGTAGTACCTACTTAAAATACCACAGGGCCAGGAAGCTCGTAGAAATTTCTTTCAAATCATTAATGTATTTAGATTTTCATCAAGTATCAGCCCAATCGATTAATGATTTCAAAGAGAGTGTGTTTGATCAATTTCTCGAAATAAAAACTTCGAAATTGTTTTTTCTAGATTTTAGTTCGATGATTTAGTTAATAAATTGAAAATATATGTAATTAGGTATGGACAAATATAGGACGGAATCAGAATATTAATATATATCCGTTGTATTCTAAGGTCTTCATTCCAGGTTAGTCAGATAACATACCTGGTATGTTCTGTGAGGATAGCTATAAGATAAAGAAGTTGTACTTCGAAACGTCGTCATGCGTATTTGTATTAAATTATGAGAAAATTCTAAATATTGTTTCAATATGGATATTAATTTTCTCCTAAGTATCGGCCTCATCAATCATCATATTAATATATTCTTATTATCAAAAATTATTATGATATAGAAAAGAAAGGAAAAATTGAGTAATTAAAACAAATTCCAATGTTCGAGATTTGCTTTTGCATTCACGAATACATTTTATATTATATTTTTACGATTATTTGGTAAACTTTTTTGACATTCTGTTTGATTGAAGTATCGGCCTCATCATTCATCATATTGATATATTCTTATTACCATAAATTATTATGATATAGAAAAGAAAGGAAAAATTGAGTAATTAAAACGAATTCCAATGTTCGAGATTTACTTTTGCATTCACGAATACATTCTATATTATATTTTTACGATTGTTTGGTAAACTTTTTTGGCATTCTGTTTCATAGTTTCATTTAATATCAATGTTTTATATTCAAGAACGAAATTTATCTTCGGTGGCGGCAAGAGTAAACGTGTAGATAACTGTCGATTCCTGAAGCGCCATTTGTTACACGAGTTATTAAATCCTTAGCTGCTTTGAAGTTTTCACCTCTAAAAGAATTTTTTTTATCAGCTCAGAAGGTATTCCTTATCTTTTTGAGTGTTCTTCAGGTTTGCATTATAGGCTACTTTCAATTAACACTCTTAGTTCCTTATTATAGAAACTTTATACCTACTTTGGTTCTCGTTTTGAACTTTCTGGAAGTTCTGTCAATTAGCAAATTGCTATACATACCGTAATTAATGCAAGGCACGTAAAGATAATTGTATGGTAAGTTCTACAAATATTTTCAATACTATCAACTATCCATATTATCCACAGTCCTGAACTTGAGACTATTTTATTGTAACACAAGTTTTTTGAGGTTGTTACTTGGGGTATTTCAATAACTTATGTTATTGAAAATATTTATAATTTGTTTAGTTTTTTGAAGTATTTCTTATTACTTCTGTCTTAGAATAAAACATGTTTATAGCCATTATTCTATTGGCTTTGTTGAAACCAACCCAAAAGACTTTATTAAAAGCCTTTGTAATAAGGTTTAAGTTTTAGAATTTTCATTTCAAGTTAAAGAAATTTGTAAAACTGAAATTTCATTTGAAACTATAGCTAGAAATTTTCCAATGGATTGTAATTGAAATATTTCCGAAATTTTTTATCGTCAGCGTTGTGAACTTTGTATATATTTTAATATTGTTTACCTAAAAATGTAGCCGATGGAGAGTTGTACGCTAAGTATTCCTTGTTGGATGCCCAAGCGGGAAATTCTGATTGCTGCAAGGGTGCGGAATTTTCCTCCTCATCCCGTTTCCATGGCAACATTCTCTCAGTGGCAGTGGGTGTCGTGACTCGCATTAGGTCACCACCTAGAGAAACGGTTTTCGAGATGATCAACATATAAAAATATGAATTGCTTTCATTGTTTTGTGATGATACATATATATATATATATATATATATATATATATATATATATATATATTATATATATTATATATATATATATATATATATATATATATATATATATATATATATATATATATATATATATATATATATATATATATATTTGAATATCAATATAATTCGTGAACCATTTTATTTATATTTTGAAAATTCGCTTTTAAAAAATAACGTTTCGGTTATTATTTTAACCTTTATCAAATTGATACAAATTGTCATATGATCGCACAAACATGAACAAATCAGACACAAAAGTTGACTATTATAATATACTAGCGACCCGCCCCGGCTTCGCACGCCACAAACGCTACGCCCCGCAATTTTTAAATCTGTATTATCTTCGAAAATATTCACTTAAATCATACGGTGTAAAGGGCCATATATATCTATATTAAATGAACAATGTATTCAAGGTATTTAATTGGTTAAGGATTAATGCTGTATGGGTTAAAATCGCTTCGAAAATTAGCCATTATTTGTCGCAAAAAGTAAATGACAAAAAAAAGTTATTGTGGGTTATCCATAAGAGATAGACATATACCATCACGGACTTTTCTGTAGACCTTTTCAATGTGTACAATACTTAGTACATTATTTTGATAAAACTCGTAGGGTTCAGCCTGCGTTTGCAATGTAAGCGGAAAAAATGTAATTATTTACGACATCACATTAGAAACCTCAAAAATAACAGTACTTCACCACTATTTAGTGGATGTTATTATACATATAAACCTTCCTCTTGAATCACTCTATCTATTAAAAAAAAACCGCATCAAAATCCGTTGCGTAGTTTCAAAGATTAAAGCGTACAAAGGGACAAAGGGACAGAAAAAGCGACTTTGCTTTATACTATGTAGTGATATTCACAATATGCTTCGAGAGATGAACGTGTTGTTGTTTTTTGGAAGAAAAGTTTTGGATATTTTGAGTGTAATTGTCAATATAATTGTTATTTTAGTCGACTTTTGTGTCTGAGGTGTTCATGTTTGTGCGATCATATGACAATTTGTATCAATTTGATGAAGGTTAAAATAATAACCGAAACGTTATTGGAAAAAATTTAACATCATTTCGTTTTAATTGAATCAAAAAACCCAAGAATTTTTACTATATATATATATATATATATATATATATATATATATATATATATATATATATATATATATATATATATATATATATATATATATATATATATATATATATATATATATTTATTCATTCGGTTTTAAAAAAATAAAAATGAAATTAATCCAATGGTCTAAATCGCAATGAAGATAAAAGGAACCTATAACTATGAAATGTTTTAAAATGAGGCGATATATACTTAACCATAATATCTAATAACTTCTCAATCTTTAATATTTTGAAGTTGTTGCAGTAAAGCAAAGAGTTGGAATTGTACAATGAGAAAAGACATTGGAGACCCTACTGAAAAATAAAAACGTAATTTCCAATTCCTGATGTGTCAAAAAGATATCTTATGAACTGAAATAGAAATGATGTGATGCACTACAACAACAAACGACCTTTGTAGAAATATTGTTAGCCAGGAATTACTACAACTATAAAAGTAAAACCATATACAGCATTCAGTTGTTTCAATAATTACCTGAATAATATGGTCTGAAGAAAACGGTGTATCATCTGAAGATATTATAACTCTCCCAAAAATGAGAGAAAATGTTTTTGAACCAGCGCTACGAGTTATACTAACTTTAGTTTGAGCTTATTATAATGTAATTACAGTTTAATTTTGATATAAATACTTACATACCGATGTTCCTATTTTAATAACGTGTAGAACAGAGAACCAAATAACATCGTGTTTCATTTATAAACTGATATATTTCATTTATAATGAAATTTTGATTTCAACCCAATAATCCGAACTTTCCACTAATCAAGCTCCTTCTTATTTTCAATTGTGCTGGTTTATGTTAGTATTAGTATATATCTATGGTTAATCTATGGACATTCTATTTTGTTCAATTTGTTTGTCCAACCTAACCTAAGTTCAGTACATGTAGTATTATCATTAAAACAAGTATTGTATTTTTGTTCTCAATGTATATCGGAATAAACGTTTTCTTTAATAATTAAATTAATCCTTTCGATCCACAAAACAACAGTTTAGTGAGATTCCACTGTATAAGTAAACTTAAAAAAACCTTTGTAGAATAATCTTGCCATGCTTTAAAGGTCGCACGCAACTGCTATCTGCTATGTTGCATCCTGTTCTATCACACGGACCTCGAACGATCTATTTTCTCTGTTGCGTAAGCATAAGACACCTGAGCATGACTCGACGAAGGGTTTTTTGCTGGCAAGCCTATAGTGCTATTTTAGTAATTAAATTATTTTACTTCTGACAGCAATTTTTATTGGTAATCAAATTGAATTTATTTAAATTGACTTAATGAAGTCCATGAAACAAAATTGATGAAAAATAATTAAATTAAGCATAGGCATGAATATTTTTCGATACGCTAGCTATCATAGGTGTGTTTATAAATCAATGATATTTCATAAAAAAGGTCTCATCTGGTTTTCACATGGGAGACAGTCGAGCTCCCACGGGCGGAAAACCTAAAATACTAAAGGTATTATAGGTATAATTAAAGGTAACTCGAAATAATTGAGTTATAAACTTGATTGAGAATGAACTTACCATCAATGGAGCCTCTTGAAGATCGTTTAACTGAATCTGAATTGAGGCTTTCGTCCGTAACTATAGACAAAAGAAAGCAATGATAATTAACCAATATACTATAGCATCTTCAGTCAACATGCCATTAACTAAACTAAGCACTCTTTATATACTATTTCAAATTCAACACATATTAAACAAAAATACTATCTACATTAAAATGTTGTAACTCAAAGTTGGAAGCTATGAATTGGTAAGTATCAGTTTCACTACAATATACTGTATGTTTTTTCAATTGTCGTTAATGAGATACTGTGTGTTGATTCATTCATAATAAATGAGCTCACTGCAAATGTTATTTATTTCGATTGTAATTCTGTTTTTACTGACGATACTGATGTTAGGATGTGAATAGAATAACTTCTATCATCTTCAATATTAACAATTACTGTGTCAATTATTCATTAGCAAATTTTTGTTTCATTATTGAGTAGCCATTGAAACTTATTTTCAATTGCTCGAAACTTAACTTCTAGCTGTTATTTCTATGAATCAGAAGATGTTTATGCTTCATGCATTTGGTGCTACCCCCCACATTTTACCGTGATACAGAAACTTTTCTACAGAACTTTGTTCGAACTAGGATCTCAACTCTAGTGACTTCAAAGGTCATCTAAACACAGTTTTATGCATTTTGTATTCGAGACATTGTACTTTAAATAACTCATTTACACGATCATGGCCTTGAACAAAGATTTCAAATGGAATCAAAGTGGGATGTAATGTTATAATATTTTTAATTTTATTGTAAACGTCAACAGGATGCTTGTATTGTAGGTGGAGATGCATACTTCACCATCTTCTAGTATTTTTACAATGTTATTGCTTCTATTCATCTTAAGCATATTGTATCTCACTAACATCAAAATTTGTAACACGTGTTTGTCAGAGCATTTCGTCTTGAAATAGCATGATCTGGTAGCTCTTTTTTCTTTTTCAGTCTTTCTCGTTTTGTATTTCTGTTGGTAGCCTTACCCATTGATTTTTCTGTATATTAGTTCATAGGGATGAACTAACATATCGTCTCCAGTCAGTAATTTATTTAGTATGTTGGTCGACATTATATTTTTGTTTATGAGTGCTTGTATAAAATCATTGAAGTAATTTTCAGATGTCTTCACACTGAAGATCAAACTGTTGGAATCAGAATTTTGTGTAGGTACCTGAGACAGGAGTACTTCGTAAAATTGGTTAACTTTAGCAGAACCGTTGGTATTCATTCATTAGTTTTAAAATGATGTTTTCAAGAATTAATTATAGATACTCTGTGAATCCACAACACGCTAGGATGATTTGAACTCGAGACCTACGTGAATTTTCAATATTTCAATTATTATCTTTAGTCTTTAGGTATGTTTTTGTTGACGATTCAGTCTAATATTTGAAAGTTACAATTAATCTTTTTTAGAGGTATTGAACTCTAAGTTGGAATTACTGTTGAAGGTGGCGACCGATTTAACAGCTGAGAAGTGATTTATTCTCAGTTTGGTTTGGTAATTCATCATGAATAGACTCTTGCCTGGACAACGCTTGCAAATAGTGCAATTTTATTTCGAAAATAATGGTTCTGTGCGGAATACCTATCGCGCACTACGTCGATTTTATCGTCGACAAAATCGTCCATCAGAGCAGTTAATTCGATTAACCATGGAACGTTTTCGCACCACGTTTACTCTTATTGATAACTTGCATCCCCAGAGACGCCGTACAGAAGAAGCTATTGCTACTGTAGAGCGTAGCATTGAGGAAGACCCGAATGAGTCCATCCGCCATCGAGCACAGGAATTGGATCTGTGTCCATCCACTTTATGGAAGATTTTGCAGAAGGGTCTTGGTTGGCGTGCTTACAAAATCCAACTCGTGCAAGAATTGAAGCCAAACGATCATCAAGCAAGGCGTAGATTGGGGAATGGGCCCAAAAAGAGATTGCCGTTGTTCTTGATTGTCATAAGCGAATTTTGTTTAGCGATGAAGCGCTCTTCTGGTTGAATGGCTACGTCAACACACAAAACTGCCGCATTTGGAGTGATCATAATACTCAAGTGTATGTCAAAACACCGTTACATACAGAAAAACTGACTGTTTGGTGAGCTTTATGGGCTGGTGGAATCATTGGTCCGTACTTATTCAAAAACGATGATGGCCAGAATGTTACAATCAATGGTGATCAGTATAGAGCCATGATTACTAACTTTTTCAATTCTGAATTGAACAACCATGATGTCCAGGAGCTGTGGTTTCAACAAGAAGGCGCAACATGTCACACAGCTCGTGCCACAATCGATTTATTGAAAGACACGTTTGGTGACCGCCTAATTTCACGTTTTGGGCCTGTGAATTGGCCTCCAAGATCTTGTGATTCAACACCGCTAGACTACTTTCTGTGGGACTATGTAAATTCATTGGTCTATGCGGATAAGCCACAAACGCTTGACCATTTGGAAGACAATATTCGCCGTGTTATTGCCGATATACGGCCACAAATGTTGAAAAAACTCATCGAAAATTGAACGTCCATATTGGACTACATCCGAGCTAGGGAGGTCATATGCCAGAAATCATACAAAAACATACAGAAACATCACAAAAATGTAATGCCACAACATTATCTTTCGAATAAAAAAAATTCTTGTCAATCGAATTGTTGTTATATTGCAATTTAATGTTCTATACCTCTAAAAAAACACCCGTTATACTACTGTAAAAAAAGATTAGCTTGACCAGTTTCGATATATATATATATATATATATATATATATATATATATATATATATATATATATATATATATATATATATATATATATATATATATATATATATATATATATATATATATATATATATATATATATATATATATATGTTCAAGAAGTATTGCCGTCTTTTCCGAATTACTAAATTGAATGTACAACTAGTTGATATCATCCTGATGAAGGACCTAATATCATATGGATGAAATAATATAACATATTAAAAAAAAACACTATAAACACATTATATGTTCACTAAAAATTTATAATGAATACTTGATAATTTCGGGGTGTTACTCCATTTTCAAAACTTAAACTCTAAGAGTTTAACTTTTGAAGATGGGTTAACACCCCGAAACAATTGTCAAGTATTCATTATAAAATTTGTGAAACCAAGCCAAGTGTTTTTTGTTTAATATATTAAACAATGTTTCGCCAAGAGATCAGCGAACATTCAATAAACTTTGATAATATAGTAGCATAAATTCAATGGATGATGAATCAACTCTGTGATACTTCCTATTCAAATGAGAGGTAATAAAATATACTAGTCTAAAAATCACTAACTGAACAATTCTTTATTCGACTAGTTTCGCCTTTTACGGCATTATCAAGAATGATTTCTTTACGGCATTCTTGATAATGCAGTAAAAGGCTAAACTAGTCGAATAAAGAATTGTTCAGTTAGTGATTTCTAGACAAGTATGTCTTATTACCTCTCATTCAAATACAATAGCTCATTAAAATGGTTCCAATTCACTAATTGCTGCTATTCTACCTAACTACTGGTGGGATAACTTTGCCAATAATTTCTAGATTGAATTAGTACCAAGTACTATCGTACCGTGTAGTAGCGCCAAACGTTCTCTTTTCCAAGGCAGGAGAACTTCAGCGGCGGTTGGTTTTTTGTTTTTATATCCCATGAGAGGTATGCTTTGACTCGCAAAACTGCCACTCACATCAGTTTCCGTGCTCGCTAAAATACGAATCGGTTAGTTCTGATACGAAGCGAGATTTCCCTTGAATCTCATTCTGAAACTATCTACTGAAGGAACAACGACACAAACAAGTATTTCGAATATGGACTCAATTATTTCATTATGACTTCTTGATTCATATTGAATATTGTACATATTGCGAGTTTTATAAGCTGAGTCTTATAAGTACATATTGCAAGTCATAGTGAAACATAGTAGTTAATAGACGCATCTCTAAAGCAAAGGTTTGTTTAACTTCATGTACCTGATGACTTGGGATCAAATAACATGGTAAGTACGTTTGAGTATGCCACTCAGTCTAGAGGGTTAATATTATAATAGGAAATGTTACTATATTACTCTGCAAAGTTCGTTAGGTGGCGAAAATGTCTCAGTTTATTGATTCAATGACAAATGGCAAATGTGTCATTAAATTTTTGAATTTGATACAATGAAGTATGTTATTACGACACAGAAGTACATAATTCCTGAGTTCCAGAAAAATGTTCAAATAGGTTAGCAGAGAAACTAAATATTCGAATTTTACATTCTAAACACTGTTTACAACTACGTATAACTTATTTTTTTCCATTTTCAGAATTTAAAGGAATAATTAGACTTCTACATATAATTATTACGATAAAAAAAACAGTTATGATAGAAAATCTATGTTTGCGGAAATTTCAGGAGGGACTAACGCTGTCTAAGCACTGAATTGTGCAGTATGTTGAATTTTCAATTCAATATATGCACATTCACTTCATAACCTCTTATATTATTGAGAAACTTATGACAGAATTTCTCAGAAATATCTACGTTTTGCCTACTATCATTTTCTTCAGTTAGCTGCTTACCTGGTTATCTCATATATTTTTATAATGGTTTTTTATGAATGCTGAAAGTCCGTGTTGAAACCATTAAATATTTTGTCTTCTCCTTATTCAATTGGACATCATCCAAATATGATGTGAATATTTTGGTTTCACGAAAAGTTATTCGAAAATATATTAATAATTTATGTTTAGTACTTACGTGATGATTTAGCTGTGAAAGTAATAGGGCTATCCCAGTCTTCCTTAGCAACTTTTGGATTTCTGTCGTGTTCCTGAAGGACCTCACTTATATAATCTAGTAAGAGGAAAAAATTATTGTTATGTGTGTATATCAAAGACTTGCACATGAATTTATACCAACAAAACTATTTTTGGTGAGAAAATATATTAATAAATTCAATGGACGATGAATCTACTCTGTGATAGTTCATATTTAAATGAGAGGCAATAATAAAAACTTGTCTAAAAATCACTGACTGAACAATTCTTTATTCGACTAGTTTCGCCTTTCTTTCTTCTTGATTATGCTGTAAAGGCGAAACTAGTCGAATAAAGAATTGTTCAGTCAGTGATTTTTAGACAAGTTTTCATTATTACCTCTCATTTAGAAAATATATTATTTTATTGAATATTTCTATTAGAACACTTTTTGGCGTTTACAATGCAAAATTAGATTCTCCACATTTCGAAAAGTATCTTAAGAATTTCCCTTGATTCACAGTTGTAGATTTATTTTGTTCTATAATTTTTCTGATGGTGTCGAGCCATATAACAATTTTACTTAATATACAATTGTTATATAATACAATAACAATTTTACTTTATATGGTGGCAAGAAAACATTGCAATTCGTTATATTTGTATTACATTTTTTGTAATAGATTTACAAAAGCACTAGATTTTTTCAAACCTCTGTTACCACACTGTTAATCCCATACTACTTAATGTCACGTGATGCAAAACTTAAAGGAATACTGGCAGAAAGAAAGCATTATTGTGGACAAACTCCATGTTGCTGAGGAAATACAGCTTCAGAATACTCGAAATATTACCTAATTATGTTTTGTAAAATAGGTAAACTAGAAATGTTATTTTTATAATTGCGTTATCGATATCAAAGAGAGAGCTTCCAAAATATAAGTTTGAGAACCAGCTAATCGAAATTTGTGTCAAATTTATTTCGAGTTTCTTAGCCATTATTTAGTGCTCTTAAAATCACCATTCTTTCAGTTCGAGATCTTTTGTTGTTGAGAAATTGTAGTTTTTCAGTGAAATCGAGCCTAATGATATCTTATCCAGTTTTCAACACACTTCCAACTGCTAAGTTAGAAAATTTTCATCAGTTAAAAGAAATTACGAATTGAACTGGGTTCTGAATGTCAAACATTTTATTTCAAATGAAAAATCAATAAATATGAGCTCAAAAGAAGCTCGTTTGCAATGAACAGAAATATGCACTTAATTTTAACAAAATACTGTGTTTTGGATATAAGTAACCAGAATACAATCATGAAAGTTTCGAAATCTACCCAGTTATAAATATTATTGGATGAAAATCATTGTTGAAAAAATTATTGATAATTTGCCTCATTAAAAATTGCAAGATGTCCCACTATACCGTATCACAATGATTCACTCGTAAATAATGAAAAATCCTCTCAAAAACTCATAATAATTTTGTACAACATCTTCATTTTAAAAGTGACTCACCATGAGAGAATTGCTTAGCACTGCCATTCTGTTGGAATTCTGGAAAGCTCACATGATTCTGTTTTCCATCCTGAGAAGAACATCATAAATCAGAAATCAGGAAAATCATTTCAATTTGAATTATAAAGCGATAAAAATCAAAATATATTTTAAATTCATCGAATGGTTTTTACAGGCAGTTTGATCTGATAGATATTAAAAGGAGTGTTCCCACAAAATTTCGAGTTTGAATTACGAATTCGAAAGGACAGAAATGAATCGCAAAAGCCTCATATCATACTAAAATATTGAAAAAATTCGCTATGAGAAAAATATCTTCTGAATGAAATGAAATTTGCTTAGTTGGAAATCGAATTAGTAGTTACGATTTTTTTTGGGGATTTATCAAGTTTGAAGTGATCTCAAATGAAAAAATTGTGGTTTGATAAACACAAATAAATGAAAAATAATTAACTAAACTTATTGCATAATTTCAGTAATTTACAAAAATTATGAAAACTCGATACATTTCAACAATCCTTTAATATCTGGAATGACAAAACCATAAACATATAATACGATGTTGAATGAGTAAAATTTGAATATATTTACTACCTTATGTAGTTTCTTGCTGTGCCTTTTGCTATGATGATGTTTTTTGTCGGCAACTAACCTCCTCATATTGAAATGCATTCGATAATTGACTTGAGTTGATAAGTCTCGATCATTAACGGCATGTCGACTGTAGCTTAGTCTTCGATGCTACAAAATAACATTCTTTAATTAAAAATTTGTTACAAGTAGAAACTATCAAAGTTTGCAAGTGGTAAATTGAGAAAATGCGACGCAAAATGAGCATTGTTGAATTCACACACACCCACAAGATGTAGTTTTCCTAATTGTTTCATTTGATTTGAATGAGGTATTATCTCCAGATCAGCGTTTCTGATTTGCTGAGCAACCTTACAGAATATTCATCAATTATTTCTCATTTTCCATTGATTTCGAGAACAGACATCTGACATGGATAGAATATTTTGTCTAACAAGATTTATTTTAAATCTAAAAGCAACAAACCGGGTGGAAATATAAATAACGCTTCAGTAAATTCAGATTACCAAATAATACATCAAAATTTTATTCTTTCTTAACATTAGTTCTCATTAATTATGTTCAATATTTTCAGGCAGAGTCTAAAATCTATTTTAGGTTCTAGATGACCTCAAATTTTGAAATAGTTCAACTAAAGCTACCCTCTATCTCTTTTATAAGAATTTTTTTATTTAATACTGTTGGCGTTTACTTGATGTAGATTCCATTATAATTGAATATAAACTCAAACAATCTCTTTTGATAAAACGCGTTTCGTCGTTACAAACGACTTTTCAGATGCTTACAGAATAATTCGCGTCATGCTATGTAGAATAATTATTCTGTAAGCATCTGAAGAAGTCGTTTGTAACGACGAAACGCATCTTGCTATGTAATCAATAGAGTGTAAATCATAAGTTCAAGTGTTTGAATTTAAGTTTATATTCTTTTATAAGAGTAGAACGAAACGGATCAACTATGCTACTGCCTTATATTAATAGGAACCTATTTGAACGTTAATGTTTTATTTGATTCAGTTGTTGTATCTGAGTACCATTTAGCCGATTGTTCAAGCAAAAATGATACTGAAGTTCTTTGTTGCCGTACTTGTGTAATGTCGTTTAATGCATACGTTTATTACACAATAGTGTGCAATAAACGTATGCCTTTATCCGATTAATTTAGGTACATAAAAATTATTGAGTGTCAAGATTTCAATACTAAATACTTGAACTCATACATCATATATTGTCAGAATCTCAACGTGTAGACAAAATTTCGGGGTATATACAGGCCCATGTCAAAAAATGGATGGGTCATATGAACCACCAAGTGACGTATATAGGACGATATAAGAGCATAAAATAATAAGATTCAGCACTATGCCGTCACTTGTAAGCTGTCCAACTGAGTGCTGGTGAGAATTCAGCAGTGCAGGTAGGAGTGAGTACATTTTGGTCATATATTTTTGCACGGCATTTTTACCATCGATCGATCCATGAAAAATGATAAGAAAGCGCGCAGTGCCGTGAAAAAATGATGCGCCACAAAGTCTGTGAATTTTTTTTATTTTCTGACAATTTTCAGGGTAAATTTGGTCATTTCATTCTGTACGACATCAGTTTCGTACTGTTTCAATACTGCTTTTAATCCATTATTCCGCAACGCCGTACAAAAATCATGTGACAAGGAGATAAACTCAAGGGCTGCAACCCCCTCTCTTTCCGTGGTCCGGGGGGTGATTCAAAACAACATATGATACCATTTGGCCGATTCTTCAAGTAGCAATGAAACTGAAGTTCTTTGTTGGCGAACTTGTGTAATGTCTCTTCTATGAACGTATGCATTAATTTAATTACATAAACTTTATTGAGTGTCTAGATTTCAATACTAAAAACTTGAACTCGTACGTCATAAATTGTCAAAATGTCTGTAGACAGAATTTCGGGGTAGATATACATTTAAATTCGTTCCTTGATGGGGTAACATCAGAAAAATTAAATTATATCGAAACAACTGATTTCGATTAATTAAGTTAATTTTTCTACTTCAGCAACTGCTATGAATGTGGGATTTATATAGCAAGGCCAAGTTATTTCACGGTAACCTATCATCAGAAACATCAGTTTGTCTAAATCACACATCATTTGAGCATTTGACAGTTAGAATTTCGAATCGGAAAAGAAATAAATTGTTTGAAAATTCATGACCACAATTACCAATATACTTACCCTTCTGTAAGGCTTCACTAGCTCTTCTGCTAGTAAGTGATGTATTCTAGCATCGGTAAGATCTTTTCTAGATGGATTATATTCCAACTCTTGCATGTCGATGTTCCACGTACTGGAGTCAAGTTGACTGAAACTTGTACTGCAAAATTGAAAGGAACTCTTAACGATACTTAATAATAATAATAGAATTTATTTTCATAGTATTACAATATCTTGTAATAAAAGAAAACAGGTCAGAGATAATCGCACATATCAAATTAAGTTTTGAAGGCATCAAAGTAATCCCGAAGGCAGTAGGGCTCCATTTTAATCAAAATTCTGCGGATCGCTCCTCCAAAAGGTGGAAGCCGAGGTATCGAGCGGAACTCGCGCGGCAGTGCATTGAGAATTTTCATGCACATATATGAAGCACAGTGTTGCGAGGTAGTCAATGCGAGTCGAGGCAGGAGATAGGAATGAGCGCGCCTTGTGTTATTATGATTCTCAAAATCAGTGAATATGGCTATGGCCGCGAATGAACATAAGGCTCCTAAACAAGTACAATCCCGTAACTGTTAGGATATCATTTTCCCTGAAAATACCCCTACAAGAAGACCGATATCTCATACGACACAGGCTTCTCAGTGCCATCTTCTGGGCAATAAAAATCCTTGTAGAGTGAGGACTGTTCCCCCAAAATAAAATTCAGTAGCTCAAAAGGGATTGAAAGTTGGAAAAATATAGCATAACCACGACATCAGAGCCAAGATGGCACCTCAAGACATTAAACGTATATATTACCGACATAAGTCTAGTATTAAGGTGATCAATGTGACTCCCATTTCAGGTGAGAGGATAGTATTAAGCCAAAAAATTTAGTCGATGGTTTAAGACCGATATCACCGTATGGGAAATGAACATGATTAGATCCTAATGGGGAGTTTGCCCGAATTTGAAAATGTAAAACTCACACTTATTAAAGTTTATTTTTCAAAGATATCGACCACAGCTACAGACGCGGCCAGAGCGGTATGCAGATCGGACGATCTCACGATCAGATTAGTATCGTCAGTATAGATTGTGATTCCAGTAGTCGAGCCATGAAAAAGATTGGGGAGGTCATTAATGTACACGATGAACAGCAGTGGGCCTATGATACTCCCCTGAGGGATACTCGCGTCCATCACCGCCTCGTCTGACACAAAACTCCGGCCATCAACAGTTAGCTCGACTCTCTGCCGACGACCGCTCAAAAAGGATTCTATAAACTGCAGTTGTTTATCACGAATTCCACAATAGTCAAGCTTAAGTAACAGTGTTTCATGATCAACGTTGTCAAAAGCCTTGGTAAGGTCAATAAATAGGCCTATGGGCATATCACCCGCCTCCAAGGCATCGACAATGGACTGTATAAGCTGGAAAATAGCACTTTCAGTGCTCCTCCCACACAGAAATCCATGTTGAAAGGCACCAAAAACTCGCATCTTATGAAGAAACCCAACAAGCCTGTTAACAATAATCCTTTCAAAGATTTTGGAAAAGGATGACAACAGGCCTATTGGGCTGTAATTAATGTGACGGACAGCTGACGAATGGACGATTTCTTTGGAAAATTCAAAGGAACTTATCACGAGCCTATTTACAGGTATAATACAAAATTATGATCAATAATTAGAAAATTTTCATTCCACGAATTATCGTTATCTGTATTATTGAAATCTTCCACACTTATAATTTTTATCGGTAGACTAGCTGACTCGGCGAATTTTGTACATCTATATATGTTTAGTGAATATTCTCGAAAATCCTGAAAGGCGTGTTTCACTATTTTTGAAACACTCTCAATAATGAGGCACGCATAGACTGAGGAAATGTAACACTTCCAGCATGTTCAAATTTGTCGGGTTATCAATAATTTCCTATCTTGACACTTCTCATGTATCGAAAATGATCAACCTGTCAGTTCTATAGTATAACAGGGTTGTAATTTCGTAGTAGGTATTGTTTCCTTATATCTTCTCGTTGGCCATCGTTGTATTTTTGGATATTGTAAGTGTTTGGAGTCATTTCCCGCCCAGAAACTAATGAGCCTAATGGATCTACTCTAGGCAATTCATTTCATCACCAGCACAACATAATCAAGTAATGTACTCGTTGTTGTACTTGGAGTTTTAGAATAAGTTCCATTTTAAGCCTTGTATCCTTCATTATTATTCATTGTAGCTGCTCATCAGTGCAGTTTGCTAGTGATTAGTAGCTCGTCACACATTTCATTGACTTCAACGACCTATGTCTTCTCCTTTGCATTTTGAAACAATAACAGTAAATGAAGTTCTCATGCATTGACAAACTGATAATAAGATTACATCATAACGGTGTTATGGTGAAAGAATGACAGGTAACTTTATGAGGTACTTGTCATAATTAGGTTTACTACGATTAGGCATGTGTCGTTAGATAAATAATATCACGATTTGATTTCGTCTCACTTCAATTAAAATATGAACATCCGATAACCATGGCAATCAGAAACTTTTTCAATTTTTTTTAAATTCAGTGGACCTACAGTTTAACGCCAGTTTCGAACGGCTATTGGTCTTGTAATCAAAGTACATTATCCAGTATATATCATTCATTAAACTACTTAAATCAGGACATACACAAACATCCATGCCTTCAGCGGTGCTCGAACCCGAGTTCCACCGCACCACAGTCGGGTATTCTACCGTGTATGCCACGTAGTTATATCGCTATTAATCCGTGTAATTAAACCGAATTACGAACTTCCAAGGTTTGACAGGAAAGTTGATAGAACAGTTTATATGGGCATATGGAATTGTTGTTTCTATTATAATTTCAGAGTTTTTTTTCGTGTTATTTATAACCGTTTAAACCTTTCCTGGACCGCTACAAACAATTAAAAACCCAAACCAGCTAAATCGGTCAAGCCTTTTTCTAGACAAACTAACAGCACTTGATTTACTTAATAAATAATATATATATATATATATATATATATATATATATATATATATATATATATATATATATATATATATATATATATATATATATACTATCAAACTAATCAAAGTACACTATAGCTTTCTTTCGATAATTTTTGACAAATTATTCAAAAGAACATTATAGCAGAGCTGGCTATGTGAAACATGTACAATGCGATGTCTCTATTGTCTTTCTAGGGATCAATGTTAAGGAATATTGGAATCTCCATTATCCTTTTAGGGAAAAATGATAAAGAATATTGAAATCGATGCCTATATTTATTGAAAGCGTGAGACAGTCACTGTTTCGTAGTACAAGGTACTCATCGTCATGCCACGTTCAACGAATGAAAGGCTACGATTTCAATCCTCACATATCCTCTCATCGATTGTAAGACAGAAATATAGAGTTAGTCGTTTGCATATATAATGCATAGATTAATGGACATCTCAAATCTTAGAATGAATGAAAAGCACATGAATACATCTACATTGAAAGTTTCACACGTCCTTATCAATTAAGATACTACATATTACAAGTCTACAATATTTTCATTTATGCCTTGATGAGTATTGTAGCTTAGCATCCATTTGAACTGTATTCCTGTAATGAGTTGCTCATCCAAAGTAGAAGTTCAGGTGATATTTTTTGATAATAAATGTTATTTTGATAACCACATCAGTTATAAGAAACGGTTATTCCGAGTTTAATGACTTTTGTTCTTTTGTTGTACCAATACACTAATGTAGTATGTGTAGTACACTAATGTGTAATAGCATTTGGCTACATGACTAATTAAACGATTAATGTCTACTCAATTCAATGACTTGAAGAAACAATACGTGGGATCTAATATAGCTTCTGCCGCAAAACAGATTATAAACATTAGAAATTTACTTTAGAAATTTTATTTCTATATCTATCATCTTGAACTTGGTAAAATAATTCCCATTAAAAATGCCTCTTAGTGAAATTTACATAGCTTTTGATATGCAAGTGTACAAAGCCATCTGTGTTGATGCATTACATACATTGATATGCTACGTATGATTAAATGAGTACTAAATGAAAATTGAAAATATTTCATTTCCAAGAAAACTCTTCGAAAAGTCAAATGAAGGACTCCGCAATAATATCTCAGGTGAAGAATTCAAATAGAAAAATAAATTCCTAATTAATTGGAATTTATAACCTTCACACTTAGAGTTAGTTCATCAGTCACTTCTACTCGTAAATTTGAGATGAAGTGGTGACCTTACCAGTTTATTCGATAACCTCGCCTACGTGGAGATTTTAATTAATTGACATTAAACATCTCCAGCATTCTCTTATACTTCATTGTGGTACGAAAAAGGAATCATAGTGACAATGGTGAAATTTGTTTTTCTGTTTTTTACGGGTGAGTTATAAATTGAATTTGTTCAAGTATTTAATTAAATTTATCTGAGGAAGTCTTTGAAATTGACTATTGAAATATTAATAATTTTTACTCAAGGCACGATTTGATTGATTATTTAAAAAGAATAAATACAATGTGAAAATGAACAAAATACCAACTATTATTCAATATTTGCATGCATATAATCACTCGACAAGAAGGAATCAATTTTGAAAACCTTGAATTCGATCAATTTAATCAAGGCTTGTAAGACACATATTTTGCCATACATTTATTCATTTATGAATGAAAATTTTATATACAGTAAAAGCTCTTTATTCGCGGCGTACCCATACGTTCCGAAAATATGCGTCGTATACAGAAACTGTGAATATGGGATGGTAATTTATATGAGATTATAGGGGATGCGTTCTTGGGTGACAAAATGAAAATTATTATATAAAAAAAATAATTTCAATGGAGTTTTTGATCATACTGATTAACTACTATATTCAGGCTTAGGCAAGAGTTCAAAGAATTTTGTAATTTTTTTTATCTTGGCAGTTTTTGAAGGTTCCTTCAATTCAGACTGATATTAAGCAATGATTTAAGCAATTTGCCTCTAAAATAAGACTTCGTTCCAAAGACAAATATGTTTTCATAAATAAAAACACAATGCTCGTTAGAACATTCTTACACCTTCACTAAAAATTTTCAAATTGAATGTCACTGTAACATTTCCTCCAAGTCGGTTTCAGTGAAATCTTCATCTTGCGATTCAAGAAACATCTGCATGTTACTTGATTCTTTCTGTTCGAACCCATCTCGTTCTATTCCATTCGCAATTTCAGCTATGTTTGCAGTCAAAGTTTGAATGCGCAGAGATTTTTCGTCATTTTCCGCAGTCAGAGTAGGCCACATTTTTCCAGTATGAATTCAGTGTATACGAGTATGTCTTCAGTTCTTCTAAAGTTTCTTTCATGTTTACTATGCATTTTGCTATGTCAAAATCTTTCCAGCATTCCATAATATTCATATCAAATTCCATATTATCCAATATGATTTTGACGGTTGATCTAATGTAATAGAGCCTGGATTATCCCTTGCTCCTTAAGTTGAAGCAAGACGTCATGTTGGGAGGAAGAAATGTCACTTGTTTATTCGGATGCATAATTTCAAGTTCTCGAGGTTGACCTGGAGCATTATCCAAAACAAAAATGCTTCAAAGTCTAAATTCTTTTTTTTAATAAGTTTCAACTTCCCTAACAAAAAAGTTCCTGAACTAGTTATAACAAATAGCTATCAGATCCGCGAATAAAGAAATCTATTGCCGCGAATTCAGGAATTTGGTCGCAATTTTTTAATCCGCGAATAGTGGAAACGCGAATAAAGGGAGGAGCTTTGACTGTACTTAAATAACTACTGTTATGAATCACTGAATAATTTTCAGATGATATTTTATTTTATTTTTCTACCTGAATATTGAATATAAAACGATTGTTTTATACTCAAGTACAGTAGACTTGATTTTCTTTCGTTAAAAACTTATTACATTGTGACATGAAGTCATTAGTAGGTAACTTTGTTTTCGTGATCAACCCTACCTTCAAGGGTAGAACGTAAGTGAACCAAATCATAGAGTTGCTACAATATTAAAACAAAATTATTAATAAAAGAGAAGTGACATTAGTAGACAATAAAAGCAACGAGAGCCCAATTTAATTGTTGGTTTTGTTCATCTGTGAGTTTGTCCAATAAATCCTAGCCAACTTACGATAATCAAAATGTGTTCTTAGTGTACGGTAAAATAATTTCCGTCACACAACACCAGTTTTACTGCGTTAAACCTCTTATGCTTCCTTAATTCGAAACGAATCTCAATGAGATATTTGACCTCCTCAAATAATTAACTCATTGATCTCATGTATGTTCAAATATCTTGGAGACCTTCTAAATACAAATAGAGATAAATTGATTGAGGCTCACCGCTCGTGCTAGCGAAACGTTAGAAAGAAATTCCAATCGATGACGGCCCTTAGACCCAAACCAGGACAACACTAGTTAAAGAGAAAGATGTAGAAATTGACGTATTAATCCAAAACGCTTATAATTTTTATTTCAAATGAGAACAAATGCGAATTTCGAATTCAAAATGTTGAAAGTACCATCAACACTATCTCGAAATGAATCCATTGAAGCATTTTTTTTCAATTCAAGAAACTTTTTCTTAAAATTTGTGAAGTATTTGTCACTAGTCTTCTTTCGTTGTGGTACTAATATCGATGAAACCATAGGAGAATAACTCTTCTTCGAGTACAGAGCTCGGTAGACAGGTATAATATTCTTATACCTTTCAGAAGATCTTATTTGCCGCCGAATATGTATACTTAATGAACCCTGATTGCCATGATGATCATTATGTCACACCGTATAACTGAAGAATTTTCGTGTCGATAACGCTTAGGTTGAATTCTTGGCGTAAATGTCGAAATGTGTAGCGCCATTCATATTAATTATAACATGAATTGAAATTTTCCGCAAAGTGGAATATCGTACCATTTTGAAAGGGGATTGTGAAATGCACTGCTTCGTTTAGACGATTATTCAGTGAAGGAGCGTTGTTTTTACCCATTTTCAAACTGGGGTGACATTGTATCACTCTACCCCCTCTAGTATTTTTCATGCTGTGTCCTATGTGGTGTATTACTTCCCAATCTCTGTATGTAATGTTGTGTTCTTTTTTCATTTTTGCTTCTACGAACATTGCACATTGAATCTCGTTGTTTTCTATGAAATTGTTTATGAGGTAATTATTGTTTCTGTGCAGTTGTGAAAAAATCACTATAATTGAACGAATGAATTCACTGAAATGAATTATCAGAAAGTATTTCGCATTTTGAAAATACAAAGACGATGAATACAAGAAATTGAATAGAAAATGCTTTTTGATACGTAATGCATAACATGATTTTTCAAAATTTTGTGTTTTCAGTATTTTTGGTAGCAGTAGTTACCTCGGTTCCATTGGGTGAGGATATTTCACCCTCTGATACCGCTGAAATAGAATGCAAAGCAGTCTGTAATCAATCAACTGATTATAAACCCCTTTGTGGAAAAGATGGAAGAACTTACCCGAATAAGTCCGCTCTAAATTGTAAGAACGATTGCGCAAAGAAAAATGGAAAACGTAAGTACAAATAATTGTTTTTTTTCTCGAGTAGAATAACAGACTATAATTTCGAATGTTCGATTTCGTACCTTATTGAAGTTGTTAGAAATAATTTCTTTCTTCTTGGGAATGTAGGGTCACCGTCTGTATTATTTATGAAGGCAATTCTGACATAACATCTACTTCAATAATCTCAAGGCTTACTTCCAAATTGCGTTGTGTCCAAGAAAATACTTCTGTATGTTTATTCTTTCATTTCATTGATCACATTAATCGTTGAACACAAAAATATACACTTTTGTTCGAAACATTGGAATAGATATATTCACTACATATCATATTGAATAGTAGAGCAAATTTCTTAATAAAGTTAATCGAATGTTAGCTGATCCTTTGGTGAAACAATGTTTAATATAATGAATAAAAAATATCAGGCTTGATTTCACAAAAATCATATCAACTGTTTGACAATTGTTTCGGGGTATTACGCGTTTTCAAGAGCTTAACTGCTTAGCATTTGAAAATAAAGTAAAACTTCGAAACAATTCTCAAGCAGTTAATATACTCGTAATTTTTAATAAATGACGCGGAGGTTTCACTTATCTCTTGGTGAAACATTATATTAAAAACAATAAATTAAATTAACACACTTGGCTTAAGTTTGACTGAATTGTTAAATAGTGTCTACTGAATAGGAAATAGTTGAAAAGTTTCGCTTAATATTCAGTGAAATTTGAGCCAAGTGGGTTAATTTAATTTATTGTTTTTAATATAATTTTTGTAGAACCAAGCCCAGTCTATTTCATTGAATATATAGAGCAATTTTTGGTCATACAGGGGGATCATAAATTGTAGATTGTCTATCAAAAGGCAGATATTTTACAATATACATATAATTACTCTTTGTAAATTTCAATAATGAATTAGAAGAGAAATAATACTAGGATTATGATTCGGAAGAATGATAAATGATATGAAACGATAATTTACATTGAATGTTATTTCGTGAAAAAAAGCATAGACATAGATTATGAAAAGTATTGATGAATTATTAATTCATAGAAATTCATTATCAAAAAAAAACAAAATAAATGAAAAACCTCATTTCCTCCCTCTCTTTGAATCCCTCAATTATATACAATGAAGTTGAAAGCATATTAGTACGTGTCATTTTCGATATTTCAGTGGGTTTCTTTCACTAATAGTTTCATTTTCAGCTGAAATCGAAATTGCCCATGATGGAAAGTGCCCCACCGACCGCCCGAAAACAGCACGAAGAGTATAATGAGTATTAATTTATTACTACTGAGGAAATAACAAAACATTTCATAGAATTTTTTTGACAATTTTTTTCTCTGTGTAAGAGTAGGTATGAGTAAAAAAATAAATTAAATATTTTTATCATTTTCCTATCTTCGTTCAATTATTTCAGACAGATATTATCGATGGCATCTATTAATAACAAGTTATGATATTTTCAGTCATTATGTAATCATAGTATAGACCTAATTGTTTTCATATTACCGTTCTTTCTATTCAATATGTATCACTAACTTATAGAGCAATGTTTCTACAGAAAATATGCGGAGGTGCATGGTATTCATTTGTTGTGCCAGATATAAAATTGAAATATTCAAAATGATTTTTTAACTGAAGTAAAACAAGCACAAGAAGATCTGGAAAACTCTAGGTAATTTTAAACGAGATTTTTCAGCTTATATTGTGAAAATTCAAAGTCGCAAAAGGTGGGTACCTAGTAATAAATTTTAAGAAAGTGAACAATAAGAAAATTATCTATAATCTAGATAAATGTAACTTGATGAAATATACAGTCAATGGAATAACTGGATACTGATTCTATCGAAAGAAACAACATATAAAACGCATTAAATTTATTTAAAGTCCTTTTCGAGTATGGCACAATTATAAAAACTTGAAATGAATGAAAAAGATGTATTATATATTGAGGAGTAACCGTACATAATTAATTTTTGCTTTGTCCAATGATAATCCTATTTTATTTTGGTGAGATTAAATTTAAACCCAACCTTTTTATGTGCAGAAGTTGAAAAAACAAATTTTTGTTTGAAATTTTGAAGAAAACGCGAGTAAAATTGAGTTAAAAAAACGGTTCAGAAGATCTGAAAATTTTCTTAATGACCTTCATTAGCTATAAATTGAGTTGACCTGTAAATTGGTACCTATTCAGCAAGTTCGACCCAAAAAAAAATCGCTCCAAGATTTTTTTCTCCTCCGTTCCAAAAGGGGAATAGAAGGCCAAATGTTTCCCCTAAGTTCCTTGAGTCACGTAATCTAACTTACGTATATAGTTACATTGATGTGCCAGTGCATTTTCATAAATATAGGTACATATCAGTGATACGCTTATCCTAATGATCGCACTCACGATCTTAGAACAAAGTAATACAATAATTCATCAGCCTTGTGCCAAAAATTGCACTGAAAATTTCCGTACCTATATTTCGAGCTAATGAAACCATGGAAGAAAATAGGGCCCTAAATTCTCAATAGTTATTTAAATGATCCTATCATTCACTATAGAGTATTGCTGTACGAATAAATGTAATCAGTATTTAATGTGAGTCAGAGTTGGGTTATTGGCTTTTATTGTAACGTAAACATCGAATTGATGGCAGAAGTTTCGAGCAAGCATTTCAATAACAGCGTGGATACCTCAAGTTGTCAATCAATTTTAATGAATTAAACCATCGTTAATGCACTGCAGAATAGCAAAATATGTCACAAACAATGTCAGAGTCATAAGAGAGGGTCATGTGTTGTTTATTAATTAATTTTGTATAAAGCTAAAACAATACCGATGATTCGATGATATCAGAACTTTATTCGACAATTTATAACATTTGTGATGGAGTAATGCTAATCTAAGAATAATTGCAAATATCACAGGGTTCTTACCTTCCGTTGAGGTTGTTGGATGTATAGTTCTTGAAGATAGCTGACATACTTTCAGTACCCGAAATATTCCCAATAGTTGAGGCATTTCTGCGCATATAAGCCATCGCATCACGCATCGCAAGTTTAGAGTATGTTTCCAAAATTTTTGGTTCTGCTCCCTGATGATTGCGTAGTAGTAATGGTCTAATGAATTTGTTGTCGAAACGTTTAAATCTGAAACAAATCATAAAATAAGTGGATTTTGAAACAACTCTCATGGGAACCAATGCTGATAGATATTGAACGAATCCATTATAAATTAAAATTGAAAGCAATAAATTGTAATAATACCAACACTAGGAGATGTGTATCTTTTAAAATAAAACGAGAAGAAAGATACACACACAGGTATTATCGAGACGGTTATTACTTAATGTCAAATAATAATGATTATTATTTGACATTAAGTAATAACCGTCTCGATAATAACTCTATAATAACCAAATAATTAATAATAAAAATTACACAATATAATATAATTATGAAACAATGTGAAGACCGTCTCGGTTGGTTTTCATATCGTCTAAAATGTATAAACTTGTGAAGCAGATAACAAATAGGTTGCAGAAATGAATTGTAATAACGAAATAGCATTCAGACCTGAAATGGAACTATCAGGATATTTCTTCAATGCCAGAATGCCACTTCGAAATTTGAGAGTTCAGAAGTTTACAAGTTGATCTGACCTATATGTAAGGGAGTGTAATATAGGTCAAACTGTTCGATGGTTCAAGAAACAAAGAGCACCATTATTTTTCGGAAGAATTGAGGACGATCTACATTGCGAGATGTTTACCGATTGAATCCTATAAATATTTAATAGTGTTGGCGTTTACTTGATGTAAATCCATTATAATTGAATATAACTTAAATTCAAACACTTGAACTTATGATTTACACTTTATTGACTACATTGCATGACGCGTTTCGTCGTTACAAACGACTTCTTCAGATGCTTACAGAGATTCTGTAAGCATCTGAAGAAGTCGTTTGTAACGACGAAACGCGTCATGCAATGTAGTCAATAAAGTGTAAATCATAAGTTCAAGTGTTTGAATTTAAGTTATATTCAATTATATTCGAATCCTATAAAACTTTATTCTTGGAATTTTTCATGAAAAACTTTTTTTGAAAAGCAAATAATTCGCCGGGGAGAACGAAACTGAATATATTCATGATCGATAATAATTTCCAAACTTGTTAATTGAAAAAATTATGATATCTTGATTAAAGAGCTAATTGGTTTTGAGAATTAGACTTCAAAGAACGTATATTAGATTATTAGGAAATCTAGACTATCGATCCTGCTGCAGACATGCATTTTCACAGCTAGAAATACTGACTTCATCTTGTCTTTATATTCACGAATGCCTTATTTATTGCCATAAACTTAAATCAAATAACAGTGTTAGTTCAAATGCAGGTCACATATATGACACTAGAAATAAAAAAGATCTAAGTGAGGGCAGGTGCAGATTCTGGGAAAATCACAGAGTAGTTAGACTTGCTGATATTTTGAAATTCACAAATTATCTCTTCATGTGAGAAAAAAATCACAGTCAAAGTTGAGAGACAAAAAGTTTTCATTGCGAAGGGGTTACTATGCATGCGATGAATTTTCGACATGTTCTGTACTGGATATTAAATTACCTATTCTATTTTAATTTTTGTTTTTTCTAATTTCCACTCTTTTTTTGAATATGCTCAAAACATAACAATTTGAAATGTATCAATAAATATCTTTCTTTCTATCTAATTATTTCCCTCCATCAAAAGTATCATATTATTAAAATACAGTTTACAGATTTCCACTGGAATTGAAATGAAAGAGAGCGATAATATAATGGCAGTGAAAATTCTTTTCTAATTTTTGAGTTATGAAACGTTGAAATTGTTGAAACAGTTGAATTAGATTTCCATGAAAATGAGGTAATTTTCGAGATAAGTGTAATCAATATATCTACTCATTGATTAATGGAGTCGATACTTGATGATAATCTAATACCATCTATATTATAAAAATGAATCGCAAAATGTTTTGGTAAGCGCATAACTCAACAACGCCTGGGCCAATTTTGCCAATTCTTTTTTTAAATGTTCGTTGAAGTCCGAGGATGGTTTTTACGACGAGAAAAATTCTAATAATTGCCAGGACAGCCCTAAAAACAGTCCATTTCTTTTTTCCATACAAACGTTTTCTAACTACAATGTAGAGTCAACGGCTGAACCGATTTCACAATTCTTTTTTGTTGTGTTTGTTATTGTCATGGTAAAAATTTAAAAAATTACTTGTGAAATTAGAAAATTTGAGAATACTTAATGATAATACATGTAAGAAATAATTATTCATTCCCAAAAAGAAGATGTAAAAAAGCTCAATATCTTATCACACATCACGGTTAATTTTAGAGCTATCACGACTAATATTAAAACTTCAATTTATTATGAAATTTTGGTAAGTTTGAATAGACTAACATACACTTTACTAACACAGCACTTGCTATACTTGAATAAAAAGAAAAATACATAGTTTTCCTTAATGAACAGTTGAAATTTGGTTTTCAAAAATAATAGCTATTAGATGTACAAACTCAATTACGTAGAACTGGCAATGCAATATAAAAGAGCAAGTCCAACTGACGAGCAACGCGAAGCTCGAAATGAAGTTGAACGAATCGATGTAATCGAAATTAACAATACAAAAAGGTTGCGTTTAACTCCTATCGATTCATTTATTCTTATTATTATGCATTCAATTATAGCGTTGAAATAGATTACAGTTCACAGCAAATCGTTGCTATTGGACCAATGAACGTTGTGTGTCAATATTTCAAGGTAAAGTTTAATTGTTATTGATAAGAAAATACTACCAATGATGCGACTAAGTATTTCGCGAAGAGTCAATCCAAATAGACTCTATTGGTACAGCCACCAGAGCCACTAAATTCTGAACATTTTTTGACATACCTACCTATATCCTGCAAATATCTCATATAATTAATTGCTGGATATTATCATGACAAGTACTTAATACGAAATTAGGAATGTTGTTCAAACTATAGAACGGACAGGTTAATAACTTTCAATACATCAAACGTGTTAATATAGGAATTTTTCGACAATTCGTCTGACTTGAAATAACAGGAGGTATTGCAGTCCCTTCGTAAGTGAGTAAGTCCTTGTTCAAACACGGGATTAATATCAAAAACAAGACAATGTAGCACAAATAGAGCATATCTTTCCGGCTTTTTGAAAAATACTTTTTGAAAAATAAATGGGCGTACAAAGTACGCCGGGTCAGCTAGTATTCTAATAAAACTAACTTAGTTATGTGAATTTCACTCTTTAATATATTCGATAATTCTTTTTACAATCCTCATCTAGCAAATTCAAATATTGAACCTTTGAATTAACAAACTCCAATATTTTATTCACTGAGAAATTACAAAGTTGATTCGCCCAGTAAACCTGTAGTTTCATTTGTTACCACGATAACATGTCACATTTCACAAAGATAGAAAGATCCCATCAAAGAAAATACTAATATTTCAATGAAATTCAATCAAATAATTTCAGTAATTGTGTTACCAGATGATGTAAATTGAATCGCTAGATGTTGAAAACCTGCACACTAATATTCCCCTAAGTAGAGTGTTTTATTATTGAAAAAATTCTCAAAAATCAATAATGTATATCCGATACTAAAAACGCCAATTTTAAATTTATGAATATAACAGCTTCTTCAAATCTAATTTACTTTCTATTCAATTGTGAAGTTTATAGTTGTAAAAAATGATTTAACATGGGAAACCCTCTAATACTACTATTATCTCAAATATTCATTGATAATAATTAATATATTCAATGGACGATAAATCAACTCTGTGATAGTTCATTTTTAAATGAGAGGTGATAGAAATACTTGTCTAAAAACCACTGACTTAACAATTATTTATTTATTCGACTAGTTCCGCCTTTCACGGCATTATCAAGAATGAATACATATTACAAAGACAACCTTTAAATATTTGCAGATCCGTTGGGACCACAGAATACACCCTAGATTTGGTATGTACTGTGGTTCGGTCCCTTGAGGTGGTACAATATAGAACAGGGCTTCTTAAACTGTGGGTCGCGACCCCCCTGGGGGTCGCGAGACTACTGAAAGGGGGTCGCAAAAATCTGATACTTTTCAATCATTATAAATAAAATTTTAAAATTAGTATACACACTACGTACATATAGTTTTATGTTTTCTTAAAAAAAAATTGTTACAAAAGTTTATTTTTTCTATTGAATATATATATATATATATATATATATATATATATATATATATATATATATATATATATATATATATATAGTTTCATGTCATTCTATTTATTGTGTTTTATTACGACCGATATCCCGTCAACGTTTATATATATATATATATATATATATATATATATATATATATATATATATATATATATATATATATATATATATGTGAAATGAATGGGTACATATTCTTTAATCCTTATTTTATTTACATTGTAAAATAGTGCGATATTACATCTACATCTACGGTTAATATATATTTCATTATATGGAGGAGGGGGTCGTTTAAAATTTCCTAAGCTTGAAGGGGGTCGCTATATAAAAAAGTTTAGGAAGCCCTGATATAGAACATCAATATCAACATCAATATATACATAGAACATAGAGGTGGGGGTTTCCAAATTATCAGAGATTCAACAGCGGGAGTGGTTTAGGTCTAACTGGTCATTGAGAAGATTGTAATTATCGGATTTTTGGAGTTTTTTTATTTCCATGGCTTCCAGGCAGTTCATTTTCATACCTTTTTCACAGTAATGGAGAATATTAGGTTTAAAACAGGGTGAGATTTTATGTCCTGTCGACTATGGATGTTCCCGAAAAGCAGATTGTCCGTTTTTTAAGTCTTCTTTTAGCCTAGTTTCAAAACATCTTCTGGTCTGGCCTACATATGATGACTTACATTCTTCACAGTCCTATCTATACATCCCAGACTTCTTCATTGGGCCAGGTTTGGACAATTTGTTATTAAAAATCATTCTATTCAATCTGCTGTGACTTGAAAAAGCTATATTCAAATTGATATTTTGAAAGAATTCAATGATTTTCGAAGAGATGACGTGTGTATAAGGGATGCTCACATACCTTAATTCATTTTTGCCATTATTATTATTGATGTAGTGTGGCGTATATAAAGGTGTTTTGATGAAGCGTTTCTCTTTCTTTATAATTAGACTATTGATTATTTTCAGTGGAAACTGATTGTTCATACCTATCGTACGAATCACATTAAGTTCTTCCATAAGGTCTTGTCTTGATAAGGGAATCGAAAAAGCCCTATGTATCATTGAATTGAGAGCTGCGATTCGATGGCTAATTGGACTGAACGAATCAAAATTTATGATGGCGTCAGAGAAGGTAGGTTTCCTGAATATTTTGTACGAAAATTTATCCTGTTGTTTCGAAATTGTAAGGTCGAGAAAATGCAACGAATTATTCTGTTCCTTTTCTACCGTGAATTTGATCTCATGTAATGAATTCAGATATGTCAGGTATGAGCTGATATGTCGGTCTGTTCCACTGAAACCAGCTTAGGGGAGAACCCCTAAGCCCGTTACAAAATTCCCCTAAGCCCTTTAATTCAGGTCTACCTATTGGGTAGATTGCTGTTGATAATTTAGAATCCAATTGCTGGAGATTAAGCAAAAACTATATTCGTTATAATTATTTATGTTCAACATTCCTAGAAATGAGTCAGTGATATTGCTGACGCTCTCCCTATCTGTCATCAGCACTTTCAGTATGTACCACCGAAACACTTAAATTTCGGAACTTGAGAGTGTTGATATTATATTCTTCATATTCAGTCTTATTAGATTCTTCGACTGAACAACACACCATATTACGGCAGTTAAATAAAATGATTTCATAAAGAGACGATCACCGTGTTTCACTTAGATCCACCATACCTTCCAACACCAATTAATAATTAATTTAATATTCAATTCAGAATAGCAGTAGTAGAAATATTTATTGCTAGAGATATGTGTACAAAGTTACAATGTCTTTTACTGATGAATATCTCACTTCTTTCCTGAATCATATTTGTTCGATTATTGAAAATATTAGATTTAGAGTAAGAAATTTAATTGAAGACGTGAACTTTTCACATTTGACGATTAAAATAAATGAATACAAATTAGAATTTTTTTCCGTAAACCCTATCAAAGAGTGCACACAATACATGGTTCATCTGCATATTGCAGTACGACACACTTATCAATATGCTCTCATCAGTTGAAAATACTATAGAAATTTATAGATTATAACAAAAAGCGCACATAATAATAGAATTAGTACATCTTTCCACAATAGAGTAAAACTTTCCGTGGTAACAAATGAGTGACATATTCATATCTATAAGAGAAAAATTGGTAATATTTCATTAATGAATATTTTTCTTTTTGGATTAATTTCGAATATAAAATTAATCAATGTGATCATGAGATTTCTTAAATTGACTATTTCAATTGGGTCCGAATAGATCGCCAAATATTTAAATATTTCACTAGAGCAATGAAAGTTCATTATTAGGTTCTGTTGTTCGAGAGTTATGACATCATATCTAAATAGCCTGAATTAATCCGATTGTCACATTTTCATACCCTGTAAAAACTTGTTTCATAAAATTACATTGGACCATGAACTATTATGAAAACAGATTAAATAATTCGAACAGAGAGAATATCATAAGAGTTCTGTTATATATTCAGTTGGAGAGGGATATTACACAACGGGTTTCTCGTTATGAGTGGTTGGAGTTGATGGATTTGTTTCTATTTCAATTCCATATAAGGGATTTAGCAGCCAGATTAAGTGTGTCACCATAAAGCTAAATATAAATCATTAGATCAGAAATATACGTAAGTAAGATAAATAAACGAGATTTGACGAAGGCTTTTGAGTGATGTAATTGTTATATAATGCAGTTTCTTATGAAAAGCTTTATTATCAAATTTGAATAAGATTTCGAATACAAATACAGATTTGGTTACATCATTCTTACAGAAAGTGTATATGAATATAAATTTATTCTGAAATTCATGAAACTGAAAAATGATTCCACCGGGTTTTGTATTTTTACATTAGAAACAAAATGACAACCAAAAATATACAGCTTATAATTTCGTATAATCAGGTTTTGCGGAAGTTTGGTCGGAATACTTCCAATATGTGGCGGTTGAGCTGAACCTACTGTTTGAAAGACTCAAATAGAAACATTTTGCGTTCATTCAGTTTGTTCTATGATTAATAAACCTTCTTTCAATAAGCTAATAACAAATCAATAGAAATTATACCGCAGGCGAATTAAAGATAATAGTGATTTTCTGAAGAAGCTATAGCAAAGCCTAAATTTTTTAATTACAAATTTCTTAGAGTAGGAGGGCCCAAAAGATAAGACTACCTTCTATGAATGGAAGATAATCTAAAATAGTATCTTTGAAAGAAGAGAAAAACCATGCGTCCCGTAGGCAGCATATGTTCCCCGTATAAATGGGTTGTAGCCCGCCGTGAGATTTTTACTAAATAGAAAGATTTTTAAAATTTTTCAATTCAGTGGACCTACAGTTTAACGCCGGTTCCGAACGGCGTTAAATTGGACTTGTAATCAATGTACATTACCCAGCATATATTATTCATTGAACTACTTAAATCATAGTCAAACACAAACACCCATGCCTTCACCGGGGCTCGAACCCGAGTTCTACCGTACCATAGTAGAGTGTTCTTACCGACTAAGCTACGGAGAACGGAAAAAAATAGAAAGATGTAAATTATTGTGAATTAAATTTCATTTTCATGCTCGTCAAACATTACGTTTTGATAATGGTTAAGTTTTTAGTATTAGGCTCGTAATAACAATCCCTTGCAATAATAGTTCTGTGTGATAAGATATGAAAATTATTTGAGGAAATTATGAAAAATTCAAAATATTTCTGCACCCAAAATAATAAAAAATAAAACATTATCACGTGTGTAAAATTTCAATCGAACTCTTGGCTTGATGTTTTACAAATATATTTCAATATTTTTGTGAAACAATATTGAAATATTTGTAATCAATATTTTTTAACATGTTCAATATTTGTGAATCACAAATCCGACAGTTTGATTCAAGTTTTCATTTTAATCATGCTACTAAGAGGTAAGAGGGAATTCAGGATTCAGTTTTTGTATACTGCAACAAGTTTCAGCTATGCAGAGCCAGTTTATATTCAAACTTGAAAGGGTGCATAGAAATATGTAGCTACATAACATACTTGATTCACATAAACACAAATATTGAGTACTAGCTAACCCGGTGAACTTTGTACGTCCATTTATGTTTCTCTGAATATTTTTCAAGAAGCCGGAAAGACATGTTCTAGCATTGTATGTTAGATATGTTGTAGCACTACATGTTGTAACACTATTTTTACTATACTGTCTTATGCTTAATATTTACTTCGTGTGGAGCCATAGACTTACGAAGGGACTGCAATACTTCCTGTTTTTTCGAATTATTGGAAATATAAAAACATTCCTATATTAACACGTTTGATGTATAGAAAGTGATTAAGAAGTCTGTTCTATAGTTGAACTATAACATGTTCCTAATTTCGTAGCAAGTAATTGTCCTATATATCTGATCATGAATTATTTGAGATATTTGCTGGATATAAGTCGAAAAATGTTCAGGATTTAGTCCATTCCCGGAAACCATCAAATATAGTGGCTCTGGTGGCTGTACCAATGGCGTCTATTTGAATTGACTCTTCGCGCAATATTTTGTCGCATACTCCTAGTATTTTCTTATCAATAACAATTAAACTTTGCCTTGCAATATTGACAAACATCGTTCATTGGTCGAATAGCAACGATTTGCTGTGAACTGAAATCTATTTCAACGTTATAATTGAATGCAAGTCGATAGGACGCAACCTCTTCATATTGTTAATTTCGATTCCATCGATTCCGTTCAACTTCATTACGAGCTTCGCGAAGCTCGTCATTTTGACTTGCTTCTTTATATCTTTGACTTGCTGCATTGCGAGTTCTGCATACCTGAGTTTGTACATCTAATACCTAATTATTATTTTTAAAAACGAAATTTCAACTGTAAATGAAAGAAAACTATGTATTCTTCTTTATATTCAAATACACCACGTGCTGTAACGTATGTTAGTAACGTGTATGTTAGTCTATTCAAACTTGCCAAAATTTCATATCAAATTGAAGTTTTTATATTAGTCGTGATAGCTCTGAACTAACAGTCATGTGTGATAAGATATTCAGTTCTTTTACATCCTCTTTTTAGAATTAATAATTATTTCTCAATACAACAATATTCAAAATTTTCTCATAATCACTACATAGTATAAAGCAAAGTCGCTTTTTCTGTCCCTTTGTACGCTTTAATCTTTGAAACTACGCAACGGATTTTGATGCGGTTTTTTTTAATAGATAGAGTGATTCAAGAGGAAGGTTTATATGTATAATAACATCCACTAAATAGTGGAGAAGTACTGTTATTTTTGAGGTTTCTAATGTGATGTCGTAAATAATTACATTTTTTCCGCTTACATTGCAAACGCAGGCTGAACCCTACGAGTTTTATCAAAATAATGTACTAAGTATTGTACACATTGAAAAGGTCTACCGAAAAGTCCGTGATGGTATATGTCTATCTCTTATGGATAACCCACAATAACTTTTTTTTGTCATTTACTTTTTGCGACAAATAATGGCTAATTTTCGAAGCGATTTTAACCCATACAGCATTAATCCTTAACCAATTAAATACCTTGAATACATTGTTCATTTAATATAGATATATATGGCCCTTTACACCGTATGATTTAAGTGAATATTTTCGAAGATATTACAGATTTAAAAATTGCGGGGCGTAGCGTTTGCGGCGTGCGAAGCCGGGGCGGGTCGCTAGTTTAATATAAAATACGCATGACGACGTTTCGAAGTACTACTTCTCATACTATTAATCCAGCATGTGATAAAGAAGTAGTACTTCGAAACGTCGTGATGCGTAATTTATATTAAATTATGAGAAATGTTCGAATATTGTTGTATTATGGATATTAATTTTCTCCAAGTATCGGCCTCATCAATTATCAATTATTTCTTATTTATATTACCAATTAAGTTTTCTTGAATTTTCTGATTTCACACGCAAACTTCTTAAATATTTCCCTTACAATAACAAACATAACAAAAAAAATTGAGAAATCGGTCCAGCCAATGACAATATTTTAGTTAGAAAACGTTTGTATGGAAATAAGAAAACGGCTGTTTCTAGGATTTTCGCGGCAATTATTCGAATTTTTCTCGCCGTAAAAACTTAAACGAAAATTAGACTTAAACGAAAATTTTTAAAAAAGAATTGGCAAAATTGGCCCAGGTGTTATTGAGTTATGCGCTTGCCAACACATTTTGCGATTCATTTTTATATTATAGATTACATATTCAAAATTTCGAAGCGCAATAAACTATTCAACGTAAGTGTACAAGCTACTTAAATCGAAAATCTCACCTGTCTCTGATATGATAGTTTCCATGTTGTCCCAAAATATCCTCAATGGCTGCCATTGTATGGTCCATCAACTATAGTAAAGAAACTGGTAATTAAAGTAGAATAAATCATTGGAAGTATCATACCCTTTCATGAATTCTCTCATTCATTGTTGGTTTCCTCTTTTCAGCAGTCTTAACGTTCAGTATTTTAACTAAAGGTTTAATAGTTATACCCTGGAAGAAAACGGTGAAGTACACCACGGCTATGGTAGTAGTGATATACATGGACTTGTGAGGTACAACGTCCTCCTTTATGAGAAGTGCTAATGCAAACGCTACAGCCCCTCTGAGTCCTCCATAAGAGAGAACAAATTTCTCAACTTTATCCAGCTTGTGTAGACGGAAACGATTTGCAATTGCAGTAAATATAATTACACCTGAAAAAATAATGCTTAGATTGCTTCTCTTAAACAAGTGATTTAATTTTTTTCTACATAGCTGATGGTCTAACACTGTATTTCAATTTTCTATGACCGGGTTAACAGCAGAATTTGTTCATGAAAATTCAATTTGAATTACAATCTGTTGTAGTTGAAAAAAGATTTCTTGTATTTTCTATTTACAATAATGGAAAATTTTAAATAATGAATGTATTAGGTATGTTCGAATGTGTTCTAACTGAAGCTCAATTTTCAACTGCGATATATTTCTAACAATATAATCGAAGAATTTAACTGACTCATAAGAATATTTAAGAAAAAGTTCATTGTTTTTCATATGAATTTTTCTTCAAAATCTTCATTCGCCTTCCGAGTTATAACTTTTTCTTAAGTTGAAAAAATGTTTCATGTTTTTACTATGAGAGGCTATAGAAGAATGGAATTCTACACATACATGCAGTTTTTTTAACACTTATGTATTTAATTAACATTTTCAATATCATATCTCAATGCTTTCAAATATGATAATTAAATATGCCGATGTTTATCTGTAAATATGAATTCAATACGATATTTTAATATAATATAATTATATATTTCTCATGATAATATATTTAAAATAAAGACATGTTTGTGCTTTCATATATTCATTAAGTTATTTGCTTTTCTCCAAAAATCTGAAAACCTTTGCATAATGAGTATAGAAAATTTCGTTTTGACTCCATAAAAAGTTTTCCTCATGGAATTATTCAATCACTAATCGGAAAGTTTCGAGAGTTTATAAGGCTAGGATCTGGCAATTTTTAATGAGTTCTGAGCATCGAAATAAACAGCAAAACTACAAATATAATTTGAAAAGTTAACATTTGAATTTGTGAAGTGATGCATTCATTTTGAGCATATAACTTACCTATTACCCTATATACTGAGCAAAAGAATATTGTAAGTATGACGAACCACGTGTTCCATTCATGAGTATTGCTCACAGTCGCTACCCCTAACAGCATGAAAATGATAGTTTCTGATGAACTACTCAACATCTTCATTGTGTATTTTATTGTGGTATGGGACTTATGAGATATGTTTGATTCTACGTAATTCTTCATAGTTATTCCACAGAATGTTATGCTGGAATGAAAAACGATTTACGTACGGTTGCATAAATTTGTGATTGATTTGAATATTGCATGATTTCAAAATATCGATATTGGTATGTCAAACGTAAAAAATATATGCACTATTCCAATTGATCATATTATATTAGGAATCGGTTAGTCGGTCGCTTCTTTTTTCACGTTGCACTAACAGTTAGACATACTAACAATTTCTTCGAAATTTTGCAACTAGAAAATGTAGACTTGAACACAGGAACGACCTTAAGGTTACAGCAGTAGCTACTCGATATTCTCCGATAGAGGGAGCCTAAGTGAATATTTCACTCGGTAAAACTGTCCTCAATTTGGTATAAGACCCATGTGCGTTTTGAAAGTCATCGATTCTTGATTGATAAATTAAATATGGACTGATGATTCATAATAATGATGAAACAATATTATCTTATTCTCATTCAACAAGATCGATGAATTTTTCAAAACGTTCTTAATATTCACTCTTGAAAGTGATGGGTTCGTTCTTGTTGACAACAATTGTGTAGACAGCTCCCTGAGTATTTCGATATTTCGATTAAGAGTCCCAGTATTTAGTATTTACTATATATATATATATATATATATATATATATATATATATATATATATATATATATATATATATATATATATATATATATATATATATATATATATATATATATATATATATATATATATATATATATATATATATATATATATATATATATATATATATTTATATATATATAAATATATGTATATATATATATAAGAAAATGAATAAGAAAAGAATCAAAAGTCATTCGAAAAATTCAAATTATCCAAAAGAATGTTATAGTAGAGCTAGATATGTGAACGTTTACGCTGTTATATCTCCATTATGCTTCAAGGGATAAATGTTAGAGAAATATTGAAATATATAAATTATTATCATTATTAATAGAAATATTGAAAATACGCGATTGTTCCCGTATTACTAACGCAACCTATTGACATTTAAAAATATCATATGATGATATTTGTTAAATAGACATTGCAATTTAGTGGATACCTACGGGTATAGAAGGTATGTCAAGGTTCGATGCTTGGTGTGTCTGTAATCTTAGAGATGTTTTCTACTGATTCCTATAGATGGAATTGTAGAGTATTCATTATTCTACGATAGTTCACTTGGAGTCACAAGAAGATGCTTGAAGATTGAAATCGTTGCCTCACTTCGATGGACGTGGTGCGACTAACGAGTTTCTTGCAGAACGAAACATATGTCTCGCATTTCCATCAGGTGTGGCATCGATTTCAATATTTCTCTAATATTTATCCCTTGAAGGATAATGGAGACATCACATCGTACACGTTCACATATCTAGCTCTACTATAATATTATTTTGGTTAATTTGAATTTTTCGAATGAATGGTTCATTTTCTTAAATATTTCATTCAGTGCCATAGGCACAAAAACTTCATTTCAGTATATATATATATATATATATATATATATATATATATATATATATATATATATATATATATATATATATATGTATCATCATCATCAGCCTCGGTCCGTACACTGCAGAACGAAGACCTCCCCCTGTCTTTGCCAAGATTACCTATTGGCAGTCTTTCTTTTTCAAGCAACGTCCGGCCCATCCACAAGCTCCTTATCGCATCGATCGTGAGAGCGCTTTCTCGGTCTTACCCTGTCTTTGGGTTCCCAAGCACCAACCACAGCTGACCAACGCTCACCTCTTGTTCGGGCTATATGACCTGCCCATTTCCACTTTGAGCTTTTTACACACTTCACGACATTCTTCACCTTTGTTGGACCTCTTATCCAGCTGCAGCATATTCTATCTCCTATGGTTAGGCCCATCATGTATCTTTCTATGCTCCGCTGGGTTTCTCGAAGCTTCTGATAATACGCACTGGTCAAACAATTTCCTCTTCAAGGATAGTGGCATATCTGATTTGAAGATGTGTTTCAGTCGGCTAACTGTACCTCAGTTCTGGTTCTTTGCATGATCTCCGATGTAATATCCCCGTCTCCCGTGACGATCTGTCCCAGATATGTGTAAGACGCTGCTATTTCTAATGGGGATCCGTACACTTCCATTTGCTCTCTAGTGCAAAAAGGGTTCAGCATCATCTTTGTTTTGCGGTGTTTATTTCCAGACCTATTTCGTTGCTCGCGATGTTCACTTCATTGAGGGGCTCTTGAAGATCGGTGGCATCTTAGGTGAACAGGACTATATCGTCAGCGAATCTCAAGTGGCTGAGGTAGCGGCCATTCATCGTGATTCCTTATATATATATATATATATATATATATATATATATATATATATATATATATATATTTTCTAATATGGCATTCAAAACAATATATCGAAAATTGACATTATTAGGTACTGAAAAAATATCGTTCGTTAGTGGATAGAGTTTAACTATCTGATTAACCCAGAACTATATACTAACATCATTTGCAACAGATCAGCGGTACCAAGCCAGTATGACGTAGAATGATCTGAAGGGGGCGCATCGAGCGGCTTAGGTATTCACTAAAACCCATTATTTCGCGCGAGACTCGAATGATCTGCTGTTTGTTCTGACCGAAATGAAATCAAGAATTCATCAATTCTTCAATAATGTTCTCACTAATCATTAATAGCATGCCGTACTTCAGTTTTTCGACTATACGCCCACTTTTGTTCTAAAAAGTTCATTGAAATTATCATCGTTCGTTTAATTTCCATCATAGCTAAGTTGTAACCGGGAAGGCGTAGTATGGTGTACTATTTTAACGTAAAGTTGAGTGGGCGCGATGAATAAATGGTTGGTCGAGCGATGCCTATTGAAATCAATATCAATAACCTTCCCCAAAACGTAGTTTCCCGAAGAGTTATGGAAGGAGCAAGACAAAGAATTCGGCATTTCGATAATATTTACATTTTTTAAAATTTATGAGAGTATGGATGGAGTTCGTGGTAAGGAATTCTTGGGAATTTAGATAAATCTTTCATGTAGCATCAATCCATTTTTCGATTTTAGTTACTGAAATGTAAAGGGTGTTTTTTAGAGGTAAAGAACTTTAAATTGCAATGAAACAACGATGGATTATTCGATTGACAAGAATTTTTTTATTCGAAAGATAATCTTATGGCATTACATTTTAAATATGATTACTGCCATATGACCGCCACGTTTGGCTCGGATGTAGTCCAATCTGGACGTCCAATTTTCGATGACTTTTTCCAACATTTGTGGCCGTATATCAGCAATAACACGCCAAATATTGTCTTCCAATTGTGGCTTATCCGCATAGACCAATGGCTTCACATAGCCCCACAGAAAGTAGCCTAGCGGTGTTAAATCACAAGATCTTGCAGGCCAATTCACAGGCCCAAAACGTGAAATTAGGCGATCACCAAACGTGTCTTTCAATAAATCGATTGTGGCACGAGTTGTGTGACATGTTGCGCCTTCTTGTTGAAACCACTGCTCCTGGAAATCATGGTTGTTCAATTCAGGAATGAAAAAGTTAGTAATCATGGCTCTATACCGATCACCATTGACTGTAACGTTCTGACCATCATTGTTTTTAGTGGGGACCAATGATTTCACCAGCTCATAAAGCGCACCAATCAGTCAGTTTTTCTGGATGTAACGGTGTTTTAACATACACTTGAAGATTATCTTCACTCAAAATGCGGCAGTTTTGTTTGTTGACGTAGACATTCAACCAGAAGTGCGCTTCATCGCTAAACAAAATTCGCAAACCAAAAACCAAACTGAGAATAAATCACTTCTCAGCTAATAAATCGGTCGCCATCTTCAACAGTAATGCCAACTTAAAGTTCTATACCTCTAAAAAACACCCGTTATATGATGATTTTTACATTTGACAGCAGTTTTCAATTGCAATCAACATATTTTACTTTTAATATTTACTTTCATATGAAATATCTACATATGAGACATTCATCACTACTGGTCCAACTTGGAGAATAATTGACAATATAAAGATAAAATATCAAAAATACTTACGCTAAAATCCCAGACATGTGAAACACCTCAGCATTCAGATAGGCCAAATAAGCCATTACAAATATAAAAATAGGTTCTATGACGCGCACTTCATTCGTAAACCTGGTAACGAATCCTGTCGCGAAACCCCATAGAACCCCGATCACAGTACCGCCAATGGCAACGACGAAAAAATTTGCAAAACCCGACAAAACATCCGTATAGACAATTTGCTCGATACCCGTACCCTTGTACGACTCAAAGAGATGATACAAGACCACGGTAACCGCATCGTTAAGTAGAGACTCGCCGAAGACAACAATGTACAAAATTTCGTTAACGTGTATTTCTTCAAAAACAGCAAGCACAGCCACTGGATCCACCGCAGAAATGAGCGACCCAAACAGGAACATGTCGAGCAGTGGCGTATCACAAGCGTATAGGCCTGTCAATCCAACTGCCCATAAGGAAGCACCTGGAACAGAATGTAACAATTTATAGTTGTGAATTAAGCACATGACTGCATGTAAGAGATATAAGAATCATGTTGACAGTTTTGCCTTATTTGCTAACCATTTAAATATCGAAATTAAATATATGCTTGCCCTTCTGTATGCTGAAAATTTAGATCATGTTCCGACATTGGCTTTGACATAAACGTAACATGTTTATATTTATCATTTTGAAAGTTTTTACTTCAATAATATGGAATATTTTCACCTCAATGATTTTTATTGAATTTGATAGTTATTTTTGAAAAATGTCAAGCACCAATCACGCTGTTGCACTTCCTTACTCTTTCGAATAATTTAAATGACAAAACAAAACTTTGGAAAATAACGTTACTCAAAAATTGTTCTCATAAAATTGGCTTGATTGATGATCATTATTAATTAATAAGTTGGCCTCTTGTTTAATAACATGATGAAAAGATCGAAGGTTTCTTGAGTTCGTAATGACTAAATTAACCGTCTTGGAATCCATGCAGGATCTCACAAATATTTACGATAGAAAAACTGAGTTGCAAGCTTTGGAATGTTTTGTAAGTTTCGTTTTTGATGGCATCTTTTTTTTCTTCTAGATAGTCCTACTATTTTTCCTTTCCAATGCCATTTCCTACTTCTCAAATATCAATAACGGATTTTGTTTCTATTTCGTTTTTGTTGTTAGCTGTACTTTTTCTCTTTTCCCTGCCTTCTACTTCTGAATAGCAACAACGGATTTTCTCGAATACTAATCCCTGGCTCATGAGCTTACGTTATGTATGTCCGCTTTTTTTTCGGTATTTCTTCTTGAGCATAAAAAAACGTTATCGACAAAACTTGATTTGATTTGCGCAGTATTTTATTCAGATAAAATGAACGAAAAACGAATATTTGATAAAATTGATGGAAGCGAACAATTGAATTGACATTTATCTCTGCCGAACTGAAAATGTTTTTGAATGAAAAAACTACTCAACTTCTATTTCTGTGGTGCAGACAAGCCACATAAACCCACCGTGGTTATGATTATTAGTGTTGTTCCTTTCATAGCATTTCGAGCAATTTAGTCTAATTAAAACTTTTCCATTCGTTTACCATTTCACAAGATACCTTTTGAACATAATTCAATCAAGGTACCTATCTCCCTTATTATTACATTAATAATGTAACTGTATATGTTCAATGGTACATCAATGTTACATCTTTATATGAGATTTCCAAGTTATTTATCCAGTTCAGGGTATTCAGAAAACTGGACCGAAATTACAAAATATTTTAATAAATTCAATGGACGATGAATCTACTCTGTGATAGTTCATATTTAAATGAGAGGTAATAATAAAAACTCTTGATAATGCCGTAAAAGGCGAAACTAGTCGAATAAGGAATTGTTCAGTCAGTGATTTTTAGACAAGTTTTTATTATTACCTCTCATTTACAAATTATTTTAATTTTTCCTTGTTTTATACACTGAACACTCATTGTATTCTGAATTTGAATCAGAAATTTGTCAGTCAGTGAGTGACAAAATGAAGAAGCTATTATAATCTTCAAACTACAGGCTCCCGTCGATTGGAAACTACTACTATGTTTGCGTAGCAGACTTCTAATTTCCCACAACGAAGTCATAAGGAGTCGAAAATTGAACTGCTTCTAGAAGAGAATAGTACGGCACTGTCTCTTTTCTTTTTTACTCGACTTGGCGGGGGCACTACCGTGTCCCCAGATTTATTCAATAATAGTTTGTTTAATTCTCACGTTGTAATTTTTCATCTCCTCTTAACCATATTTCAGTTATTCTGGATCTCCCTTTTTCCATGTAATCCAAAGTAGCCTCTTTATTTTGGAAATATAATTTAGTACCCTTATTTCTGATATTTTGAAAGGAATGTTCAACTACCATTAGAAATAATGCAGTCAACAATAAGTCTTTAAAAATTCCTAAAGTTCATATTTTGTTCAGTGTTCAACCGAATTCTCAAATTTCTATCTACCTTTCGACATATTTTGTAGCTTGTCACAAAAAACTTCAAAGAGAAAAAAATTGTTGCATTTAGTTTATGTGATTATGAGAGCAAATAAGCTCGATTCATTCATTTCATTTTATAATTTATCCCTTATTGAACCTTCTATGTGTTATTCGAATTCTTGTTTCGAGTTTCTGTAGAGGATTTAAGTCGATACTTTGACGAAGCCACAAATGGAAAAAATACCTTCCCAGCAGTCTTTGTTTCTTTGATTTTTCTCATTTCCAAGTGTGCTCATAAAAGCTAGCATAAAGCTAAACTCTCAATATGTGATATTTTCACGAATTGAAAAAAGACACGAATTATATTAATGGAAGACGAAAAGAAGGTTTCAACAATTTTCTTGGTTTAATATTATTTTTCCGATATTATCAACAATTTTGAACTTACGAGGTTTTGTTTCAATTTATGAAAACTGTAGAACAAATATATATATATATATATATATATATATATATATATATATATATATATATATATATATATATATATATATATCAAAATTATATAAGAATAATAATATATAATATAATAAAATCAGACAATAATATGGTGATTTCTGAATGAGCAATTCTTGCTTTTTTTGCCGAATTTAATTTTTTAAGTTTCATCTAGATAATTCTTCCTCATACTCGGATAAACTCTGAACTGAAAAACAGAATAATGCAAATAATATAGCCTTTTTGAACATCAGAATAAAACCTCACTTTTCAATTCGGTTCTTATTAGTCATTGGGTTTGTAATCTTGTTCGTTATCCATTACTTATCTATATATCTTATGATATATAGATTGTCAAAAACATACAGAAAAGACTCCATTCTATTATAGAGTCTTTCACCCCAGCTTCTACCCTAGGAGAACAACTTGAAAACATAATTCTCACGTTGAAAATAAACTCTTAAAATAAAATTCAGGTAACTTCATTTCCTGAGTTCCGCTATTTCACTTTTAGTTACTTGTTTTCTACTTGAAAAAAATTTAATCAACAACTTTACTTGGCGTTATTTCAATTCCAAACTTTCATTCGAATGTACTCATTTTTATTTATTTTTCAAATCATTTTAGTTTACTTCTTTCACAGTCTAGTCAAACATTGTTAAAATATGTAATATAATGCAAAGGATGTCCAATAACATATCCACATATCATAGTTTTTAATAAACTGTAGCTGTATAAATCAAAATGTACAGATTACCGAATTCAACCATAAAATTCCAATTTAATATTACTAATAAATAGATTGATACTTTTTTCAAAATAGTTTTTTTTTAACTGGTGGATGGAAGCATGTTTTATAAAGTATTTCGAATTATTCAAGGCTATTATTCTTTTATACTATATACTGAAGATTTATGGCGGTAATTTGAATAATTTTTGTTAGTTTTTTCGTTAACAAGCATTTTACATTTTACAAATAACATCTCCTGAATAAAGTTGTGATTCATATAATATCTAGTTCTCCTGTGATTTATTGAATAAATCATTCAAGTGCGAGAATACGAAACTAGTTGAAGTTTAGTTAAATAAACTTTTTCATTACATTATCAAATGAAGAAAAAATAATTTTGAATCGGTATCAACTGATTTTTTGCTTTATCAGTGATCAGTATTCGACTTGTCGATAGTGCAATACTACCATAATATGATGTTCAAATATATTTAAATGTACTTACCTATCGTTAAAGTATTGAAAATTGTACCAATAACGGCAAATAACAAAATAGTTCCAAGGTGATCAAAAAACAGTCTATTAGGCATAAAGTAACCAGCGTCTAGAATGATCGGTGGAAGCATGTAGAAGAAGAAGGTATCTGGTGTTAAAGGTGACACGTGGGCACTATCAGTTAAGTGGACGCTATCGGTAACATACACAAGAATAAATCCAATAACTACTCCGACGAAAATCAACAAGCAGGATTCGGGAAATTTCTTGCTCAATTGTGGTGCCATGTGGAAACCTGAAAATGATAAAATGACATATATTACCAAAAACAAAAAAATGTCAATTTGGTAGTCGCAAATCAATTAAAATATAGAACATTTATTATATTAACGTATGAGAATTAATAGATAAGTTAACTATCTATTGTTATAAAGGTGAATTCTTAATATTGTAGAACAAGCCATGAAATTTATATTAAAACTCATTTACACTTAAACTCTATTATCAAGATTAATCTAGAATAAATTAGGTACTACTAGAATGACAATTAATCCATTGGCATAACTCAATATACAAGTATATTCACAACCACTCAAATAATTAAATGAAAATTACATTCTATATTTGGAAACATCAATTGTTAATAAATCAGTTGAACTCGATACTACAATTCCCATCAATCAACTTGTTCTTCATTTCACTTCACTGAGAAATACTAAACGGAATATTTCTTCGTAAAAGGTTAGCTCTCTCAGTACTAAACTGGCAATTTTTTTGATAAGTAATCGAGAAAAGAGTGTGATCTGGACATCATATTTATTCCAAAAAGTGAAGAACAATTCACACTATCAATGACCAAACCAGAACACTTGTCCAAATTGTCATCTGCAATATATACCTCCATCCCTTGTTTTTTATTTATGAGCCTCTGCCGAATTTTATGGGGATAATGGTTTTTTCATATAAAATTTTCGAGAATATTAATCCTTTGGCCTACCTAAAAGCCTCCTGTATTTTATTACGGTATTATTTACCTGATCTGAAACTCGAAGATAATCATCAAATCACAAGTGCGTATATTACTACTTCCAACAATTAACTGACGAATTAAATTAACGAAATGAAGAAAAGTCTAATGCGGGTCTAATTCAAGAAAATAGTATTTAATAAATGCTCATTTAGCGTTCAGACTCATTATTTTAGTATTTACTAAATGCTCATTTAGCGTTCAGACTCATTATTTTAGAGTCCAAAACACAGAAACTATCCATACTACCTGGATGAAAATCTAGCTAGTATAGGAGAACTAAGAATTACGTTTAAAAACTGAGTGACAACGAAGACTTCCTCTCAGATTTTGAAATATCAGTCCCTACAGTCTAAAATACTGAAAACGATATCATGATGAAACATCAGGCTATGCAAATGTCTATGCAGGAAGTATGCTAAGAACAGGAAAATATTCCTTAGGAAAACCATCGAATGAGACTTAGATTACATATGTTAACTTCAGAATTTATAAAAAGGAATATATTATGTAAAATATAATGGATAAAACACTTGACAAAAAGGATGCAAAAAGTGAACCAAATTGAAAAATTCAATTGAAAAGAATTAAAAGAAGACGTATCGTGGAATAATACTCAAAATGGCGTTGATAAATTAGTCCAGAATAACATAATGCGAAATATCCAATAATATAAATTGGCTGAAATGAAAGATAAACATATGAATATTTAATATTTTATATAGGATATATAGATCTCCACTCTCTGTGAGATATTTGTACATATTTTAGTCGCTATTTAAAACTGTAGAATTTCATTAAATATTACAGTTTATGCTTGACAATTATGAATTTTTATAACTTTTCGTTTGTGATGAAAAAATAATGTTATCATTGCGATTCGAAAATCATATCAATAGCTTGACAATAGTTGCATTCGCTCTATTCAATCGCTTATAACGCATATATCTATGTATCGTATATAATAAAAAATATCGCATTTTATAGCATAATATTAAAATGCCATGAAATGCTATAATGCACACAATGACTGAATGAAGAAATATACAATATATTCGTAATAAGCTAAATAATATTCAAATTGATAATATTGATGTGTGTCAACTGAATTGAATAAAAAGAAAAACAAGAAAACCTTTATAATGAGTCGAAAATTATTAAGAAAGTTTCCAAGCCCTTTCAGCAGCTTCAAACTACTCCTTTTTATAATACACTCTATTGACATCCAACATACTTGTATATATATATATATATATATATATATATATATATATATATATATATATATATATATATATGAAGAAATCAGAAAAAGACGAGCAAAGTTCTATGCACATGTCTACAGAATGAAACAGTCCAGAATACCGAAGAAACTACTTAATATAATTATGAATATAACATTATAAATGCGGAACAGAGTGGCTAAAAGAGGTCCAGAAGGATCTACAACAGATCAATATAGAAAATCTCGAAGATCGCATTGAATGTCGCTATAAAATCGCATATGTAAAGTTTGAGCAAAAATTAAATCGTCAACCTGGAGTGAAGTGGACAGATGAACGGAAGAAAGAGCATTCAGAGAGGATGAAGCGTTTTTGGGAGGCAAAAAAGATGAAGCAAAATTCCTAATGATTGCGAATTCAAGTTCAGTCGCTCTCCTCATGGGGAACAATCGAAATAATATAATATATATATATATATATATATATATATATATATATATATATATATATATATATATATATATATATATATATATATATATATATATTATTTTGAAAGTTTCTATCAATAACAGGCTTTTTTGATATGAAAAAGTTTATTTTTGTTGACGTTTTGTTGTTATATTACAACTTTGTCAAAACTCTTACAACGATATAAAAACGAAACGTCAACAAAAATAAACTTTTTCATATCAAAAAAGCCTGTTATTGCTAAAAACTTTCAAAATAAAATATCTAAAACAGGCAATAAATCAATTTCAAGAAATTTATATACATATATATATATATATATATATATATATATATATATATATATATATATATATACATAAATATATATATATATATATATATATATATATATATATATACATATATATATATATATATATATATATATATATATATATATATATATATATATATATATATATATATATATATATATATATATATATATATATATATATATATATATATATATATATATATATATATAATTTCAAGATATTTTCAGCAATAAAAAATCCTTTTGATTGAAAAATCTTCCTTTTTCTACTAAAAAAATATATCGCAATATTTGGTCGATGTTGAGTATTGCAATATCTTCCTAAGTATTATAAGGTCTTTTTATATTTATCGATATTATAAGTACATTATCAAGATTTTTCCAATCAAAAAAGCCTATTATTGCTACATATATCGCAAAAATATTGCAAAAACTAATCAATCAATCATCAATTAATTTTTTCATTCAAAATGAAATTCACTATTTCTTTTTTTTCGTTTCAATTGTTACTTTATTGGCTTAAACTTCCAATATGAATATTTCAGTCTCTGTCATCATAAATATTCATGTTCACACTTTTGATCTTCTTTTATCCCAAAAAATACTTTCATTTATGGCGAACTTATCTTTCAGATTTATGATGTCAAACAGGAATTCATATTCACTTAATAATTGGAAATTTCCGTACAATTATTGGAAATTTTTTATATAATTGGATAATTTCCGTACAATTAGTAATTCAAATAAATAGAATTATTTTCGAAAAATGCGAAGGTTATTCAAAAGATAAAGAGATTTCTTTTATTTTATTAGTGATCTCTGTTAGGTAAACATACGGATGCGGATATCGTTATCAAACTTGTCAAATAATGATTTTTTTTTAATTTGAAAGAATCTCCTCATTTTGAATAAGAGAGATTAACTTTGATTACAATGATCTGATTATATACTCATATACACAGAATGTTTGAATTGCTGATTCTAATACAAAAAGTTCATGTGAACGTATGTCTAATCGTATTCAATTTCGGGATACAGGATGTAATATTTTTGAAAATGAATTATTTTTGATTATTAGTGTAATAGTAGTCTTGATAGTTTCATGAAATTTCGAATGCCTGCGGTATCATATTTTTAGATGTAGAAACAGGATATTTTTCAATTCCAACATTAACGTTCTTGCGAAATCATATCTGCATATTTTGACACGCCTTGATGGTACTCTGCCGACTATTAATGAAATAAAAATCATTTTCGAAATGTCTCTTCATTTCCAAGCAAATTTGATTAGGTAGTAATTCGGGTAACCTTATTCGGGTAATTCAAAAAACTTTTCAATTGAAGGTTCAAAAGAGGTCCTTGTTCAGAATCTTGAAGAGTTTGAACAGACTTACATGGTTAGAATAAAGAAATACTTCATAATAATATATTAGGTTAAGTATAAGTAGGTTAACGCAACTATTGCGAATATCATGGGTTCAGAATGTTCAGAATTTGAAGACTTTCAACAGATTTACAAAGCTATAATAAGGAAATACTTTAAAATAATGTAGTAGGCCATATGTATGGCCTACTACATGCGAGTGTCATTGGTTCATCACACTCGCATGAGTGTGATGAACTTCATTTTAGCGATAAAGCAGTTTCATTTCATGTATAAATTCGGTATATTTTCTTCATAAGATCAGTTGTTCATCAGTAGTCAAATCATTCACCTGACAAGGAGTAGGTAGATTGTGGCTTTGTCAGCAACGAACCCTTTCATACCGATTTCCAGGAATCGGAGGAATTGGACCCTACATTAGTATACACTGTTCGCCAATTTAACAACATCTGACAAGGAGTAGGCAGATTGAGGACTTGTCAGCACCGACCCCTTTCATACCGATTTCCAGGAATCGGGAGAATTGGTCATACTAACCTTCATAGTTTTAATAATATTCTTAAATTGATGGTTAGGAAATAGCACTCCATATTTCTATACAGTCCTTCATAGCTCTGTAAGTTCTCTTTCAGTACGCCTCTGGTGTATTCGTATTATGGGAAGAAGACATTCAAATGTTTGGTTGCCTTGCTGATTTAGAAGGCTGGTTTGCGTTCATTTCGAGAGTTCATATTTCATTAATATCCTGCTCTTCGAAGAAATTGAGAATAAAATACGCCTTTCTGTTACTAGGGGACTCGAAATTTGAATGCTGATAATAATAATTTATAAGGAGATGATTGATGATAACGATGTTGATTGGATACGGTGATAGATTACGACAGTAACGAGAAGTAGATGGACTGTTCAATACTAAATACCTGGATGGGTCCATAACTCAATCAGCAGTGGGCAAAGTTGGGAGAAAATTTAGAGACAATAAGGATTATGATCGTCCTAGAGCTGGGAGTTCTAAAATGAATGAGAAGGTCAAATTGAATGTTTTATTAGCAATGGAGGAAAATCCAAACAACAGCCTGAGAAGCATTAGCCAAAATTGAGATGTCCCAGTTGCAACTGCACATAAAATTTTGAAAATATGAGAAGTGGCATTCCTATAGATGACTCTGACCCAAGAATTTTCCGAAGACGATTTAGACCGACGAATGCCCTTCTGTCAAACATGAGATCTTGACTGTTTGCTAATTTGCTACTAAAAAATATTGCTTTTTCTGATGAAGCTTCCTTCTCATTTACAGGAACAGTGAATCGGCAGAATTGCAGCTACTGGGCTAAGGAGAATACAAAATGGACGAGAGAACAGCAGATACAGTATTCTCAGAAAATAAATTATTGAGCGACAATTGTAGAAAATGAAATTATTGGTGCCTTTCATTTCAAAGTAACCTTAAATGGTCCAAGGTTCATTTCCTATAGGTTATATTTTATCACTCATTTGGTGATCTCAGTGCCTCACGCAGATAACCCTGCTATACCAAATAAAAACTTATGGTGACAACAAAACGGTGCACTGCCGCCTTACGCAGCTGATTTAGAATATATCTTGACCAAGTCCTTGACAACAGGTGAATAGGTAGGCGTGGTTCTATTGAATGGCCTCCAAGATCTACGGACCTAACTCCACTAGATTTTTTCTGTGGGGTCATCTAAGTAATGTCGTGTGCTAAAGTAGACCAGATTATATCGAGGAATTGGAAACTGGATCCAACCAGAATTTATTGACCACTTTCAATACCGCCAGGTACAGGAAGAACTTCAGTGTAAACAGTTGATAAGTTTGTTTGTTTCCTCAACCGTGTAAAATAGATTACTTCAAATCAATAAATCATCAATTTTCTAGAAAATTTCCGTATGTCACATGATGACATGTTCATTCGAATGGAACGATCAAAAATATCGGTTGCAATTTGAAAAAAATAGAAGAGACGTCATAGATGAAAAATTGATGACGTCATGCAAGCGACTGAAACGTAAAAAGATACGCATCTTAAAATTAAAATTCACGTGTCCGCGGATTCTTTCGAAAAGGTTTTCCTTTTCTGGATAATGAATTCATTCCCTACTTGGTGTAGGTACACACTGTACATATGTATATTACATTTAGAAATTCTTGTGTAGTATTATGAACTTCCTCTGCAACGTTTTTAATTTATGGAAAACTTGGTACCTTTTCATTTATTCCGCGGGGTTTGAGGTCAGATATCGATTTTCTGCATAGGTATCCACTTTCTACATTTTGCGCACGATATGTACGGTTGGAAATGGTAACGAATATATCAATTATAAATTTTCAAAGCCTTTAGTAATTCTGAATCAATCGACTAAACTGGAAGTATAAGCTAACCTAAACATTTTGATTCCATCAATTAATTCTCATTTTACAAAAACCACTGCACAAATAGAATCGTTCATTAGAATTGACCTGTAGGATTATAATTTTCTAATTTAAAATTTTGAATATAACGATATTATTCCAGCAAGTCAGATATTTCCATTATTTTTGTTGAGAAATCGATATATTCATGCATTGACATGTGAATTGTCACAAAAAGAAGATTCGTACCAATTAGAGATGATTTTTATGATAGTTTCATGACCAGTCGAAAATTTGTGTCGTTATTCATAGAAATTATATTCTGAAACTTAAGGAACATTAATTCTTATCAAAGATTCGATAAAAATTTTAGGATTTTGAAAACTTCAAGTAAGTTCTGAAACTTCGTTATATAATGTTGACGGATAATGAATATTCCTTGCACATTTCAGAAAACTGTTTGTTATTGCTGGAATTCAAAGAAAAAAGGCAAATATTAGACATGTTTTTAACTTGAATATCATCCTCAATATTCGGATAATTACAAACGTATTGAATTAGAGAAAAAAGGCAAATATTGAACATGTTTTTAATTTGAATATCAGCACCAATATTCGAATAATTACAAACGTATTGAATTAGAGAAAAAAGGCAAATATTGGACATGTTTTTAACTTGAATATCAGCCCCAATATTCGAATAATTACAAGCGTATTGAATTAGAGAAAAATGGCGTATATTGGACATGTTTTTAACTTGAATATCAGCCCCAATATTCGAATAATAATAAGCTTATTGAATTAGAGAAAAAAGGCAAATATTGGACATGTTTCAACTTGAATATCAGCCTCAATATTCGAGTAATTATAAGCTTATTGAATTAGAGAAAAAGGCAAATATTGGACCTGTTTTTAACTTGAATATCAGCCCCAATATTCGAATAATTATAAGCTTATTGAATTAGAGAAAAAAGGCAAATATTGGACATGTTTTTAACTTGAATATCAGCCCCAATATTCGAATAATTACAAGCGTATTGAATTAGAGAAAAAAGGCAAATATTGGACATGTTTTTAACTTGAATATCAGCCCCAATATTCGAATAATTACAAGCGTATTGAATTAGAGAAAAGGGCAAATATTGGACATGTTTTCAACTTGAATGTCAGCCCCAATGTTCGAATAATTACAAGCATACTGAATTTGAGATTACTTTTATCATTTTCGAAAGTTTCAAGGACATTGGGAAACTAATGAAACATGATATATTGACTGCAATCTCCTCTTCATATGAGAGTATTTTTATATCGATTTACTACTATTACCAAATATTCAACGTAAATATGTAGAAATAACTTACTTAATTATCAGGAAATCAAGATATACAACAAAATTCATCATTTTTAGCAATAGGTATAGCAAAAACATATCGATATTTATGCAATATTTATTTCAAGGTTGTAAACGTTATCCAGAAATAATTTTTTTCGCTTTCATCATTGATGATTGATGAGGTCGATACTTGGAGAAACTTAATATCCATAATGAAAAAATATTTAAAATTTTCTCATAATTTAATACAAATAAGCATGACGACGTTTCGAAGTACTACTTCTTTATGAGGTGCTGAATTGATACTGATTTATTATTATTCATTCAGTATGCGTTCAGTATACGATTCAGTATTAATTCAGCATTTGATAAAGAAGCCGTACATCGAAACGTCGTCATGCGTATCTGTATCAAATTATGAGAAAATTCTAAATATTGTTTCACTTTCATCATTTGTTATGAATACTGATTTTCAATTGAAATATTGCCATCTTCAACTTTGAAGATCTTTTCTTGATTCTTTCAAGATATCTATACCACACAGATAACTAAACACGACACGATGACTAAATGCATATCCCTTTTTGTACTCATCGTAGCTTTCACAGAAACCACCGCTTTTGTAGAAGCTTAGGCTTTAATTACTTTCCGACTACAGTTTCGATTGAATTCGATGAAGGACTGAAAATATAATGAAATTCTCTGGAAATACTGGAAAGGCTTTGAATCAATAACAAGATGAGTTTATGAATATATTTTTGTTTCTATAGAAATAACAATCAGCTGAAACTTTTCGAATGCAATTAATGAAAGCTGAAAAGTATAGTCTGCTATTTTATACCACAAAAGATCTTTTATATTCATCAAATCGTAATTGTAATATAAATAACCTACATGTATATGATATATGCCAAAGACTGGATTAATTAAGATGAAAATGAATTAAATTTTTAATTTGTGTAATAGGTACTCTTTCAGTTTCACTTCATTAGTTCCACTAAAAATAGCCATTTCTGGAGTGTTAATTGTTTGTACAAAAAACAACATAAGAGTGTATTTGTCCCCAAAGTATTTTATTTTTGGTTTGTACTGAACTAATATAATTCACACAGAGTGAAACATATCACCATATTTTAACATGTAAGCGATGTTTTCCGACTTATTTTATACTTATTTCATGAAAAAATCATGTATCTGATAACCTAGATGTATTCCAGTATTCCTATCCCCTGCAATAATTCATCTAAACTAATTAGTAGATGATTATATAAATATTTAGGTTTCTAACAGACATTGATGCTTACCTATTTTAGCCAAACTAGCACAGAATATCCATAATCCAATAATGAATGGGGTTTGAACTCTATGAAAAGAAACTGAGAATACTTGATTCCTCTCGATGGGCGCTTCTGATTTTTCGGTAATGGTTTCTTCAGGGGTAGGAGAAGTACTAGGCGATTCCTCCTCGAACGTAGTGACGAACAGCTTACTAAAATCCGTGGGTATTACTTTATACAAAACCCCCAAATCTTGTGTCTTGGAATCAAAATTGACGGACGTGTGCTTATAAGTATCCGAAGCATGATTAGGCGGCTTACAGAAACAAAAAGGCAAGAATAACAGCACCAAAATTGGGCTTAGTCGATGTCTGCAGGCCCTTTTGGAAAGGCTAATACTGTAGCGGAGCGAATGCATCACATCTGTGCTTAGGAACGCGGAGGACTTTTCTGATAATCGGTGCCGGCCATGGTGCCTTACTAGACTGGGGCGTCGGGACCCCAGCTGATGGCGTCTTGTGCTTGGTTATGCGCACAACGAACTACCGATAATATTCATCGCATATAGTTTTTCCAATGGACAGAGAAAACGCACAATGATTTCACGATTATACTTCTCTTTTCGTTCGGAATGATATCAATCTCCACATCCATCCGAACAGGTACCCAGGCATCTGAAACTACAAATCATTCTTTCGAAGAAGCAAACAAATCGAAAAATTTGAAAATTTTGATTTATAAAATAAATTCAATGGACGATGAATCAACTCTGTGATAGTTTATATTTGAATGAGAGGTAATAATAAATACTTGTCTAAAAATCACTGACTGAACAATTCTTTATTCGACTAGTTTCGCCTTTTACGGCATTATCATGAATGCTTGATATTGCCGTGAAAGGCGAAACTAGTCGAATAAAGAATTGTTCAGTCAGTGATTTTTAGACAAGTATTTATTATTACCTCTCAATTAATTCTGATTTAGTTCTCCCTATAAACTTAATATGTAAATTATTATGCAAGAGTGTAGTGACTCTTCAATGAAACTTATTCAATGAAACCTTTTCATGATAATTCACTAAACTTTATTCACAATGAGTGTTCCATTAATGATATCAGTATCCTGCGATTCAACCTCCCAATTCAATTCAAATAACCTCCCAATCTTCATGAGTGAATGAAGCTAATTCCCTAAAAGAAGCTGATTCCTACGTTTTACTGCAAATCCCTAAAATCCCTACTTTGTTTTCAATTTCAGTGATGTATCTTTCAAGATGCTATTCATTTGTTTCTTTCAAGGGCATTTTAGTGGAATATACATAACAATCGAAACTATTTTCGTTACTAGATCCCTTATTTATTTTTTTGGTTTTTTTTCACTTGTGTTTTATTCCTCATGTATAAAGGGTGATCTTGTTCATTATCTTCAATTGCTATCCCCTCCTTTCTACTCTTTGTAATAAATTCAAAATCGCCATATTCTCAATTATTTATGTTTCATTCATTTCCAATTGCACGTTGAAGTGTACATAGTATACATTTTCTAATTTCTCTCAATAGTCAGTTTCTCTGTTCAATTTTTGGTGGCTACAGAATCATTATATTCGCATTCTCTACTTCACAATTGATTTGAAATCCGATACCTATACGAATCAATTTAATTTTATGGAGATGATTGGAGTTCATTTTCCTTTTCAAGGCTCACAACCCTTCATTTATGGGTTCTCACAGTTTTATTCAACAGAGCTCACAGGATTTTTTCGATTCACAGGCTCACAGCCCTTTATGTTTGTGATACACGACGATCGTTTCAATTTTCCTCCGGTTCATAGTCCTACACCGATATCTATAATGAATAAGTCATAACAAGTTTCATTCGTTCGAGTCTCAATTGGGTATTTATACGAGGGGCGGCTGATAAGTACGCGACCTAAGTTACTTTACGAAAAGGTATCATCTCGTTACTGATAGTACAACTTGCGGACTAATTTATAGAATAAATAACATCCATTTGTTGAGTTTGGTTAATTAACACTTCAAACCTCGAACAAGCAACCATAATGTCGACCGAAATTGAAAATTCTCGCAGTTTTGAGCACAGCGCAGTTATTAAATTACTTAAGAAAGAAGACATTTTTGAAGAAATGTCATCGGTTCTTGAGGATTCTGGGCCAACATATACAATGGTAACAAAATGAGCACGACTTTTTAAACAAAGAAGAGAGAGGTGCAAAGACGACCCCTGCTTGTGCCGCCCGAAGAAAATGTTCAAAAAGTTGAAATACTATTATTGGCTGATGGAATAATAAAATTGTGACAGATAGCTGAAAAGTTACAGATTAGTGAAGAGCGAATCGTAGAAATTTAACACCAAAAATTACACACGAAAAAAATTAGTACGCGTTGGTACCGCGAATTCTCACACCACTCGACAAACAACGACGACTGGCAAGTTGTAAGGATTTTTTAGTCATGTCAGAACGATTTGGACAGAATTTGTAACCACATTATGACAGTTGACGAAACATGGATTCCTCAGTATAAAACGGAGTCCAAACAAGAGTCTATGTACTGGATTAAAAAAGGATAAAGACCACCAAAGAAGTTTAAAGTGGAAAAGTCGGCGTCTAAGATTATGGCGACTATTTTCTGGGATAGCGAGGGAACTTTATTGAATGATTACTTGACTAAAGAAACTACGATAAATGGTCAATACTACGTTAATTTATTGGGTCATTCACTTGAAGCAGTCGTACAGAAGAATCTTGGCAAGTTGGCGCGCAGCGTGTTGTTTCTGCAAGATAACGCGCCCGTTCACACCGCTCGTATTTCGAGGGATGCTTCCAATGCCACTGGGTTCTCAAAATTTGACCATCCTCCATATAGCCCGGACCTGGCTCCCAGTGACTCTTTTTTTACGAAACTGAAAAAGAAGTGAAGGGGGCGATGATTTTCGGATGACAATGAGATGAAGTCATCCGCGGAGAGCCATTTTCAAGAGAAATCTTCAGAATACTATTTCAAAGGTTCCAAGGCTTTGTATTCACGATGTGAGAAGCGCACTTCACTTGAAGGGAATTATATTGAAAAATAAAAATTAAAAACTAAGCTTTTCTTTCGTAGTACCCTAGGGTGCAAACTTACCAGCCATTCCTAGTATGAAATAGTTTGAAGGCTCAAAATCCGCTTGAATAGTTGTGCCACCGTATTCAAGAAAACACTCATGATATTTCATTCCGGAGATATATTAGTACCTTTCGATAATTCATTTTCAATCAAGCTCAAACCTTCAAAATTGAAAAGTAACTCATCTTCTGTTCATTACCTCAAATCTCAATTTATCCTAGAAGTTATTCGGTACAAATTGCCATAAAACAATTCGAATTTCTAGTCATTAACAACACTCATAATTAAAAAATTCTGATAGTTCGATTTTCTCTTAACTGCACAGTAATGATTTCTAATGAGAGCAGTTTAGCTAGCTCATTTCTTGGAAAAGTCTTGGAAAGATATAACTCAGGATGTTTTGTAAGTCTTTAAATACAGTATCAACATATATAAGTATTCTCATCTGTTACATTCAAATTGTTCAATAAATATAGTATGCTGTCAATGAATGAATTGATTATTGATTTCATTCATTTGTCGAAAATCAATTATTTTTGTTGCAGTATTATCTATAATTTTGTTATCTTCGTTTTCTAAGAAACTGAAGAGTTTTATGATAAACCATTCATTTTTTTGTTCAAAAGTATTTTTCCCGAATATGCACATAACACAAAGCATATCCTACTAACGCTATAAATATAAATTCATTGGAATTTCGAAATTTCTAACTTCGAATTCGAACTTTCCATTTTGAAATATTTTCTCTCTTAATATAAAACCATTTTCTGTATTGAAATAATGATTTTCTCTAATATTTATATTTTTATAATCGACTGCAGCTTGAATTTTATTATATTTTCTACGATAAATGTACATTTATTTGTTGGAAGTCATATGCTAATTGTCATTTGTCCAATGAACATTCTACTTAAGGAAGACTATATGAAAGACTTTATGAAATAATTTCTTAAAAGTCGCTGACATTTCATTATGTAAATATTATTGGATAATTTATGAACCACTGGAATGTCAACTACAATTCCTAGAATTTTTCAATATATTTTCATAGAAGTCTCGAATAAAGGCGTATTCCATATCAAATTCCTATTTTACAACTTCAAAAATTCAGTGAAATATAATCCTTTTCATCAAAACAGAAAGCCCTGAATAGAAAAATAAAAACATTACAATTTTGTATCTCAATATACGTTTCGAATGCCACTTTGCCTGTTGAGTGTAGATAAACTGATATAATTGTCCTGATAAGGAAAAACACTCGGAAGATATGAACAAAAGTGAAGCTTGAGGTATACTAAAATGTAAAATTCTAAACTATGGTTATTTTAGACTTTGCTAGAATTGCTTTTCCGTTTTACAAAGATTAAAATTATGTAGCCATTTTGAAAAAATCTGCAAAACTATAATCCGTTACCAACTCACAAATATTATATGGACATTTTTGTGTATTATCCTTGAATGATACAACTTTCAATTATTTCAACTGTTTTTGACTCCAAAAACAAATAATTAAATTTGTCTAGAAATATGGCATATACTCGACAATGGGAAAAATAAGAGGTTCATTTTAAGAATATATAGCTTGAATTTTGACATTTAGTGTGTTGTGATGAAATAATTAATTCAAAAATTTCTACAACTCTAGCTATAAATATAACATACCCTTTGAAGTGAACACTTCTAATTCCATATCGATTTATTTCAATATTATTCAGTTGCCTTTCTCGATACTGTAAACGTAAGCTATTATTCATGGATAACGATATGTTGATATTTTCTTCCTAAGAAACACTGATAGCATGACCAAGCAATGAAACAATAATTAACTGACTCTGCCACAAAGTTTCACGAAACAATACACTTCCACATTATGAATTTCAGGTTCGAATGGAAAGAAAACTTCTTATAATATATAACATAAGAAAAGATTCAAATTGTTGAATCTTTAAGTTGCATTTAACAAACATAGTGAAATTCCTAAGAATCCGATTACTAAGTATTGAATACTGAATAAAGCATTAGTTGAAAACATAGTTATCTTTCCGAACGAAATATACCTTAAAGTAATATTGTGAATGGGGAGATCTTCACCAAAAATTATTTTAATATTACTTGACCGAATTTTTGGTTTTTTATTTGTTTTAAAGGTTTGATGCCTTAGTTACGTGGTGTTACATTAAAAAGGTAATTAGAAGACTATTTATGTTCAAGTGCTGTTCATTATATGAGAAAGAAGAAAGATTTCAGCTTGAAAGAACGAGAAAAAAACTACCTATAAAGAAGAATATGTCAAAGAAGAGTTATAAAAATGCAATAACATAAACTAGTTTCTATTTAGATTTGTATATATTTTTACAACATTGAAGCTCTTTGTATTAATGATGACGATGATGATATTTGATATTATTAGTGAATCAATATTTAAATTTTATTGATTGTTATAATATTATTATAAATGAATAAATAACTACCCATAACGCATATTTAGAAGAACAATTGCTTCTGATGCAAAAGAAGTTGTTCTGACAAACGAGCGTCTTCTTATTTTTGAGAAATTCACATTCATCTAATTTATGAGAAATTTTAAGTACTGTGTTACCATTTACTCAAATTGAATTCTTTTCATTTCATTCTCAATTTTTTCAGAAGTATGAACTTATGGCATGTATAATTTTTCAACTCCATAAATTAATTAATCGAAGAAAGTTTCAAGTAACTTATAACTACAGTGATAGTATACTCTTGGAATAAATTGTTTTCTTTCAAATTGATGATTTATGAGGCCGATACTTGGATAAAAGTAATATCCATAATGAAACAATATTTAGAATTTTCTCGTAATTTACTAAAATTACACATGACGACGTTTCGAAGTACTACTTCTTTATCAACTGCTGGATTAATACGTTATTAATATATTGTATTAATCCAGCATTTGATAAAGAAGTGGTACCTCGAAACGTCGTCATGCGTATTTGTATTAAATTATGAGAAAATTCTAAATATCGTTTCATTATGTTTTCTTCGCAACAAATTCAAATTTTCCATCTCTCTAAGAATTCGAACACAAACATTTCATTTAATACGTCGAAAGTTTTAATGATTACTCTATGAATTTTATGTTAATTTAAAATACTCATAATTCTTGAAAAGAAGGAGTAGATATAACAGATGTCAACAAATCGCATTCATCTCGTATCTGTGATATCTGTTCAAGTTCTTTTAATTCGAGAGCCATGTCGGGTGTTGTGTTTATGGTATGTGTTCCATCAGAAGCAAAAGAAATGGACTTTTATCGATTTGAAACAAGAAAAATTGTGATCGAAAATGGAAATTTTGATGAAAGAAAGAGCGACTTTTATCATAAAACGGGAAAGAAAATTGTCAACGAATTCAACACATTCAACCATATCCCAATGATCACAGTAAGTTTCATAATTTCAATTATTATTTGTATAAAATTTATACAACAATATAATACATGGTTAACTACAACATTTATTACTTTATTGAATTTTTTCAAATAAAATGTTTTAACTTCAATTAAAGAAAATTTTTCAATTAAAAAGAAACGGTCTTAAATGATTACAATCTAAAATTTTAGTCTCGTAGTTTAATCGTAACAATGATATTACAATTATTACATGTTCATTATTTCATTTATCTCAGAAAAATGAAGTTCTGTATGTTTTCTGTTGATAATTGAATGTTATGATTCTATCTTATTTTTACAAAATTATATCAATTGTTTGACAATTGTTTCAAACTGTTATTCTATCTTTAAAACCTTTGAATACGTTCTTGAACCAATTATGATTCTAAGCCGTTTTGAACCTGAGGAATGTTCGTCTATAAAAAGCAGTTAGTTCTTCGTTGCTGGGATTTTTAATATAGCTGATTGGATATTCGCTGATCTCTTGGGGAAAAATTGTAATGGAAGTTTTTTTAAGCGTAGTTTTTTTTTAAATCGAATAAAACACTCAATTTGCTGCACATATTCTAAATTTTTATTGAAATTGATAACTTGGCCTTTGCCATTTGCATTTGAGAAAAAACGTCATGTAAATGTTGTCCGCGGTTTCATATCAAATGGTCCATTCGGTAGGTCCAATTTTACTTCACTTTTTCCAGCATTCCGGCTTGTATACCACGAATTACGCGTGTTATGTTATCCTGTAAGGCTTCAATCGTGTTCACATACACTAACGAATTTACCATAACCGCACAAGAAATAATCCATAGGTGTCGAATCGCATGATCTTGGCGGCCAATTCACAGGGCCATTTCGAGTGATGAACTGCTCACCAAATTCATCCTTCAACATATCCATTGTTTCACGAGCTGTATGGCATGTGGCACCGTCTTGATGAAACCACATGTCAACCAAGTTCAACTCGGTCAGGCAAATAAAAGTTGCGTATCATGGCTCGATATCGTTCGCCGTTGACGGTAACGTCACTGCCACGAGCCCATAAACCACATCAAACTGTCGTCTTTTCGGAATGCATCGGTAATTCTTGTATAGCTTGTTGCTGTTGATTACTCTAGATGCGACAGTTTTGTTTATTTACATATTTTTCGATAAAATAGCGGATTTTCATTAAGCAGTTCTAAGGCCTATTCAACAAAAATTAGACGTTGTGGTAGGTCATTCGGCTTCAATTCTTGCAAAAATTGAATTTTATAGGCTTTCAAACCCAAATCAACACGTAAAATTTTCCATGTGGTTGAGTAACACATGCCCAATCGCTGAGAACGGCGACGAATTGACATTTCACGATCATTAACTTTTATTTCACTTCATTAACACTGTACGCTACGGCTGCAATATTCTCTTCAATACGCACTGTACGCATGCGAGACAATGGTTTAATGTCCAACAAAGTAAACTTGGTGCGAAATTTGGTGATAATAGCACGAATTGTTGATTCACCATGTCGATTATGACGACCATAATATGGTCGTAACAAAAGATACACATTTTTCATAGAGCACGAATTTTGATAGTAAATTTCAACAATTTGCAATCGTTGTTCGTTTGTAAGTCTTTCCATGATGAAATGGCAGAGTAAACTTAAAACTTCACACTTTGAAAGATGACGTTTAGAGGTCATTACAAACCAGTGCAGCCAACTAAAAAACTTAACTCTTAAAAAGTCACCCGTTACAATATACTGAATAACAGTTGTCTTAGTTTCACAAAGTTATAATAATTGCTTGACAATTGTTTTGGGGTGTACCCTTTTTTCAAAACTACTTCAGAATTATTTAAACATGACATATTCTTTAATTTTCTCTATAGATATTAGAAGACATTTTGAAGTCGTTCAGAATAACGAACGCAGTGTGGTATGGTGCAGGAGAATACGTACAGGTGGTATTTCCTGTTGAATCTCAGGAGCAGTGCGAAGCTATCTTATTCAAGTTGAATAGTTACAATATAGGTAAATTACTTGATTCGTCAGTAAGTGTTTTGCCATGTTCTATTCACTATAAAGGACATACCGCCAACTCTAACGCAGAATTATCAGAACCAGAAGTTAGGTAATTTTTTTCATATCATTAACTATCTCCGAATGTTTAAATAACTACTATTATATTTATACTACTATTTATAATTTTCTTGTGATATAATTTCAATGTTTTCATAGTGGAATAATACAACCAAATGAATATACTTATATGTATGCTTACAGTTGAAGATATAAAAGTTATGAAATAATATTCTGGTTAAGAATAGATATATTTTTAATATTTGAAATATCGTTGTCATTTCTATCTACAATGTCAGAATTTTTCTCAAATGTTTGCGAAATTGTTCATTCCGTATTATTATCTCTTGTTAAAAGTGTGTTATTTATTCGAGTATTCTTCAAGATAATTAAACAGATTTCCTGTTCAAATATTCTCTAGTGTTTACCTTGAAGCAAATATTAAAATTCAATTGTAGATTGAAAAAAACATTATCTCTACTCCATAAAATGATAATGCCTATACAAGAAAACGTTCGATCAACAATTATACCTTTATTTGCACATTTAATGTGTGCAAACTGATAATAAATAATCCAAAAACCTATTTTGGCTATTTATGTCAAGAAAAGCTGTGAGATCTGTGACAAAAATAAGTCTCCGCCAGAGTATTTTTACAACCCCATTTGTGAGGAACAATAAAACAGTTGAAAATACAGCAGCATTTTATTTCTGTTAGAAAAAAATTATTACGCAAAGCCTAGAACTTTCCGAGATAACATGACATGTCTTCTGCTCTGTGGACTACTGTCCTTGGATCTGTTAAATCGGAGAAAAAGGTTTTGTACATATTTCAGTTTCCTTTCGTATTTCTATTGAACAATGAAGGCAATTGCATTGGGACATTTTTGCAGCAGCCAAATTTAAGTGGAATTATGATGAGTATTTTAGGTACCTACGAGTTACCTATCGGCACTTTATCACAATTTTTAAGGAAATTGAAAATATTCTCTACTTCCTGAAATATCTACAACAAATAACAACATCCAGTTCGATCGATATAAAATTGATTTGCAGCGCTAGATAAACACCACAATGGTGGAGGTGCCAATCACTCAGCTGTCAATCAAGCATTCAGAAGCGTGGTTCAAAGCCAACGGATTGAAATTAAATATCAATAAAATAAATAAATTATCCTTCAGTTCATCGGAGAGAAAAACTGAATCGATCAAAATATTGGCAGTTACTTTGCGGAGTTCACTTACCTGGTCAGTCCATATTTCTGGAATAATTGAAAAGCTTTCGTGTGTCATTTACACAATCCGCAGAATGAGGACCGATCATCGCTAAATTCGCCTATTTTTTTTAATTCTCAATCTATCGCTACGTAAAATATCTTAATTTTGATATAGTCTGGAGAACCAAGGACAAAAAACAAAAAGAAACCATTAAAGCTATTTGTGGTGAATCTAAATTATCTAGCTGCAGGAAAATCTTCAAAGATCTCAGGATACTCACCGTATTGTCCGTCTTTTTACTATCATGTTTAAAACACTTACGTGCTAATAAGAAGCTTTTTCTAACAAATGCTAATATGCACACGTATAACACTCTTGGCAAAGACGATTATCTCACCGAATGTCATAGGTGAGAACATCAGAATCTCAAAAGAACTCAAAATAGAGTTAATTATTGTTGTATTAATTTTCATAATAGGTTACCTTCACGAATCAAGGAACTGTCGGACAAAATATTCTTGAAACGTTTGAAATCTGCTCTATTGAATCAACCTCTGTACTCTTTACAGGAGTTTATGGAATTGAGCAATATTGCTTTCTATTCTAGTCTGACATCTATATTATTATATATTGTTTTGTACAAGTTTTGTGAATATTATGATATTGATTTCATGTTTTATTGTGCACATAGTTCAATGTGGGGGCAATAAGTTATAAAATTTTCTTTTATTTGTATACATTTACAGAAATGTATTCACATGCCATGTAATTATCTTGAAGGTTAAGTAAATTAATAATAATTATAACAATAATAATCATACGGAATTATAATTTACAATTTTGAATATTATGTATGTTTACCATCGTAATCAATAAATTATATGACACAATTTTTCTCTTCTACATAAAATTCAGTACTTCAGAGTCGGAGGAAAATGCTTGGAACAAGATTGTATCTTCTAAAAATGTCAGGTTAACTGTAGATCAAATCGTGGAAACCCTGAAGACGCGAGCTACGTTAACCTTTGATTTTATATGCTTGTTACTGATATCTACGTAAGTAAAAACATTTGATTATTCCATATTTTTCAAAAATTTTGAATAAGGGGCAATTTTCTTCCAGTACTATATGCGCATTGGGCCTTGTTGAAAACAGTACCGTTTATCTTCTTTCTAGTATGGTTATGTCGCCAATGATGGTAAGAAAACTGATGTTAGATCTACAACCAATTCAGAAATTTTAATTCAAATATTAATAATGAAACAATATTTGGAATATTCTCATAATTTAATACAAATACGCATGACGACGTTTCGAAGTACTACTTTTTCATCAAATGCTGAATTAATACTAGGTGTAATCTTACAAACTCAAAGTATCAAATATAAGCTGATTTTTGTGAACTGCCAAGTACAAGAGTACTAAGTTTTTTTTATTAATGCTGTTGTTTCGAAATTAATTCGGAAAGCATAAAATTGTTCAGCTGTAATTATAAAATAAGTAAGAAGTAATAATAATAATAATAAGTAAGTAAAAGTAAGAAGCTCTCAAAAGGACTGAATTCAGTTTTGAATCTGATCACCCATTCAGCCCTAGAACAAAAATATTGTTTCACACAAAAACATTGTTTAAATTTATATTCACAATAATATACAACTTTATAAGAAAAGAAAAGAAACAAATTTCCTCAGAAATATCAAACATTTGAGACAATTTCACAAAGTGAAGGACATATGTGGTAAAAAATTATACAAACATATGATACAAAAAATTTATTCATACATTATTGCCTACATTCGAATCATCGAAGTACTCTGCCACACTATAGTATGCCTTTGTTAAGTACTATATTGACTATGTACATGTATATGTACTATGTATATATGTACAATAATTGTAAATATTGTACTGAATCCAAATTTCTTCCAACTACAAATCAAGAACTTAAAGAGAAACGAACTATTTGATTTTCGAGATGATTTTAAATTCAAATAGTCTAGATTGAAAATATAAATTAGTCCACCTTGTGAAATGAAAATAAAGAGAAAAATAAAATGAAGAAAACGATTGAATGTGAATTTCGTTTCGAAAATGAAATTTGAAATTTATGATATAATTCAAGAAGATATATTTCGAGAATCAAACATATCAGAAATTTTCGGGAAATCCTTCAAATACCGGTTCATTTTAGGGCCCTGTTATGGCAGCTACATTTGGGAGTGTAATACGAGATAAGAAGCTAAAGAAAACTGGTCTACAAAATTGTTTGGTGGGCTTAAGTATTGCCACATTTGTAGGGTTCTGTTATGGTACTATTACTTGCATTATAACTGACAGATATGGCAGTCAAGATTGGCCAACTTACGAAATCACGTCAAGGTAAGAACACCAAGAAAAGTTTTTCAGTGCTTTAATACAGATTGAAGGTGTGATATATCTCATCTATAGAAAGAAACGAATTTCAACAATGATAAACTGGTTATAGCAAAGTCACTAGTATGAATCTTTCAATTATTTAACCTCTGTTTGCTTTAATAGTTTACATGCACGAGTAATTTTCAAATTTTCCCATGAATTTGAACGATTTTAAGTTACGTTTAACTCAAAAAAAATCCATTTCTTCTTGAATATTGAAAGAAATTTCTAGATAATTGTGAAAAAATAACAAAACAGTTTGGATAATTTCATTTCTCACTATCTTCAGTATAATTTGAACAATACTGTAACAGAATGTACTGCCACCTACCGGCGTAATTGTTCAACAACAAAATGATGAGCTGTTGAATACAATCGATTGAATGAAGGAAGTGAATTGAATATTGTTGAAAGGTCAAACTTCGTTTGATATACTAAAATACGACATTGGCGCAGTTTCAAAAAATTATATCTGCCTTGATAATTCCTTAGGTGTGTAGCCTTAGTTCCAAAAGTTAAACTGGTTCATCTTTTTCAAGCCAGATTAATTTCTCAGAATGGGGTAAAACTGAAAAAATTGTCCATACACAACATATTTTGTGAATCTAAGCCAACTGTTTTTCATTGAGCACTAGCTGACCTCGCGAGCTTTGTATGCCTACATATTTTTTTCGTGAAGATTTCTTCTATTTCTGCTACATTATTCATATGTTTACCTTTTTTTATCTTCTGTGGAATCTAGCACTGAACCCAAGCATTTTGGACAACAATGTACTAAGGAAATGTATCGCTTTCAGTAATTCAAAATCACTCGGGTCTATTAATAGAACATATTGACAAGTTTGATGTATGGAAAGTGATTTTGATAGAATTGACATTAACCAGTCAATTCTATAGTATTACTGGAGGTCCGTAGTTTCGTAGCAGATATTTCTCTCTTATATATTTCCATAATATACTTGAAGTTATCAATTGCTTCCTGAAAAACTCAATCTCTCAATGTCTCATCAATATATTGACATTTGAAATTTCCTTTCATACGTATAGTCGTGATAACGGACACAAGAAGAAAAGTATTATCCAATTTAGAAAATATGTGGGTACATCCATCCCGACGATTCATTTTCATTTATGTTGATAATAACAGAAAAAACAATGAATCCCGACAATATTTTCACCAACTATACGAATCTACCTCAGTATGAACACCAAGGTCTATTTTAATAGAACCCCTTAAATAGACAAAACCTCCTACAACATGAAAAAATAATATACTTGATTTCATTTTGATAATTAGCATAGAATTCAATGGTAATACTTTTTATTCAATAGTATCAACTTTGGAAACCGTCAAATAAATGAACAAATAAGGAAGGTTACAAGCAACAAATTGAGCAGAATCAATTATAATTTAACAATTCGATCTTGATTTTTATGTTAATCTACATTTTCGAGGTAGCTCACTGAAATGAAAATTTCATACCCCATAAACCAAACTATATCAATGTTTAATTTCCAATATACTTATCTAAAATATTTTAGAATATGAACTTAAATTCAAACACTTGAATTATGATTTACACTTTATTCACTACATAACATGACACGTTTCGTCGTTACACACGACTTCTTCAGATGCTTACAGAATAATAACATGTTGAAAAACACAGGTATAAATATCAGGGAATTTGGAATTCTATGACTTTTGGTTTTACCTAAGATATTCCATTCTGACATATAATTTTTATCAGTTGAAAAGGTTGAACAAGGGTGAATAATTGTTTCATTCTATCTGTTCTGCAAATTTTCTGAATTTTTAAGCCGATTTATTTCCACTATTTCCTAATAATCTAATTGACTACTTTTCTGTATATTGTGTAAAATTTTGAAATTCGTATCAAAAGTATGGTTTTATTTTAATAAATGGTTAGCATAATTCGAATTACTTCCATTATGCGCGAAGCTATATTTAAGTTCCTGTATTCTAGTACCGAAATTTCTACTAGTTTTACTAGTAGAATATATATATATATATATATATATATATATATATATATATATATATATATATATATATATATATATATATATATATATATATATATATATATATATATATATATATATATATATATATATATATATATATATATATATATATATATATATATATATATATATATATATATATATATATATATATATATATATATACCAGGATATGTTCCAGAATTCAATTGGTATACACCTGCTTTGTCTTCTCTTTTAATTTTGTTTTTATTGTTCTTGATGTGTCTCGATAAATTATTGTTCGTTTTAAATGAAATATTAAAATTATGTTCTCTTAAAAAGGTTTTGATTGTTTGACTGACGGTTCCAAAGTATGTTAAACTATTATACGAGTAGTTACGATTTATATCCGACTGATAAGGAAACACTAATCGTAGAGCTTTCCGATGGAGTTTTTTGTGGAGAATTTCTGACACTAGTTCGCTTTCATAAGTCTCCACAAAAAATTCTATCTGAAATCTCTACGATTAGTATTTCCTTATCAGTCGGGTACAAATCCTAAATATAATATTTTAACCTACATTGGAACCTCAGTCAAAATGTCAAAATCCTTTTTAAGAAAACATTATTTTAATATTTCATTTAAAACGAACACTAAGTTATCGAGACACGTTAAGAACAATAAAAACAAAATTAAAAGAGAAGACAAATCAGGTGTTTACCAATTGAATTGTGGAACATGTCCAGGTATATATATAGGTAAAACTAGTAGAAACTTCGGTACTAGAATACAGGAACATAAATATAGCTTCGCGCATAATAAAAGTAATTCGAATTATGCTAACCGTTTCTTAACAGAAAACCATACTTTTGATACGAATTTCAAAATTTTACACAATATACAGAAAAGGAGTCAATTGGTAGAAAAGTAGTATTGGGAAATAGTGGAAATAAATCGGCTCAAAAATTCAGGAAACTTTGAATTTAAGTTTATATTCAATTATAATGGATTTACATCAAGTAAACGCCAACACTATTGAATAAATGAAATATTTGAGATATCCAAAGTATTCATCCATTGCTTTGGTTCAAAAGAAATGGATCAAATGAAGTTACACATACTTGAATAACGCTTCTTCTTTCTAAAAGCATTTGTATATTTTCAAATTAGGAAGCCTGAAATTTATGAACAATTTTTAGATTCCACAGAATTAAGCGGAAATTTGTAATTCAGAAAATTGTTTGAGCAGGTGTCCCCTCCTTGCCTTAATGAACAACTCATTCATAATAAATGAATCAATTAATTATAGGGGTGAGCTAAGGTCTCTATGGGTTGGTGGCATCATAGCCCTTTTATCAGGTGCAGCAGTGGCATTAGGAATATTAAGCGATAATGTAGCATCATTAGTAGGCGTTGCCATTTCTACGTCTTTGATGCCACCTGCTGTAAACGCTGTAAGTATAGATATATTTAATGAAACCATTATAATTGTAACCTATATTAACACCTCTAAATTTATGCTCACAAAAACTTGAAACCTATGCGAAAGGATAGAACTCTAGAATCGTAAATATTTAATAGAATATTAAATTTTCAATATTTCACTATGATTCAATCAGCTTCTTCAGGAGAATAACTGCAATGAAGGAAAACAACAGTACACTTACCTTTCAGAATAAATTTCAATGATCTCGCAAAAATTTTATTTTGAAATGAGCTCACGCTGGAAACTTGTTGACTATTCGATATTGTTAATGATAATCGTGAAACATTAATCCAAGTGTTCAATTTAATTCAATACTTAATTATGTTTCACTAAGAGTTAAGCAAGAATTCAATCTTAGTCATATATAAATATATATATAGTTTGGAAATTCACGAATCATTCATAATAGGTCCATACCTAGACTCCTAATTGAAACCTTGAGATATTTCAAATAAAACTCTCCGGAAGATGCTCCACAAATGTTGTCAACGCGAACGAAGTAACACTTTCGAGAGTGAAAATTAAGTGCGCTTCGACAAATCATCGAACTTGTTCTCTCCAAAAAATATTGTCGAATTGTCGAATTCTGTTTACAAAGCCTCTACGTACTGTCACTAATGTTGTCAGGAAAAGGAATCTAGAATGCTGGAGAAAGTTTAAATGTCTTTTCTTTCATAGAACGAGCTTACGTGTTTGTTCACGAACTAATGTTCTCCTCGTTCGGATATATGACCTGGAGGCTATTTGAGAGTCATCGAATCTGTATTGATTGATTGAAAAACACTGATGATTCCAAATAAGGAGAGACCATTGTATCTTATTATCATTCAACAAGTTCGATGGTTTTTTGAAGCGCCCTTAATTGTTACTTTCGAAAGTGGTAGAGCCGTTCTCGTTGACAACATTTGTGTAGACAGCTCCCTGAGAGTTTTATTTCAGATATTTCGATGAAGAGTCTCAGTATTGACTATATATATACTTTATATATATATATATATATATATATATATATATATATATATATATATATATATATATATATATATATATATATATATATATATATATATATATATATATTATATAAATATATGTATATATATGTATATTTATATTTATCACATATTTTAATATATCTTATATAAGTTTTATTTCCCGTTGACAACAAAAAATCATTGAAATTTATGGAAAGAATAGGTTGCAATAGGGGTCTTTGAGGCACCTCACCCCTTACAACACTGATTTTAGAACTAGCAAAGTTCAATCATGACAACTCTTACTCGTATATAGTTTTAATCGATGGAGCAGCATATTTTGATACAAAGCTCTTTGTTTTGCTATGCTTGAGTTGTAAAAGTAAAAATTTTGTTCTCGACGGTTCCTATCACTGTCTGGCCAGAAACAATTTTGATAGCCACTTACACTATTTCTCTGAATTAATTTAATTCTGGCTATAAATAAATGACATATATTTACTTGGGAAAGAAAACGACTTACAATTTTTTGAAAACACTGCCCATCTGAATTCATTTCACTAGTTTTTATGGTTCTTTATCAACAGAAATGTTTTTCTGTTAGGTGATTACTCAAATAGGCAATACTCAAATAGGCAATACTCAATGAATTATTAGAAACAAAACTTGCCCAGAATTTACTCGAGTTATGTGAAATGCTCTTGGTGTTCTCAATTCGACTATTAGGATAATAATGAAACTTTCCCAGGCTGTTAGTTATCGCAAACTTTCATCAATAGGAAAATGGGTGTGAATAAAATCACTATTTTGTTTTATCATTCATAAATAACGTAACAGTTTTGAAGCACAGTTCTCTTGATAACATCCTAGATGTATCATATTGCAGTTGGCAACATAATTTCATAGAATATTTATTATGGATTTTTATTTCAGGGATTGCTATGGTCTATGGCTTCGGTGTATTACTTCAAAGGCAGCTCAGCAACTAGATATTCTTCACTCAAATATCAACGACATTATGCTGAGAGTAATACTGTTGAACTTCTGACCTTAGGTGCTGTGAGCATTTGTCTAACATTAGTGAATATAATATGCATCTATTTTGCGGCACTCTGTATATTCAAGGTAAGTTAGCAGAAGAATCAACATTTCGGTGCAGGTAAAATGAATGGCCATATTAATTTTGTTATTCTTAACTTTTCAATTAATATTTGAAGTGTTTTACTATTAAACTTACAACTCATTATTTTTGTATCATGTCGTACTAGAACTATATAGAAAGATCAATATCATTATTCATTAATTTTTCCGTAGTTGTTTCCATTGAACAAATGAGTAAAGCGAGAAGTCAAAAATTTTCATCTATTTGCAGCAAATTGCTCCTTATAGCGAATTAAAAAACCAATTATTTATTAGTGAAAAATCACCTAGCAAATCAAACTAGCACTTTTTGGTCATTTATCAGATCATATACAAATTGTCTTTGTGAAATGATACAATCAATACAGTTTAATAGTTATTAGCTAATTTTTGCACTTTGCAGCCATATTATTGACACATTTGAGTATTGATACATTTGCGAACAATATTTTCGCAATAATTACCAAGATACCAAGTTTTTTTCACAGGAACTTCTTTCATATTTCTACTCTTGACCAATACGAGATTAGCCCCATAGGCCATATTTTGATTTTAGAGAAATATCAGTGTGCATTTGAAACATTATTCATAGTATGCTTCAGTGTGTGTAATTGTATTTGCTTTAATGTTCTGTCTTTCACAGTAGCTAAGATTGTTTACTTCTGATTGTTGAAAAACTGTTCAAAAGGTAATCAGCTTTATTGATCGTTAACAACACGAAAATCAAGAGTGATCAATTTTAAACAAAGAGATTCTTTATTAGCTGATTCTGATGAATGATTGAATTCTGTATACTAAACACTACATTTGAGTCTTGATATTGAATGACTGATTCTGAACTATGTCTCACTATAATGAAGAGGTTTCTTAGTGAACCTTCTTGCTTACTTAATTGATATTCTGTAGGTAGAGTGGAATTTTATATTCCGTTTTTCTTGTGCTCAGTTTATCTATGCAATCAGCATAATACTGTAAATAATACCATTGGAACATCGCAAAAATATTCCTATGTATTTATAAAACGTGTTCGAATTCTCTTCGACCCAATAATTTAAAAAGATAACTAGGTTTATAAACTTCAATTTTCGAGATAAAACGGGTCTAATACATATTCCTACAATTTGACTGAATATCTTTTAGTCCGAAGCAAGTTAAGTGATTTTATTGTGGATATTTTGGTCCTAGCAACTCCCTTTTTCAATCAATTAAAGTGATTTGGAACATTGTTCTTTGTTTTCCATTCGAATGCAATGATAATAAGTACGAGAAAAAATTTTGCTTGGGCTAGTTTGATCTTTATAACATTCCTTGAAAAAATTTATAGTCAGTTATTTATTGCGAACTTAAGCAGCAAGTTTTTTCTCTATTATCACAGAAAATTATCACAGAATTATATGACAAAAAACTAGACAGGAAACACTTCGAGTATTTCGAAATATCAATAGATTCCTAAAAAGGAATTGTAAAAAGGTTTGTACTAAGGTATTTAAATGGAAGTAAAAAAAAATCCATGAACCGCATAGAGGCTTTTGAGATGTGGACACTCCGCAGGTTATTAAAAATTCCTTGAGTGGACCGAATAACGAATGAGGAAGTACTTAGAAGAGCCGGCGTCGAGCGAGTGTTATTAAAAAATATAAAGCAACGCAAGTTCTCTTATTTGGGCCACATACTCCGAGGCAACAAATATGAGATCCTAAGACTAATATTAATGGGTAAAATAGAAGGTAGAAGAGGTTCAGGCCGAAAACGGCATTCATGGTTGTGCGATATCAAGAACTGGTGTGGAGTGAAAAACGTGGGTGATATATTCGCATTAGCTACGGAGGGGCAATTACGGATTATAGAATGAGTGGACGATCGCCTACGCGCTGTAAGCGTTGGCACGAGAAGAAGAAGAAGAAATAGGCTCTGCAACATGCAAAATACTTCTCATAATGCATAATATTGTTTGCCTCCTTTTTAGTTTTTTCTTATAAAAATTTTTCGTTGTAACAGTATTTTATTCACATAATATATTTTTGATACAACGTTGTATTGCACTAATATCATATGCGATATTTTGTGAAATCTGTGACTTGTATGTTACCAAGTAAGTTGTAAGTTTCCCAGTGCATTGATTGAAATTGATCAAATTTATATGAAGATTTGATTCTCTAATTAACTATTTTCGGCAATATTTATGAACCACGGTTTCACGGACAATATTAGATAACCATTCACTATTATTGCTTGAATAGTTTTTAATTAGCCGATGACTGTCTTTTTTATTATTATGATAGGAAAGAAACTATTTTTGTGAATACCAATTAAATATGAATTTCATATTGATAGAGTCTGTTAAATAATTTTTAATGACCTATTCCTTGCCGAATATTCTTAATATAATTTATTTGAAATTCTTTAGTCATTCAACGAAGTATAACTTGAATATTTTACATCCAATGGAGCCATGGACCTCTTGACTCCAGTTATTTAACGATCTACCGGATATTACTATCCCCTGATAGTTCATGCTAAAAAATATGAAATTTTGTTATATTTATCTGGTGCTAATTGCAGAAATGATTGAGCGATATTCTCAAAAAACGTGTGAGAATTTTAAGGAATTAATTTTTTTTCAGCAAAAATTGAGATTTCTTTAATTTCAGTCGAATGTTATTGAAAGTTGGAGTCAATTTGGAAATATACTCGATGTTTTTACAAAACTAAGTGCTTCCATACATGCCAATTGATACTATGGCAAAATATAACTCAAATCTATTCTAAATCAAATTCTAACTCAATAATGAATAGACTTTTTTACCTGAGAGCAACGATTTACCTACTGGAAAGTGTCAGTGAAGAGAATTGTTAACGTCGTAACTCGTTCGAACGCATACACTTCTATTCATAACCGTTGTGCATACAAACTTCCATATCATAAAGCTTTGATGTTGCCTTCACAATTATGAGTTCTAAATATCAATCTGATTTCAATTACATCATTGTCATTTTATCGCAGTAAATTCTATATGTGATAGACACTATGGCAGTTATTCTGTCGAAAAAATATTAGTATCCATGTGTCAAACAACTCAGAATGATTGCAATCTCAAATATTTCGGATGAAATTTTCGGAAAAAACGAAAAAGCAATTCGAAATTTATAACCGAACAAGTCTAAAGATTCACATGATAACAGCTATTTTGACTGGGTGGAATATACAATACGCTTTTATGTAGTAGCAGGACCGACTTCAAACAGGCCATAACGAGCGTAGTCTGGCGGTGTTGCCAAAATCGAGCCGGTGGTCTACTCTCCTAGTCGGTTGTTTCTAGAGTTTCAAGCATTATCTCAACTCTTTTCGTATATTTCGAACGGACAAAAAATATTATTGGTATATATAACATATATACTAAATAAATACATAACTAAATATTATTCCTGAGCACATATTCCTGTAACAGAAAAATGTGAAACATTAGAAAACAACGATGTTTTCGATAAAGCACCACTTCGTGAAAAATACTTCTAGTAGTCAGACTTATTTACATAAAAAGTTACCTAAGCAAATTTATTCAATTATTTGAGAGAAAAGGAAACTTGAAAGAAACGCTAATAAAATTACTCAGATAGAAATATTGTCCTAAGTATGAATAAATATTATATTTCTGATTAGAGCAACCCACTATATGGAAGTATTAAGCTCTCTTTCTTCATTTTTTGATTCAGTTTTCTCGTGTTTGGCTCAATATTTTGTGTAGTCATTCAATAAGATATTAGAAAAAATGGAACACAGCATGTTCATAATATTTTTATTGTCTTTAGCACATACACAGCAACAATAAAAATCTTTCAACGATTCATCCAATGACAAAAAAAGAATTTTGTTCTTAACTGAATCCATTTTAACATTCCAACAATCAGGAATTTCATAGCCTGTCTAAAGTGTATTATGTATTATAATTATTCTAATTATGTAATTCTGAGAAATTGATCGTGGTTCTATTAGACAAATGAAATTTATCATACTTAATCACAAATGTCAAATTCTCCAAAGTGGTATAAATTATCGTAAACTCTTGTCTGCAATTGAAAAAATTTCCTCTTTGAAAGAACGTCCATTCTGAAATGACTTCCATTGGGAGAAGATGGAGAGTAAGGTTTCGTTTTAGCTTTACGTTCTTTTTTTTCCTATTCAGACCCATGTGAAATGTAAGAATATAACCATGATTCTGCTCTAATTTCGTACATCAAGGTTACAGACATTTTTGGACATCCAAGTCGAATATATGTTGTTATGCGAACTTGATGTGAAATAACCTTTGCTCTCATCAACTGAAAATATAGTTATCATTCTAATTTTGTTTAAAATTTTTCTTCGAACTTCCTGAGACCCCAGGTTCTTATTTTAATACACTGTTTCTGAATGAAATAGTTATTTCTTTGTATATTGAGTATATTAATATATATGGTCAACCAGAGATGTTCGCACATCAACTCCTCATTGAAAAACCCTTCGATCGTAATAGTGCAGTAAAATACTCGGGATTCAATGAATATTTCTTAGATCAATGCCTCTAATTAACTTCTTCTCACTGTAATTTTTTGTCTAGATAAAAGAGGTGTCTCCGTTGGCATCAAGAGACAAACAACGACGCCAGTTTTGGAAATACGACATAAAAAACGCAAGATACAACAATACCATACAAAGAGAAGAATCTGAAGAGCTACGCAATGAATACGAAAAGTTCAAAAACGGAGACATTTCCAAGAATGAATGTTGTAGAGAAAAACTACGTCATAATTCTATCGATCTCTCAAAGGGCAATACGAAGTCACGAGTGACGTGGCATCAATCTACTTGGTCACACACATCAAAATTGAAGGCAACTAGGCGTTTGTCTTGCATATTTAACGAAAATTCAGGAGATTTCGATTACAGTACAGATCCAATTATCGAAAGAAATTCAAAGCTAATTTTCACGAAATCTAAAACATTTGTTGTTACTCCTTGTAAAGGTTTGCCTCCAGCTTGTTCGAAATCCGGAATAATTGGTAGAGAAAACTGATTTGTAAACTAAAAATAATTTTCATTTTTAATTGCTCAAGTTAATAACCTTTGTTTTTATATGTTTCATAATATAGCTACTAATGGTTTTCACTCTCAGTAAACGTATGGCACAGTCCAGAAAATTTGAATGTTTTATTATGAAATTGTTGATGATTTCGAAATTTATCTATCCAATTGAATTGGGGTATGAATTTTGATATCCGTAAACTGAGTTTGAAATAAATCAACAGATATAACCTACTGCAGTGGTACTAAACATTGTTTAGTACCAGTACCCCTCTTAAATATTCTATAATTTTCGACGAACAAATAGTAAATAATTATATCAACTCGAAAATACCTTATTTAGGATTTTAAGCATATTGAGTTTGCCACTCAATATGAGTAAACATCAGCAATTCAATCTTAGTCTCGATGAGAGCCTACTTCATGTTTCGTACGTCAGCATGATGCAGTAATCTAAATCAATGATTTAGATTACTGCATCATGCTGACGTACGAAACATGAAGTAACGAATGTTGGATTTTTCACATTCGCGAATGCGAATGCGATTGCGAATATTTATCTTTGAGAATATTTTAAAATTTCAAAGAAAGCGCGCGTAAAATGTTTAACAGGTTTGACGTTTCGTGTCGGCCATGTTTAAATTGAACATAGTCTATATTGGTTAACTGAATGAATTTAGTCACAGAAAGTTCATTTTAAAAGTTTTGTTTTGTTTTGAGGTTATTTTTATGTTATTTATCAAATTTAACTGATATTTAAGGGACAAATGGCATAAAAACATGCGTAAAGCACACATCAGCGAAGTGTGGACTTATTTTACAATATGTGATGCTGGAAATGCTAATTGCAAGTTGTGTGATAAAAAGTACTCGCGCAAAGGCAGGATCACAAGTGCTATGTGAAATCACCTGGAAGCTAAACACAAAAATGAATATTGTTACGAATTATGGGTTTCGACGGATAAATTCCAATAACTAACACTTAACAATCAGTAAATAATCCTTTATTTACAAACTGAAAAATAAACACAACAAATGTCAATAACGCTTATGTCACACTTCTGTCTATGTCACTGTACTCTAAATAACTGTTGTGATATATTATTCTATGAGTGGAAATATTCAACGACACTAGTATTTTTGACTTATATTTATCCTTATTTGTAAAGAACCAACTATTCGACACGTGGTTGTTACTTGTTGTTCTCGAGCGATTCTGAAACGGGAGTCACAGAGGCAGTTCGATCTCCTGAACATCGACAATGAAACTACTAGATGAGCTCTCTGGTCGTGCCTACGACGGTTCTCAACAGTCTCATCAAACATCCAAACATCCATAAACCATAGAGGCGGCTTGAGGGCAAATCTGTAACAATATCAAGAATTGAAAAAAAGAGAACATGAAAAGTAAGATGCTGCTAAAATTAATATTAATTCTTTGGTGTCCTCTTCGCGACATTGTACCAAAACTGACCTTAAGCAAATGTCTTTGAGTGATTGCGTTGAAAAAAAATATGAAGTGGGATAACAACAACACCAAGTCTTTGGTGCTGGATAATTTGATTGGCGAAATGATCGCACTGGAGGACTTACCATTTATTTTTGTGGAATGTCTTGGATTTGTGAGATTGATTAACCAAGTATGCCTTCATATAATTTAAAAAGTCGGCAATATTTTACTTCCTTCATTTGTGAGGAATTATACGGCAAGGTAAAAGATAAAATTCTGGAATTAATCGAATTATTTGAAAAATTAGCATTAACAACTGATATCTGGTCTGACTCTTGCTCTCGGAGTGTCGCTGATAAGTTTCACTTGTCACGGAATTACGAATAATTTTGAACGAAAAATGATTGTATTGAAAGCAGAAGTATTCAATGATGGGCGACATACAGGAGAAAATATAGCGGCAAGGTTAGAAACTATGTTGTCATCATAAGGAATTTCCAAAGAAAACGTTTTATGTATTGTTAAAGATGGTGGCACTAACATGAAAAAAGGTATTTCTTTATTCAGTATTAAAAACATCAATTGTTTATCGCACCAAATCCAACTTGCTGGTAACGAAGGGCTTAAGTCACAAGAATCCATCATTGCAGCCATTAACAAATGTAAAAAGATAGCAACACATTTACACCACTCTAACGTAGCTAAATGAACTTGTTAATCTACAAGAAAAGCTTAATCAACCAAAACTCAAGATAATCCAAGAGTGTGTTACGAGGTGGATTAGCACCTTTTACATGCTAGAACGCATTTTGAAAAACAAAGATTCGCTGTACCTTTATGCTTCCACCAGCAACAAAATTTCACAACTAACTTCAGAAGAATGGATACTTGTGGAAAAATTGATTACATTGCCTCAACCTTTTGAAGAAATAACTCGAGAACTAAGTGCAGCCAATGTTTCCATATCATCTGTGATTCCGTTATTGACCACTCTGGAAAAGGCGATTGATGAATATAATTGATGAATGGGAATCGAAGCCACCAGCACCAGTAGGCGCAAAGCGTATGGAATAACATATATCAAAAGTTCCTTAGCAAACATTTTAAACAAGTGTTATATGAGTTATATGTGTCTCTTTTTTTATTGATACTCAGTATCACAGTATCATTATTGACTAATGTCAAACAGCAACATTATGAATGACAAAATGATTAATAGAAAGGAAAAATGAATATATCAAATTTTCTTCAACACAATGCCTGAATTCTTCAAAACCCTAAAAGATCGAAATTTTTTTTTAGAGGACAATACTTTGCATAGGTAAACATGCATATTACGTAACTCACTGATTACTGTTATATTATAATGATGAACATAACCATTCAACATAGTTAACTTAAAGACATATAATGTACTATCTACTAAGTATTACGCGAAATATGACACTGAGTAGTTTGTTCTGAATTTCCTGTTGAAAAATTCGAGCTTGCAATATCAAATACAACATCTATCCATGCAACAATGTTATTAGCGCTACTTGTTTTGATCAAGTTTTGATGATCAAAAATATGAAATCCAAACTCGACCGACGTATCTTTATAAAAAATATATTTATACAAATATATAAATATTCAGCATTTCAATTCAAAAACTATATCAAGTGTCTATTTCAATAATATAATCATAATATTAATTATTCAAATGATTAGAAATATAGGCGTAATACATATAATGAAATACCTGGAATATTCAAGGAGAATGTCAATTAGATAAGCTTCTTTTAAAATAATTTTACCTCGATCACGTATGCTATGCACCAGTTATCAACAATAATAATTTTCAAAAATAATAAATGAAAAGTATCTAATAATTAATATAACCAAGGTACAGGTGTCGTTTCAATAAACAATTAAAAAATGAAACAAGCCATGAAATGAGTTAAGATCTATCAATTTCAACCTTATTTATCTAATTGATGATTGTGATGGGTTATAGATTTTCATATTTTACTTCAAGGAACGAATTTTTGCGCATGGCAATTGTGCCTATGCAACTTTTGAACTTAAAAGTATTCGCGGTTAAATGGCAGTCGGTGTTGGTGCGCGAAATTGTTAGGTTAGCGCTAGCAGTTCAAAAATTCGTAAATAAAAATGATTCGTGGATATGGGCCTGTTATGCAAGCATTTCTTGGAACTCTGTTCACATGGGGATTGACTGCCGCTGGGGCTGCTGTTGTCATAATTTTCCAAGGATCACAGGTAAACAACATAACCTCACATTTTGACAAGTATGTAAACAATAATATAATTTTAATTTCAGCGAAAGTTACTCGATGTGAGTCTTGGATTTGCTGCTGGTGTAATGACTGCAGCTTCGTTTTGGTCCTTACTATCTCCAGCTATTGAAATGGCAGTAGAATCAAAACTGTACGGCTTGAACGGAGAATATGCTTTTGCCCCAGTTGGACTAGGTTTCTTTTTTGGAGCCTTGTTTGTTTTTGGCACTGATGTGTTAATAACACATATGGGAATTAGCTCGCCAAACGTCATGCTAGGTTAGTGCAAATATTGCTATAACTTCGTTCAAATCCGAGTATCACATAATAAAAATTGAGTGTTCTCTATGGACGAACACTACATTATATGTTGAATAATCATTTATCTACTTTACCAACAATGAAATTCAAAGATTTTCTTTGAATCTCTTTCAGTTCTTTGTTTTGTACAAAGTAAATTTGTTTTCAGCGCTAAATAATTCATCTGTTACTCGAAAAGAAAGACGTAACAGCTTAAGAAGAGAAACACATTATGTTCTTCCCGACTCGACTGCCATTGACGGTTTTTCGGATATGGGTGGACCTTTACATCATCGCAGAAGGGGTGAGTAATCAATCTAATATTTGAAATGATCAATTGAAATAACTTGTGTGTATCAAGCTGGAAATTCAATATTATTTATTACGAGTAGAAAAAAGCATGATAATTAGAAATGTCTGATAGTTGCACTAATAATTACTAGTTCCTCAGTTTAAACTAGTTACTGTTTTTGTTATCGGTGGAATAGTTTCTATTTTTATGAGTAATACAATTCTCAAAAAATACATTGTATTACTGTTTATATTCTTCAGATAAATGATCAAATACAATGACAAACAATCATTAGTAATTTCAATCATTTCTCATTTAGAAGTGAAAAACAGCATAATTGGGAATATTGTTTCTCATTTTAAAGTGTTAACTGTTACACTTGTGTTTACAATCAATTTGTCTCCACTTTTTAGATTATGTACTGTAAATGTGTAACTGGGTTCACAAATGGAATATTATATTATTATTGTAGTTAAATCATTTATGATTCATTTACAAACATTTGTAGGTGTCTCATTAGGCATTTGAGATCTTAATAAGTATTATTGTTTTATGGTTATATCATTGAACAATGCAGTTTGGAAAAAAACATTTTTTGAATTGGTTGGATTTATCTTCTAAACAAGGAATATAGTGGAAGTTGGTATTAGTTAATGGTCAATTAGGGTATCTGATGCTTTTTGAAGTACCTATGTTTTGTTTAATTTCATTTAGATGGAAATTTAAGAGATTCTGTAAATTGGGTTTCTAAATGTCTCCTTTATGAATGTATAAGTGGATTTTCTATATACATAAATCTTGACACAAGTGATACTATACATACATATATACTATACATATATATGTATTCAAATTATATTTGTTTAAATTGACAAACCTTGTAAATTATTGAAAGTAATAATCATACTATATTTATAAGTATAAGTAATTAATTAATTATTAAGAATATACTATAACTATAAAAAATTTCACAATTACATACATCTATAAAAGTAAATTCACTTTCTATAGGTATTTGATAGTATTTTATATTTGAGCAGATACTTATCAATCCTTTGAAGAATTTTCCATGGTAATGAATAAAAAAATATGACTTGAATTTCATTTTTTTCTGAAAATTGCATTGATTTTCTGCTCGAATTAAATTGACTTATTGGGTATTTACATACTGATTGAAAGCTCCAACATTTAATTAACATCTTCTGAATAGTTGAGAAATAAGTCTCCACTGATGCCTGTACTACCATCTCAACCCTGAACAATTTCTGATAGTTGAAGCAAGGTGATATCTATTATCCTGCACTACTTCTTTGGAACCAATAATTGTATTTCCTATTGTCATTTCTGAAATATGAATTGTTTCTATTCATGAGGTAAATAATAGAAACATTTTGAAACTACACATTTTATATATTAACACATATTTTCAGCATAATTTTATTCAATTTTTTTATATTGGTAATTATACAGTAATTATGTATAAACAATTTTTTCCGAACATGGTAATTGAATTATAAATGTATAAAAAATAACGTTTTTACTTTTTAGAGAACAATTCTTATTCACATTTACAATATTTTTTAATAAAACAGATAAGATAAGAGAGGAAGACAACTATTTGATTTAACTAATACATTTTTCTTTTTGAAGTATTAATTTTGTTTTTGATTAAATAAATATCTATAGCATATTCAAACATCAATAGCGAATTAAGTTCGCATTATTTCTAAGCTAAAAGCGTTTTACCTTATTGGTCATTGAGCGTAAACGTTATTTTGAAAGTTTATAACATTTTTCGTTTAACGTCATTGAAATTGGTTACCTAAAATCTCTTATAGTTAAACTCGAACAAGGTAATCATTTATGTATTTTCTTAAATAGCATTAGAGCTTGATACATTTTTGTTCCGTTATTTTGGAGTAAAGGTAATCTTTAGCAAGTTCTATTATTGCCGTTAATCAATTCAGGTAATCATTCAAATTTCATCTGAAAAAACTTGAAATAATAATAATAATAATAATAATATTTATTTTAGCATTAGCTATTACAAAATCATACATACATTCAGGTTCAAACTAGAATACCTTAAGGTCTCTAATTGTTTTTATGGAGCTAGGCAATTTATTAAATGCGTTAAATCCTTCATAAAATATATTATTCCTATGTTTAGAATGCTTAGAAACTTGCATGTAGAAATTGTCAGCATTTCTTGTATTATGACTGTGCACATCACAGTCATAATACACATGTCACATGTTACATTTTTCATTACTTTATATGGGAACAATTTGTTTTTAACTTTAAATATAAATATATATGTAGCAAAAAGTATTCTTTGTTTGACTGACATCATACATTTCATGAAATACAAGAATAAAATATCAAAATAAAGATGTTTGATACCGATTCCTTTCGCGTCAATATAATAGACTGAGTCGTAGTTGAATATTTATTGGAATTTTAATTATCTAAAATGTTGAATATCCTATTTTAAACGTAGCGTAAAGTTATGTTGAGTTTATAATATCATTGCATATCTAATCGTTGGCTTTAATTTTGAATGGCTAGATAGTGTTTAGACGATTCCCAAAAAACTGCTGAAGTTTGATTGATGGATTAGAAAATATATAATTTTCAACGTGAGGGGACATACCGTATTTTGATGTAAAATTTCTCATTTCTATCAGAAATTGATTACGTTTTTTATGTCCTTTTCCAGTTATGAATTACATTCTGTTACGCAAGTTTTAGTTGTAGTTACAAATGAAACCGATTTATTTCTTTCTATGTATAAGCTTAGAAAATGACTAGGATAAGTTGTCCAACCAAAACGTAATAAAAGAGCAAATTTTACGCTTAAGGACTTGCATTCATCATATGTTATACGACACGTTTCAAATTGATTGCTCATAAAAGCGACTGAGGCAAGAAGTGATATAAGATTCATACCGTAAAAATACATTGCACCTTATTTACTAGATCCGTTTGAATCTTTTCATTGGAAGAATTTCTTTCATCTCTTTGTGCTATCGGTGAAAATTACTGTTGGATTTAGTAAAATGAAATTTAGAAACTCCGGAAATAAAGTTTTTTCAAAAAATAAAAAAATTTAATGCTAATGTGGCACAGTGGAAAATATTTTTCTACATTCATTTGGCACGGTTGCTGAAAAAATTAGCGACCTTTGACTCAGACTATTTAGAGTATCAGAGCATTACCATATTTAGATTATTTAGAGCACGTGGTTGGCGTTATTCTGTTGATCATGAGATTTTTTTTGTTCTGAGATTGGGTTATAGTTATTTGACATAATTTTTGTTATATTTTTGTCAGTGTTGCGCTATCAATTGAAGGTCGATTTTGAAAATTTTAATTTTGAAATATTGTCTCCGAATTCAATTTCGAAATATTTTCTCGAAATAAAATTACTTCGTTAAATTGTACTTCAAATTGCCGAAGACAGAGGTTGAAGTATTGTCGAGAGTTGCTAAAACCGAAATGCATGAATATGAGCCCGAATTATATGTAGATGCATTAAATTGTGAGTTTCACTCAACTCTTTCGAATTATACTCTTCATTAATGTTCCAACAAGTGTTATGCTGGAAATCAATTCAAATTAATTTTGACGTTAATTGAAGATCGAATAGATTGTTCTCTTGGTCAAACACAACGTTGCCAGATTATTTTCGTCAAGTCGGGATTGTGTAACTTTTTAAGATTTTTAACCTTTTTGAAAATAGTGGGATTTTTTCGTTAAAAACGGGAAGAAAGAAGGTATAGAGTTAATCAGATGTTTCGAAATATCGTTTTTTTTTTAAGTTCAAATTGCGTTTATGTGACAATTGATACCAAAAGTAGCTTTAAATAACTTATTTCAGTAAAAATATGATATTTCAAATCAGATTCACTCTATCATCAAATAGTTGATTTTTATTCGTATTCTGAATGAATAAAACATTAATGTAAATCAAAAAAGTTTCATTAATAACAAAAATATGGCTTTTCAAACAATAGTCTGAGGATTGAGTCTTACAAATTACATCTTACAATAAGAGAATAATCATTTATAAGAATTACTTATTTATGATATATCTGTGATTTCACAACTAACTTCTTTTAAAGTTGCCTTCATATCTTCAATAAAGCCGAATAAATAATTCAGCTGGATGAGTATTTCTGCTTTCATTAAATTAAGGCAACATTATATTTCTGGCATCTACTATTTCCAATTCATCTACGTAAAACGCGTTCAGGAAAGCCGTTTTATGTCGGTATATTTAATATGAAAGACACTAGCTTAAACATATTCCTGGTATCGTTTTTTGGAACTGTTGAAAGAGCCATTTTGTGCGACTGTGGCAGTGGTGGCTTTTCATTATTTTTTAATATTTATTTTATAATTATTTCATTAATTTTCTGCAGGTACGGCTGAGTTATCCCAGAAAAAAGGAACATAGCCTATCTCACGGGGGACATTTAATTTTGATTCGAACATTGGGACGTCCTGCCAAAATCGGGACGTCTGGCAACGCTTGCCAGACACTATGTTGCTAATATCGTATTTTTATTCTTATTTTAAAAGGAGATATGTTATTTGATTATACTCGTAGAATAGACTGATCATTCAGCTTGATATTTTATATTGCGTTAAGCACTGAGCAAATCAATTTTTGTTGCCATATAAACGTTGCCGTATATAACGTTGTTTTGCCATATAAAATTATTATATATATATATATATATATATATATATATATATATATATATATATATATATATATATATATATATAAGGAAATGAAATTTTTTGGTGCTTATGGCACTAAATGAAATATTTAAGAAAATGAACACTAGAACATTCATTTGAAAAATTTCAAATTAACCAAGACAAAGTTATAGTGGAGTTAGATATGTGAACGTGTACTATGTGATGTCTCCATTATCCTTCAAGGGATGAATGTTAGGGAAATATTGAAATCGATGCCACACCTGATGGAAGTGCGAGACATATATGTTTTGTTCTGAAAGTAACTCGTCAGTCGCACCATGTCCATCGAAGTAAAAATAATTTAATAATTTATTAATATATATATATATATATATATATATATATATATATATATATATATATATATATATATATATATATACATATATGTATATATGTATATTGGTTTTCCTATCATTGTTGCGTCCTTACATAATCCAACCTTACTGCGTCCCAGAGAAAGCAAAGATATAGTTCAATATACTCTGCGTATATTGAAAGAACTCGTGTGTTTTAGTTACGTAAGTGTCTTTATTTTATAAATTTGTTTTTTTTCAGTGAAGTATCTAATTTACAAAAAACTAATCTTGCTGCGTCCTTTCAAAGGGAATGTTATTACGTCCGCCTGCATGTATATTATACAATACTGCTTCCGGCGCAGTTGCCGGATTGTTTCGTTATTATTCAAATTGAATCGAACAAATATTCAAGTATAGAAACTAATAAAATCAGGGTTATAACTTATTTCGAATTGATCAGTGAATTATTAAATCATCGATGAACAAGACATGTTAAATATACAGATTATCAAAGAGAAGCAAAGGATAAATATGAAAATTTAATAATGTTGCCTAAATAATTGTGATATCATATTTTGAGAATGGATTAAGGATTTTGTTATAACCCCAATGGAAATAAATGATTGCACCTATATAGGGTGACCCAGGAACCAAATCGTATGAAAAAATATGATAATAGCAATGAATTTTGAAAATTTGTCAGTATACCATAGCCGACGGGGCAGATCCACTAATATAGTTGAAAAATAATTATACTTCCGATTATACCAGAATTGGGTGCAAATTGTTCATTTGATATTTAATCTGGGACAAGAAATAAGCTGTATTTCACCTAGACTTAATATCCGAGTTTTAATTTCAGAATGACGTTTGCGGAATGGTAGAAATAATGTTTCCTATAATGAGAGCATTTTATTTACTGGCGAATGTAGTATTTCTATTTGCGAAAGGGTGGATGAAAGGCTATGAAATCGTTTTTGTAAATAATGATACTTATTCCAAACTCGAAGCAAAAATTCAATTGAGATAACGTTCGAATTTTTGTTTTTTGAAACGGAACCTTATTAATTTCAGAAGTTCATTTTATTCGCAATAAAATTAAATCATAATTTGTTATAGGGTTCCATAAGTACCTTCAAAATGTTTACATTTCAAAATATAGGCGAATGAAAAAAATATAGGCGTATGAGAATTTTGAATCATATGAACCAGTTGCCAGGATAGCCTTTAATTAATTAACCACATTAATTATAATGTAATTAATATGGATAATGATGTTTTATGGTTATAATTGTTACATTTATATTATTGATGCAATTAACCATAACATATAGCGCATGTGTAATATGTCCCGAAATGGCAATTTCAGTGTTCTCGTTGTTGTTAACAGCAGGTAAGTTTTTTCCACGTATGCTACAACACACTGAAATTTTTGTAATTTTCAAGAATATATGTAATACATTATGGTATGTATTATATATTACGATATATTGTCAAATTGTCCGTAAATCAAGACTGTCCAACTGGCAGCGGAATGATTTTCAAACGCCTTGCTTGTAAAAAACGCTTAAAATATAAATCTATAAATATGGCCCGCAACCAAAAAACGTTTGATTTATGGTTTTTTAGGCCTAACAAGTTGGACACCCTTGACATAAATAATCAACAAGAATTTTCTTAATTTGATCAATTTAAGCACCCCAGTATTAATGATAATTACTAAGTCTGTGTTAGAGTTAAGTGACATCATGATAATCACAGTCTATAGCCATGTACCTACCTAGATATGTTCAAAGTTAAATTTTTCAATAAAGTTTTAGTTTGCAAACTACTCGACAATAGTTCAAAAGGCAAATATTTCAGAAATTAACAACTTCATTTTAGTAGATTAATAAGATGTTTTGAAATTTATAAGTTTTTCTTCGGAAAAAACAGAACTTCGACCTTTAATTCAATATAATTTCCACTTCGATTCTTTGATCATAAAAATAGTATTTTTATCAATAAACGAAGGCTCTCTCATAAGGATAGCCTATTCATATCAAACGTCATTTCAGACATTGAAACTTGAATATTTCAAGAACGGTTGGACTAAGTTATTGTATATAACACGAAGTCCATTTGAAATATAGTTCTAAATGTAACTATGGCATAATATACGCAATTTGATGTTCAAACTAAGCAAGAGTCATTAAGTTTAAACTATTTTAGCTAATCTGTCCCAGTCGACGTTGGTTTACTGCCAAACTTTCGAAATTCTCATACTCATTGTTTTTTATATAAAGATCGATTTGGTTTCCAGTAGGCACCCTCAATAGGGAGAAATCATTATTATCATTTTGAATATGTGATATCAACTGAATATTTGCCAATATAAATTTGAGAGTAATAACTAATAGATAATTCCAAAATGTTAAAAATATTTTTTTGTTCCACTTTCTTATTGAAAGTAGTTCAGATGACCCTATAAAACTCATTTCTCATTTGAATTGTGCCACAGGAAATGGAATAAAAGATAATGTTCTCAAAATAAATTCAATTGCTTTATTAGAACTACTTCTTCTAAAAAAATAAAATGAAATCTTTCATAAAAAATCAGTGAGCACTAACTGTCTAAATAAAGTTATATGAGATCTGCAAAAACGAAGTTTTAGTGAACAAATGTTTGAAATTTTTCAATAGGCATATAGGATAATGATTGTTAAATTTATTTATTTATTATCTCTATAAATTTTATAAACAAAAGAACTAGTATCCTATATGTTTATAATAAATATCGAATTAAAATCAATAATAGGTAGTGAAAATATGAACAAAAGCTTCGTTATATTTTCAAATGCCAAGACAATCTTATTGTTTTTTCTGGTATTCATTCTGAATGAAAACTTTCATTTTAGGCCAATCCTTGTTTTCTGGATAATTCCTTCTGAGTTCATCACACTCTAACTTTGCTCTTGAAAATATGCTATAGCGATGTTTTTTTCTCATTGGTCCACTGTACTAGAATTATCTTTTTATTGACGATATTACTAAAATTCTTGACATCTGTGCTAGTTGATGCAATTGCATTATCAAAACCTGCGCACCTGTCTTCTATATATTGTGAGTCTTCAAAATCACTTTCGTCACTTTTCTCGTCACATCGCAACAAGTTTTCTTCCATGTTAATGTCAGTTTCATACAATGACTTACCTTTGAATTTGTCAGCAGGACCTTTTTCCATTATCAATAAGAACTTCAATATTTTGCTGTTTAGTAAACATCGTCAAAAAAAATTAAAATTTTTCTGTTTATTGTAGATATATCCTTTCAGTTTTTTGAAATTCCGGCAATTCTTGGATGATTTTCGTCTTCGACAAAAGTGCAGCCCAAATTTGTCAATTTTAGTTTTGCTCTCGATCAGAAAGAAATCAATATCAGGGGTGTTTGTGCACTCGCACTGGGAGCGAAAAGAAGAAAATATATTGAGCAATGTGTTTTGGAAATTACTGGCAATATAAAACATTTTCTCTTCAAATGCGTTTCTCTTTTTATTATCAAGTCTTACTTGGATACTGTCATATTTTTGTTGAAATTCTGTAGAACGAATTTATCAACACATTCAAATCATCCGAAATTATTGAATAAAATTTCAAATAGTTTCGTTTGTCCTGTGTCATTTCAAATTTCAAAACAGCCTCATATTTTCTTTTGGCGCTAGAATTCACCACTAGAACTTCCTAACATAAATACTAAAATATGTAAGCCATATTCCTCATAATTCCAATACAAATAATAAAACTCACCTGAGTTCATTATTACAGAAGAATTTCTCCGATAATTCACGACTTTTATTCACAATATTGGATGTGATATATATGTGGTCGATATATCAAGAGATAATTTGCGGCGAGACAAAATACATCAAAGTATGTAGGAAATTATTCGAGAAAAGGCGCCAGATCGTTGTTGCCATATTTCAGGACGCAATAATATATGTTTATTATAATTATCAGCAGATAATATATCATTAGGTGAATATTTTTGGAGACCCCTACAGGAAAGACATCGAACTTCTATATACTCTCTTCTTTCGAAAATAAGATATTACTGCGCCCGACCCTGCATTTCATAAGTGCAGATAACACGAAAATGCTCAAGTAAAATAACATCAGAGCTCGAATTTCATGTTATTCATAAAACATATCGTCTTTCTACATCAAATAATCCGAAATTTACACCCAGGAATGATGAAAACAACGTTTGACTTTATTGCGTCCAATATACGGACGCAGTATATATATATATATATATATATATATATATATATATATATATATATATATATATATATATATATATATATATATATATATATATATATATATATATATATATATATATATATATATATATATATATATATATATATATATGAAAATGAACATTGTCGGCATATCCCGCAGACTATATATACATATATGACTGACACTGAATTCTCGCTTAACTCTTGATGAAACATAATTGAATATTAAATTAAATTAAACTCTTGGCTTAATGTTTCACGATTATATTTAACAATATGAATTTGTTAACATGTTTCCCATTGTATAGATATAAATTTGTTGTTCGTTCCTAACTGTATTTTAGTCTTGAAAATGAGCTCACGCTCGAAACATGTTGACAAATTCATATTGTTAAATATAATCGTGAAACATTAAGCCAAGAGTTTAATTCAATTTAATATATACATATATCACTACATCGTATACAACAAAGTCGCTTTCTCTGTAAATCTGTAATATCTTCGAAAATATTCATTTAAATCATATGCTGTAAAGGGCCATATAGATCCTTATTAAATCAATAATGTAATTAAGGTATTTAATTGGATAAGGATTAATGCTCTGTTGGTTAAAATCGCTTCGAAAATTAGCCATTATTTGTCTTAAAAAGTAAATGACAAAAAAATCTTATTGTGGGATATCCATAAGAGATAGACATATACCGTAGCGGAGTTTTCTGTAGACCTTTTCAATGTGTACAATACTTAGTACATTATTTTCATAAATCTCATAGGGTTCAGCCTTCGTTTGCAATGTAAGCGGAAAAAATGTAATTATTTACGACATCACATTAGAAACCTCTAAAATAACAGTATTTCTCGAATATTTAATAGATGTTAGTATGCATATAAACCTTCCTCTTCAACCACTCTATCTATCAAAAAAACCACATCAAAATCAATCCGTTGCGTAGTTTTAAAGATTTAAGCATACATAGGGACAGAGAAAACGACTTTGTAGTTTATACTATGTAGTGATTTAGTTCTAATTTACTTGTTTTCGACATAAGTGTAAGTCCTCATTTTTTATATTGTTACGTGCTTAGTAATCAAATTGATCATAATATATCTTCATTTGTTTTTATACAATCAATATTAATTTCATCAACGAACTTCAGTACATTCGTTGATGTTTCGGATTCAGTTATGATCAACTCCAACATCATTTCGAAAAATATATAAATACTTCCGAATCCAAAGAAATTGGTTTCGCAATCACTATCCTATCGCTCGAATGTTTAATTATGATTTAGTAATATTGTTACATTTTGATAAGCTGCTTTTGCTGCAAAATTTTCTAAGTGCTACGACAAGCGTCAGCTTTGATAAGATATGATAATAAATTGAAACAAATAACGATGTTTCACTTTGGATTATTCGATTTCAATTAAAACTGCATACAATGTAAATATTTTTTCCTTTCGTTGCGCATTTGTTAGCATTTCTGAGAATTGCGGAAAATGTGAAACAGGCATAATTTATGATACCAAACTCGCAACTCTTCATTGAGAATGGAGTGTTCACGCCTTGCTAATTTCTAATTTCTCCTAAATTTCTTTAAATTTGTTGAATTCAAAATTTATATATATATATATATATATATATATATATATATATATATATATATATATATATATATATATATATATATATATATATATATATATAGATATATGTATATTTATTTTTTTCTTTATTGACTATTTTGATTTTATTTTTATTAATTCTGTTGATCTCTTGGTGAAACATTGTTGAATACGAGTATATTAAATAAAAACACTTGGCTTGGTTTTACAAAATATATAATAAACACAAAAGTTTTTCAAAAGATAAACAAGTTTAACTTTTGAAAATGGGCTAACACCCCGAAATAATTGTTAAGCATATAGTATAAATTTTGTGAAACCAAGGCAAGTGTTTTTATTTAATACTTTATTCATTCTCTATTTATTTTATCAAATTAAAATTCGTTTTTCTTGGATACTTTATTTTCCGCATCAATTGTCATCTTATGTCATTGTTATATATATATATATATATATATATATATATATCAAGAAATTTAGTTTTGAAGATGATCTCTTTTATCAATTTTTATTTTCATTTGTCAAAATTTGGGAGTGACCATGTTGAATGGTTAATTCTTTTCACGTATTGTCTATCATTTTCTATTGAAATTTGCGTATGTATGAAAATTACTTGTATTTCTCTTTGTTTCCTGTTTTTTTGTGTTATTTTTTAGTTATTTGTGTATTTTTGTTGCTTTGTATTTAAAATCGTGACTTTCTGCTATTTTATGTCAACGCCGTTGTTCCTGATTTTGTGTATTTATGGGCATTGATTCCATATTGTAACTTCTGTGACGTTTGTCCTATGTATATTTTTCCGCATAATGACTTTTTTTGGTGGGAGTTCTCATTTTTCTGAATATTTGTTTTACTTCGTTTTGCGGTTTGTTTCGAGCTTGTGGCTCTTCAGAATGTTTTCTATCTTTTATGAGGGTTTCTTATGAAAGGTGAGACTTTTTGTATTGTTTTCCTTTTATTTTTACTTATGGATTGTATAAACTGGATTTTTCTCTTATGACATTTTTTCAGATAGTTGTTTTATTTCAATACTTCTTTCGTTTGTTGAACCTTTCTGGACGTTATTGTGGTGATGTCAGTTTCAAGTTTCGATCTATGTATGTGTTCTATAATAAACACCTTTTTTGTTAAATGGGGTGGTGTGAATAGTAATCAAGAATGTAATGTAGTTTGTTCCTATCTATACCATTATATGAGTGTCTTATTATAAAGACTCGCGATACTCATATCCAGGAATGTCAGTCTTCTTTCTATTTCCTCTCCAAATGTGAATTTTGATTGGGATTGTTCACTCTTAATTGACACAGATCGGATTCACGAATGTCTTCAATATTTTTGAAAATTAAATTATTACTACTTTATATAACCCATATTTCGACTACCTGCAAAGAATGGCATCACATTTATTATGTTATTTTCACCATCTCACTATATTTTTAATTCACTAGTTGAGTACTTTTTAATGATTTAATTTTTTTCTCTTATTGCAGTAGGTAAAGTGAAAATTAGATCGCGAAGTATTGAACAAGGGATTTCTAAACAGAGTTTCGAGAACGCCTCTATGATAGAAGAAATACAACATGGACAATGGAAGAGGATTCTTCTTCTTGTGATAGCAATTACTGTACACAATATACCCGAAGGATTGGCCGTCGGTGTGGATTTTGGTGCTATTGGTAGTTCTGCTTCAGCCACGTTCGAGAATGCAAGGTAAGATAATTATGTACGAAAAAGTAACTGATTTGTCAAGCTCAATTAATTTTTGCAGAAAAAGTACAATCGAAATTAAAATCTTAATTATTTCACCTTAATTTACTACGAAGTCTGACCTTCGTATTGATGGTATAGTAAAAGAAAAACTGTTGAATCGTATGTTTGATTCCTTTTTGTTCGAAAAACACTGATAATTATTTCTTTCAAGTAGTTTTTTGTTTGTGCGTATAATTAATGGATTTATAATAATATAGTGCCAATTCTCAAGTAATATTTTTACACATAGCTGAATATATGTTAATTTCTAAGATAACTGCGTTTTTGGATACAACGAATTTGCCATTGAGAATTGTTCTATAGTAAGAATGTATCATTACATTCTGAGGCCATATTCAAAAATGGAGGGAGCTTTCGGATGCAAAATTTGAAAATTCGGGAAAATTTTCGTTGATATCAGTTTTCGTCGCCAGTCATGAAAGCAACGGACGCATATGGATTTTCTAAATGAAAAGTCAGAATTGAAATTACGTCACAGAATAAAAATAAACTCAATTTACAAGCAAAATTGTAGTTTTCTACATGAATTTTACATCTAAAAACTACTTAAACGCTTCAAATTTCCACATAACACTGCGATAGTTGAAAAAAAGACTATGGAATTCCCACTTGAAGGCTATCTTCGCAAAATAACCCTCTACATAAAAAATTTGAGCCTAGATAAATTTAGAGTGGTGTAAACCTCACTGTATAAAACCACTTCAAATGCTTGAAAATTTCATATATGAAAATTCAATGGGAGGAGGAAATGTTTAAGAGCCCCAAAATTATATACCTAAAGCTAACTGAATCTATATATGTTTTGCGTTTTCAATTAATTTAAAGGCTTTCTATGTAGGTAAAACAAATTTAATGTAGACGATAAACGATGTTTCAAATAAAATATGGTAAAATAGAATATTTGTAATTGTTGAAATAAATCATTTTTATTGAATTCAATTCACATATAAAATTTCTTCTTTTTGAATGAAATATGAGGAAATTCATAGATGGGCTATATTCCAAAATCCATGAAAGTACTCGAAAGTTTTACAAAAAATGGTTGATCAAATTTTGGAATTCCTAAAGGGAGCAATCTCCAGAATGAACTCATTTCATATTTTTAGTTTTTCTTCAAAAATATTTGAAAGTGTTCAGATTTAAGTTAAGTCAAAATTTAGTCATTCAAAAATGTGGTGTTGACAGAAAACATCGCAAATTTCCGGAGACCAATACAGACTCATTATCAGGGACCGGATTTTATGCATTTGCATATTAAAGCCGTTTTCAGGGGTTATAGCATATTTTCCCTAAGATCTAGTTATGACGCATATTAGCGGAATATCTACAATAATTTTCGGACTGCAGGGCACTTCTCTGGGTTCTGAAATGCGATAAAAGTGATAATATCGCGAATCCCGCTAACAAAATAATGGCTATTGAATAATACCTGAAATTGGCTGAGATTGAATTCTCGCTTAACTCTTGATGAAACATAATTAAATATTAAATTAAATTAAACTCTTGGCGTAATGTTTCACGATTATATTTATCAATATGAATTTTATTATGAATAGATTATTTTATATAGATAGATTATTTTATATAGAATAGAGAATTATATTATGAATAGATTTTCAATTATCACCCCTTCTTACATCCATTGCATAGATATAAATTTGTTGTTCGTTCCTTACTGTCTTTTAGTCTTGAAAATGAGCTCACGCTCGAAACATGTTGACAAATTCATATTGTTAAATATAATAGGAAACATTAAGCCAAGAGTTTAATTTAATTTAATATACCTGAAATCACTGAAAAGTTTGAAACTCACGTTTTGGCATCGACTTAATTTATCTAAAATCCGCCAAATCAACTCCACGTTGCTAATGGCATTGCCGCATAAATTTGAAGACATGTTCGAAAACTTATTGCAGAATAACCCAGGTTTTGAACGATTGTGTCAAATTTATAGTTTCATTAATGGGACAGTATAATGTTTGCTAGAATTTGAAGTGCTTACATAGCACCAAATTTAAATTCTGACTAGTTACCTATCTCAGTGAATGTGGAGCGAACCTTTGCCGCTCACAAAAGTATTTGAAATCATCTAAAACACTTACCACTGAAAATTTGGAACAATACTTGTTTGTTCACGTTCACAAAAATATTAAACAATTTAAAAGTAGTGTGTAATATTACCTATGATCACCTCTATTTAAGGATAACTCACTAATTTTATGTTGATGTTGAAATAAAAAATAAAGACTCACTGTTCTTTTTTTTTCGGGATCCTAAAATATATCATGAAATTTCGCATATTCTGTTCATTTTCGTGCATATAACAAGATTTTTATATTGCATATGATCCGGTCTTTACCCATTACAAATAGAAATGTTGTATATTTTCACATAATTAACTCTAAAATTTACCTGTTTCCGTCAGTAGATTTTTTCTGAAGTATTACAAATTAAATAATCGAAAATCCTTGAAAAATAAAAAGTAGATTGACTTGTTTAATACTATTTTTATTTATCTTTACTGTTCGTACTTTCAAGTATAATATTTCGTGATAATTCAACGTCGAGCGGAAATGTCTGCAAAAGGATATCAGCAAGAACTCTAATTTTGGTCGAATATAGTCCTGTGTTCGAGATTGTCATATTAGTGTACTTTCGTTTATCATAGTTGCATGTAGTTCTGTTTCCATTATCTAGTGGATATACTGAGCATCCAGCATATTTTGATATCAAATTCGGTTTTCACTGATGTGATAATGTGAAATAATGATGTTCTTCCATCATTATTTAATTTTGATCTATGGCAGTGGACTGCCTAAGTCTGACGTCACTGCAATGAGTGAAGCGTATATACTGACGCCAAACCAATGAGTTCAATACGAGGGCGGTTTGATAAGCCCGTGAGTTTTTGAATAAAAATTTTTTTTGCGGCAAATAAACATTTTATTTCTCTACATAATCACCTTTCAGCTCGATACATTTAGTCCAGCGTTTTTCTAATTTTTTTATACCCTCCAAATAATAGGTTTTCAAAATACGCGTTTGTTTCGGTAATGACTTCTTCATTAGACTCAAATCTCTTACAACCCAGCCATTTCTTTAGGTTTGGAAACAGAAAATAGACGCAGGGGGCTAAATCTGGAGAATATGCTGGATGGGGTAGCAGTTCGTATCTCAATTCGCGGATATTGGCCATCGTGACTAAACAAGTGTGCACACGTGCATTGTCTTGATGAAACAGCACTTTCTTATTCGCTAAATACGGCCGTTTTTGCTTCAAGTCAACGTCGAATCCGTCCAAAAGCTTTGAATAATATTCGCCGGTGATTGTTTCACCTTTCTCGAGGTAACCAATGTGAACGACACCGCGTGAATCCCAAAAAACTGTGGCCATGACCTTGTTGGCTGACAGACTCTGTTTGGCCTCCTTTGGTCCAGGTTCACCCCGAGCAACCCACTGTTTCGATTGTTCCTAGGTCTCTGGCGTGTTGTGATGGTTCCATGTTTCGTCCACAGTAACAAAACGGCGCAAAAATTCGTCCGGATTACGGCTGAACATCGCTAAAGACTCTTTTGAAGTTGTCACATGATTGCGCTTATGGTCGAGTGTGAGCAATCGCGGCACCCATCTCGCAGAGAGTTTTCTCATGTTCAAATATTCGTGTAAAATATGATGTACCCGCTCAGTTGAGATACTTACAGCATGAGCCAACTCATGCTGTAAGTAAGCGACCTGAACGTCCGGCGTCACTAGTGCTGGTACGACCACAACAGAACTCGGTGAACCACTTCTTTACCATTGAATTGATGGTGCCGAGTCCCCGTAGTATTTATCAAGGTTCCCTCAGTTTCAGTGATGGTTTTTTACGTGAAAAGTAATGCTTAATCAGCACACGAAATTCACTTTTTTCCATTTTCGTAAAAATTCACGAGGTTGTTTGCTTTGAATGGCTATCAAACACCAACTTCATGACGTAGCTTGCCGTCAAAATTTGACAGTTTGCATTGGAATAACTGCGCGGTAAATTCAAAAAGTCACTGACTTATCAAACTGCCCTCGTAGTATGAAATCCCATAAGAATATTTTACTTTGAGGTTTTCTCCTTCTTGGTGATAAAATAAGAATTTAAATTTGTGTATTTTGTTTAAAGAGCCTGCTTTTAAGCAAATCCTATCTGTTTTTACCAAGTGAGTTAATTTAAATAAATTATTCGGCTTAAAATCGTTTCCTTTAAAACATAGTTTCCAAAACAAAATATATAAAGGCGAAGTCTAATTGTATTGCCAAAAATGAGAACACAATGAATGAAGTATGACTTATGCGACTTTACCGTTATAAACTTCGTTGATCAGAAGACCAAAAGGGCTCGTCCCCTTTTTGTGACGTCAAGACTTAGGCAGTCCATTGTACATCGTTGATACTATTCCATATTCAATATCAGACGAGGTATATTCACGAAATGATTTAATTTGAAAGTTCCCACGTGTTTACTTACATCGAAAGAATTTCCTGTAGTATAATAACCTTAAGATTTGCAAAATATTCCTTGACTATATGCCAAGGTCGTCTTAGTCTGTGTTTTATGTCGGCAAAATTCCATAAAAAAAGAATGTCCTTCTTCAGATCTGTATATTACACGTAACACAGAAAGGGATAAACATTTCCGTGTATTGTAAGTCCTTGAAATTTGAATTTTATTTTTAATAAGTATGAAAATTACTGCAGTTATGTTACAAAAATTCATTAACAATATCCTTCGTATCCGCATTCATTATTCGACGATAATTGAAGTTTATTTTATTATTTTTACAATTGATGTTAATATATAATGTCGTAAAGTGTTAATATGTAAAGCCCTTTTTTAAGAAAATTGCAGGACAGGATGAACGGGAATTTGGATACAGAATTTTTATATTAATTTTTAGTATTCAGAGGAATATTCCTGACTTAGCATTCGCTTCGGAAGTTTTAGTCTTCTTCACCATGAGGAAACCTCTGAAAAACGTATGGTAAGCCATGTGATTCTTATGAGTGTGAAATACATATACATATATACATACATATAATTACACATAGCAGAGTTTTATATTCTTCTCCAGAATGTGTATATCGATTGGTTTATGAATGTTATTTGTAAAGTTTATCAAATCGTTGTAAATAGAATTAAGATGTTTTATGTCTGTTCTTTCATTTACTCTGTTTTCCAAATTTTTACTAATGTGTAACATTTCTAAAATTTCTCTACATTTATTATCTTTTTCAGTTGCTAAAATCTTTTTATTTTTGTAATCAAAATCGTGTTTTTCAGTTACTTTATGTTTATGTAAGGCTGTTATTTGTATTTTTCATTTATTTTTTAGTTATTTCTAAATTACCTATTAAATTTGATCAACAAAATCATGAAAAACAGAATTCATAAATTATATAATACTTCACAGTAAAAAAAAGTAGATCCGGCGAAAATAATTACATTCCCCTACCATATATTCCAAGTTAATTACAAGCATTGCTGAAGTACTGAAGCCTTATGATATAATAATATCTCATACTGCACAAAATTAAATCAAAGAAATATATAGGTACCAAATTAAAGAGTGAAACAATAACTCAGAGGAAAACTCATACTGTTTATAATATACCATGTTATAATTGTAGTATATGCTATATAGGACAAACGTCACAAAATCTTGAAGAAAGAATTAAAGCACATAAATATACAATAACTCAAATAACAGCCCTACATAAACGTAAAATAACTGAAAAACACGATTTTGATTACAACAATACAAAGAATTCAGCAACTGAAAAAGACAAAAAATGTAGAGAAATTTTACACATTCGTAAAAAATTTGAAAAACACAGTAAATGAAAGAACAGACATAAAACATCTTAATTCTATTTACAATGATTTGATAAATATTGCAAATAACACTCATATAATGATTGGTATTGCTAAAATATATATAAAATATATATATATATATATATATATATATATATATATATATATATATATATATATATATATATATATATATATAGCATATTTTTTCTACGATCAAACTGTGGTTTAATTTTTGAATGTAGGTTTCAATGGTTAATCAAAACAATTTCATCCTATTAAATGTCGTTGAGAAAAGAACGAAAATGGTTAATTAAAACAATTTCATCCTATTAAATGTCGTTGAGAAAAAAACGAAATGGAACTATGAAATTATTTTCATTTGTATGGCTATTAATAACTTCTGAAATACATTTTGCATATATGAAAGCATAAAGTAAATAAGGGAAGTAGTAGTATCTGAATTAATTTACTATTGTCTATTTGTTAGTGTAGTGTTTACTTAATGTCAATTATGCCTACAAGATGTAGATATATTTATTACGAATCCTCTAAAACTTTAAAATGAGATAAATATTCTTGCAGGCAAAATAGAATATTTGTTACCAGTTGGTCTAGGCTACCAGAGTGTTTAGTGATAGATAATTCAGATAATATAATTGAAAAATCACATGTTTTCTTTCAGTAGAAAAAACATAATCATTTTTCCTATAAATTGGCAACGCAAACCACTGTAATAGTGAATACTTAATCGATCATGAAGTTATAAATCTGTAATTTGTTAAATAAATTTGTTCATAAAATGAAGAATTTGTATCAGTCAACTCATTCTTTAGTCCAGTGTTAACTTTAGCTACTTCACTAATTTTGGAGTAAACAGGGAGCTACGTAGCAATACTTAAGCAACGTGAGCTAACCGAAATAAAATAATGCACCTATATTGGACATACATTGATTTATTTCACTAATTAACTAATACACCAATAACTAAGAGAATAACTACTGTAACTAATACATATGAATTGTTATAAACATTTTGAAATTAAAAATACGTTATGAGCAACCAGAATTTCTTTTGCGATCGACAGTTTGGGGATTGCTGCTTCAGGATAAACCTTAAGAATACAAAATGTCACAAAACGTTATCAAAGAACTTCTGAGCTGAATAATGCAATATCTGAGGAAAAAAAGCTTTCAAGTATTTTCATGTACTATGGTATCATGGTATTTTCCCTAGATATGTGATATATATCCGCAGACTTCATTTAATGTGTTGGAAATACACGCTAGTGAAGATCCGTTGATCTTCACCAACGTGTATTTCCAATTACACATTGGTAGTTGTACTATTGTACTTGTTGCTACTATTGGAAAACTGTGCATATACCTACTATAATAAACACGAGATCTTATGCAAGCTTATAAGCTATTGCATATCTTTTATCGCGGGCTTTGACCGCGGCGACCGAATCAAGAAATTCCGTAACGAAAATAAAACCTAACACTCCCACTCCGCCTACCATGTATCTCGGCCGAGCGTTCGCTTAACGAGTAGGTATATGATACGACTGTACAAAGCTCGCCGAGGATCGGGCCGAAATCGGACGAATATGTAATCAGCTGTTTGTGGGAAAGTATATACAATGAGAGAGTATTTGTATTGCTGCTTGTATTGTTCAATTCAAACGAGATACTGTTCCAAAAGGTAGGTTAGCTATTTACCAAAAAAATAATAATGTTATTAATATTATGACTCCGAATATTGAAATAAATATTGCACAAGTAAGCGATGTAATGTTATAGTCTAAGAGCCAGTAAACATCCGACACATATTTTAGGAAAGCCCAAAATTTTCTCAGTGAGACAGTTGTACCTACCATACGTGAAATGGGACTCAGTTTAGCGAAGTCGCGGTATGTTCGGTACTGCGCAGGTATGAAAGGTGTGATAATTTGGGGGAAAAAAGACATATTAAACATATAGAAAGACATACGAACTCAAAAATGAAACGGCAGACCATTCCCGTGGTTATTTCCTTATGGCAGACCATTTGAATATTCAGAAAAAAAACTTCTTTTTGACATATTTTAGGAAACTTCACATTTTTATATGTTATTATATATATATATATATATATATATATATATATATATATATATATATATATATATATATATATGTATATATAAGTATATATTTAATATATATGTTATTAAATATATTAAGCATATATCTCTCATGGCAGACCGATCTGGAGGTTGCTTTGGCCCGGCAGACCGAAAAACATTTTTCCCGCGCAAATTTATCTGTGTGTAGTATATACGATATTCGAAATAAATTAATTTTCGTTTTCTCTTTCTTCTTCCTAATATATTACTATCGTATTCCTTCTCTTTCAATTCTTTTTGACGCCAATATTGACATATATTAAGGAAAAAACTAATATGAAAATAATATTTTATCTCTAAACGAATTGCCGCGCAAATACAATAGTGTGTATTATTTGAAAATTGGGGAAAAAAATACTTCTTTCTGATTTATTTTAGGAATCTTCAAATTTTTATATGTTATTCTTGATAGCATTAGAAGCATATATCTCTCATGGCAAACCGATCTGCCGGTTGCTTTGGCATACCGAATGATTTCCGGTATACCGAAAAACACTTCTTCCCGCGCAAATACAACAGTGTGTTACAAATACTTGTGGCATACGGAATGGAGAAAGTTTCGTTTTCTCTTTCTTCTTCATAATAAACTATTGTCGTATTTCTTATGCTTCAATTCTTTTTGACGACAAAATTAGCATACATAAATAAAAAAACCCACTGAAAATAATATTTCATCTTCAAACGAATTTGAATTAAGTTGATGATAATTCACATAATATATATGAATTTTCATTTCTTTGAGATAAGTTTTTCTGATTTGTAATACAATATCCAATATTAATTTATATACCTTCAATAAGTAAGTTGTTAGATTTAATATTTGCATCGTAACTATTCCTAATATGATTCACACATTCGATGTGATGTGTGAATCACGTCGTGATGAAAATGATTCGACAACAAATCGAATACTTAACTATTCTTTTCAAGAACGTTTATGGGCCTTTTTCAACTAACTGGGAACTTGTCTGTTAACAGTTGTCCCAACCCTATTTTTCTAGAAAATTAAAAATATAATATGTTAAGTCGATAGATAGTTATAACATAAATATATATAAACAAGAAACCATTGTAATTTTACCTTATTTTTCGAATTATATTTGCCACCCAGGGGTCTGTTTTTTCCATCCAGAGAACAGTTTGTCATTGTTTATATGGAAAAAAACACAATATTAATTAGGTATCAAATGTAATCACATAAATTCTGTTTTTCATTGAATACTGTATACATACAGAATTTAAATACTTATATTTATCAGTAACAAATTGCGAGCTTAGCTTTACAAGATATGTAACTGCAGATTTCTCTCATTAATGACAGTAGGTACCTATAATCTATTTTTCCAGAAATATTTTTATGTGTATATAATTTCCAGGAATTGTCAGTAAATATAAATAAGGTAATACCATATATTGAAAAAAAATTTCTAAATATTTATGCTAGCGCGATGCAGCTGTCTGCCAGGTCAAAGTAACTGGTAGATCCTTCTGCCTTGAAAGCCTGCGAAACTACCAAAAATAACTTTGAAATTTCAAATTCCCTAAAATACTTTTAAAAAAATTGTGTGAATATTCAAATATTCTGCCAAAACGTAATAACCGAGGAATGGCCTGTGACTTCGTTGTGAGTAGTTGATATGATAATATATTTCGACATATCAAAACGTCAATACATATATGAAACAAAATTCATGGCCTGTGACTTCGTTGTGAGTAGTTGATATGATAATATATTTAACAAAATATCAAACTTTTGTTAGACTTATGGAAAAAATTAACGATAATCATATAATGGCACTTTTTCCCAGTGCTCAGCCTCATTTCTCCAGAAGTCAGCCATGGCTTACCCTGACATATCAAAACGTCATTTCAGGACATATCAAAACGTCAATACATATATACACTTCGTTGTATAGTTGATATGATAATATATTTCGACATATCAAAACGTCAATACATATATGAAACAAAATTCATTTGAAGATGAAATATTATTGTCAGGAAGGTTTTTTCTTTATGTGTGCCAATTTTGTCGTAAAAAAAATTGAAAGAGAAGAAATACGACAATAATACCTATATTTAGAAGAAGAAAGAAACAGAACTTTATCCATTCCGTATACGACGTATATATTATGGTATAAGCAACCGGCACATCGGTTTGCAGATCGGTTAAATGAGTTTTACCCTATATATTATGGTATAAGCAACCGGCACATCGGTTTGCAGATCGGTTAAATGAGAAATTATGTACTTTATTGAGTGATGGCATGAATCGAAATTGTTCATAATATTATTATTGAATCAACTTAATTCAAATTCGTTTAGAGATAAAACATTATTTTCTACCGGGCACAGAAGATTATTTCTATACATACTAATTGAGAAACCTTTAATTTTTACTTTTTAAATGTTTCGGTTATTTGGCCATCTCTTGGACGAATATTGTACTTCGTTTAGTTCCATTTATTAGCAATAACTTTCCAACAGATGGCGCTAATTAGCTTCAAAAGTTATCTTTATTCTTACTCCAATATGCGACATTAGTTGCTATAAATTCCGTTAGATGTCAGTTACATGCTTCTAATGAAACACATTACGGAAATCTTCTGTGAGGTATGAAGGTAACTTATTTCGTTACTACCAATCTAAGGTTAGTACACGGAAGATAGATGTCGCCTGCTGAATTGTTCATTAAATACACTCTTTTCCGTTAGATGTCACTGAAACTGTAATTTCTTTATCGCCCTAGTATCAGGTAGGTATCAAAGTAGGAGGTCTTCTCGTTTGCGATACGAATGAATGAAGCGGCCTGACTCGTCGGAGGCTCGTCGTGGGAGCTAGGAATTCAGCTCTAGGCCTCGGGCGCCGAACATTCCTTCTTGCAAGACGTCTGGTCTCACACTGGAGCCCCTCTCACCTACACCTCTCGAAATCTACGATTAGTTTGCAGCTGTTTGATACTCCTGTTTCCTCCTTAGGATGTTTCTGTAGATGGTTGTCTTATATTAACTTCCTCTTATGACTCGACAGTTATTATAAATATGGAATAGAAATGCATATTGCCATAATCATTCGTTTCACTTCCGCTATCTGTCTCCGATTTCGGTTCCTTGCATTTTAATATCATTCGAACGTTCAGTTTGTGAAACATTTTGATTTGAATTTCATATTTGAGGTGGTTTTCTCTTAAGTCTTTATTTTGAATTTGAAAGTCTGACGAATTCTGTGTATTGTTGAGTGTAGTTGAAAATAAATGATACTCTAAATATTTTCATGAAGTTACAAATTTAATCTACCACAAAGGCATATTACAAAGCCGTACAAAAAAAACTGTACCTTGATCACGTGTAATGGAATTGGTGGAATACAAATTTCGGATCATTTCAAAGATAAAAATGACAATAATAATAATGAAGAATATATTCACACATTCTAAAATAGTTATTGAAGTATCATTAAATAATGTTACTTTACATTAAACTGGAAAGGATGTAATTCTTCATAATGTATAAGTACACTGTAAGAGTAGAACTGAATTTCATAATATCTTGAAATTTATGTTGTATCTTTTTATCGACTAACTGCTTCAATTCGAGTAATAATTCTCAGAAAAACTGTCCTCTTTAATTTCAAAGTAACTTTCAAAATAACGAAAAAAAAATATTTGATACTCGTAAAAACAAGTAAAATCCTTAGACATGCTTCAAAAGTTGATGAGACATTTACAATTGAACGAATAAAGAAGTTTTTGTACGCCCTTGGCGCGATGTACAAATAAAAAAAATTTATTGAAAACTTTATGAAATGTTTTTAGTTGTAAGGTTTGGATTAGATTTACTAAACAATAGATGTCTAAGGAATAGATGTTTGATTAGAGTGTAAAGGTTTGCAAATTCCGTGAAAGCATTAGAATTAAATGATCAACTCGAAAACTATGATCAATTTGTTTAATAATATAATTAGGTTAAAATCAAAAACCCGGTCTCTATCGGAGTTGAGTTGTGAAAGGGTGCTTGTAACTGACTAATGACTGTAAAATAAATTGAGAAGATACTGAATATGACAACAAATAATTTATTGTAACGGAGCATTTTTTACAGGAATTGATAAAAATTTTAAATGATGCTTGAAGATGACATTCCTGTATTCTGAGGTTAGAAAACTCTAAAATTTTAGTTATCACGAAGATTTTAAAAGAACTCTTCTATATATAAATCAATTTCCGTTTGGTTAGCATTTAAATTGAGTGAAAGTACCAAATATAATAAAATACTATTAAAGTATTGAATTAACTGCTATCAATAAAATCTCCATAATAATTTCAAAACACTAATTTTAATAACAAAAATGCAGTTAAATTCAGCAAAAATGACAATAAAAAGTAGTTATATGTTCAAATTGTGACGATTTTTTCTTCGGGCAATCCAGATAATGGTTCAACAAACATTTTGCCCAATGTTACATCAATTACCATGAACACCATACTAATATTGGACATTATATTGGTATTTAATTACTGTATACAAACTACATAAATACTTAGTTTTCACATTTTTATTGAACAATAAAAACATTTTTTTCAATCTAACAATTGAATAACGTTTTTTTATTGTTGTTTCGTTTTGATTTCTTGATATGAGTAACATTCCTCTCTCTCTTCCTCTGGAATATATTATAGTTGGGTCTTCAGCCACCTATTATATAATATTCTTTTTTTTTTAATAGTGTTGGCGTTTAATTGATGTAAAAATCCATTATAATTGAATATAAACTTAAATTCAAACACTTTAACTTATGATTATTATTCTGTAAGCACCTGAAGAAGTCGTTTGTAACGACGAAACGCGTCATGCTATGTAGTGAATAAAGTGTAAATCATAAGTTCAAGTGATTGAATTCAAGTTTATATTCAAATATAATAATCTGTTTGTGGGGAAACTCCTCAGATGCAGGTAGAGTTTTCATTCTCCAGAAGAGGATTGTGCGCATGATTTTCAATATTGCTCCGCGGTCTTCATGTAGGCTCCATATCTCTTGAACATGGTATCTTGTCACTTGCCTCAATTGTTATTTTCAGAGGTTTGCTTTATGCGAAAGAGAACGAAAATAACTTGAACTTGAAAATAAATTGTTGAAATTATCTAGTTTCCATGACTATAGTACTTGAAATAAAGAAATATTAGCGTTCCCACAGCATAAAACTGATAAAATATCCCATTTATCAATCTATTAAATTATATCATCATCTTCTTAGCCATGTTAAATCGGCAAATTTAAGTAAAAATAAGAAGTTAGTTAAGGAATTTCTATTGTAAAGTCTTAGTTTAGCGTTTAAGATTATTTTCAAGGTACATTGTAATTTTTAATTTATTTCTCTTGACTTGTCCTATGCTTATGCATGCTCTGTAATGTCTAAACGGATTAATGAAACGGATTATTATTGTTATTATTCGACTTACACAAGTTGAACAATAGTGTCATTTTAGTGAAAAACATTAACGTTGATGTTGCCGTTTTTCTTTTTTTTTTTAACTTTGTGAATCGTTTTTCAATATTCTCGATGAAACCTTTCGTTCAGTTTTTCCCATATCATTAGAAATCTACAGAACAAACGGCTTAAATTACTCAAATACTTGAATTAACACAAATTCATTGAAATGTGCTGATCATATTTTCAGCAAATAAGAGACTGCTCAATGGAAAAGCATTTTTGGTTAAAGTTTCACGAATAATATTAATTTTGTCAAAACTTTCATATAAATAATTTGTAATGAAAAAGTTAATTTTTGGTTGAAGTTTCGGTACAAATTGTTATTTTGTGAAAACCTTGAAATAAATAATTCGAAACAAAAATATTTATTTTCAGTTTTGATAAAACTGCGTTTTTTTACGGAACGTGATCTAGAAATGAATATTTTCATATTAGAATCGAAGTCCTTTATTTGCTAACAATTTTTTCTTTGAATATAGACAGACAACAAAATTCTGAATAAAATATTTAAGTAGTTATATTATATATAATATATATACATATTTGATATATTGTATATAGGTACGTTTACAAGTGGCGTATTTTACTTTAGGTCACTTGCTTCATATCAGTTTCAGTCTAGTTCTTCTAATTGAAAACTGCTGAGTGGCTCTGTTGACATGTATACTTTGTCTTTCCGAGAAGCACGAAATTATCGATAGGACTTCCTGTCGGTGCGTCGTTTCGCTGCTTTTACAGGCGCTGATAAGATTGGTTTTAAATAACAAATATAATTCCAAGTGACATAAAGTTATCACTGACGATAAGTAAAGGTGATATATTATCGATATTTCCATGTTTTGCCCCTTTTTCATTTTTCGGTTAATATTCCTCTCTTTCTACGCATAATTTGTTTGAATTTTCGGTCGAAGTCTTTTTATTTGGCGTCGTCATTATCTGGTGTGAAATTTACATTCATGATTTCTCTTGATAAACGCTGTTGAAGAATTTATAGCAACCACTGAAGGTTCGAATTGAAAAATGAAGTGTGTACATACGAACTCTCTTACAATCCATATATTTCACACTGATTTTTTTTCGAAAAAAAGGTCACTTAATTGTTTAAATATAAATCTAGTTGCTTTTGACATTTACTATTGAAATTGAGGTAGTACAACAACAGTACCCAAATCACAAAATTCGAAAATTTATGAAACTTACACTGAAATATATATTTTTAATTTCACGCTGGAAATGAGAATATTTTATACTAATATAAATCACTTTGGTAGTTCAAGATAAAAAGGAATTGAAATTTTCAGGATTTTGTGCCATAAAGTATTGCAACCACTCAATCTTCACCCTTCGTTTTCAGCGGTATTTTGATTAGTTTTTTGATTCAGTATTCCACATTCTGGTCGGCTTTTTTTTTACATAATAAAATGGAAGAGAAGGTCATAATTAGAGACAGATACGAAATTCTTAGGGTGATTGTCTTGTTGAAGATAGAACGTGAGGTTAATACAATCACAATATCAATAACGATAACAATAATCAGCATAACAATATATTTCGCAATAAACACGCAATTGGCGGTTTATAAGTTATTCTACAATTGAAATTAGTATATTCATTATGAATATCAATTATCATAATTATCGGCTCCACTAATTATTATTAATATAAGTAATTCTCCATTGATGATCATTCATCAATATCTTTTTGTGCTGAATTTTTGGCAGTAATTATTTTGTTCATTCATGTTCAATAATCTACTTGACATTGTCATTTGTTCTTGACATTCCATCAAAGTGTTGTAACAATCGTTTCTGTTACTGTTTCTGCTATTTTTGTTGATTCTATCCCAAAATGTACCTTGACTCTCATCATTGATTGTGTTCTTTATAGTGGTAATATTCATTTTATTAATATTTCTATTGATACGAGACTATATTATACTGCTATAAATCATATGCATTACTTTTATTAATTTTTTTTTTAAATTCAAGTATTTCCGCCTCAAGTAAAGAAATAGAACTAGAAAAAATATTGACTGAAGTACGTTTGGAAAATGTGGAAAACGGTTTCACATCGTATCATAATTTCTTTATTCAAATTCACCATTAGAATAAAGAGAGTATTTGATTAACACTTCATATCTAGGATAGAATCTTATCTTGACCCTTTAAAGCAGTGTTGTCCAAAGTGGTGCATAAAAAACCCATATATGGGATATATACCAACTTATAAAAAGTACAGGAAAAAGAAAAAAGATGGGGGTTTACTTTATCTGAATGAAGATAAAGTCCACGGTATCTGTTGAAACATTCCTAAATGTTTGATTTTTAATGAAGCATATCAATATTGATAGAAATTATTAATATTACCATCATAATTACTGCCCTATTTCAATAAATGTAGATTACTCACTTTACATTTTGTACTTAAAAGTTTCAGCAGAAAGATGATCTAAGTGAAGAGGAAGAAATTAATTAATCGTGTTGTAAAAGTATTATCATTTTCACTAATTCAGTAACTAATTATTGAATATTCGCAATGGAAAATCAATTAGGTGAAATATACAAGAAATAAAGATTCATTCAATTCTCTTACTGCTTATTTCTTCGTAGTTCTCAGAAAATTACAAATATTTTACAAAATTTAAATAAAAGTATTTTTTTAAGTAAAAGTAGTTTTTCGATTTTCACTTTAATTACTATTATAGTGAAATTATGTATTTATCAAGTATCGGCCCAATCGATTAATGAATATTTTACAATATTATCGCTAATGCTTTTTCAATCGCCTTACTAGGTTCTAAGAAAATCAATGTTGTTGTACATTATAAAATGAAATTTTTGACATTCAGAATGTTCATCAGTACAAACACCTTCATTATCAAAATAATCATTAAGGGCTCTAAGTATCGAGTAGGTTTAGGTGTAAACGATTAATGTGTTTACTTTCGCAAATCGATAACTCACACATCACAAAAAATCTAAAAGTCTGATCTAGCATGTGATAAGTTATAACAGGACAGTTTTCTAGCGGGAACCTTGTGGAACGCCACAAAGTGAATCAGAAATGTTCGTAATATTATTTTAAGCAATATATATATATATATATATATATATATATATATATATATATATATATATATATATATATATATATATATATACAATATATATATATATATATATATATATATATATATATATATATATATATATATATATATATATATATATATATATATATATATATATATATATATATATATATATATATATATATATATATATATATATATATATATATTTATATATATCGTCTTGTGTCAATAGATGATTTCATAGATGTTGATGAAAGGTACACATCGTAACCATAAGATTCTCATCTAGTAGTTGAAGAGTTATAGCAGCACAGTATTCTAACGGGAACTCTGTAGATTACCATAACTATTCGTTATTTAATTTGAAGAAATCAGTATATATCGACTTGTGAATGTGAATATATAGATTTCTACTGATTTCATAGACGTTGGAAGGTACACTTCAAAACTTAAAAAAGGTCTTATCTAGTAGATGAAAAGTTATAACAGAAACAGTATTCTAACGGGAACCCTGTGCAATACCATAAAGTGAATCAGAAATTCTCGTAATTTAATTTGAAGAAATTGGTATGTGAATACAGATTTATGCTGATTTCATAGATGTTAAAAGTACATATCAAAACCTACGAGTTTTATCTAGTAGATGATTAGTTTTAATGTAACAATTTTCTGACGGCATAAAGGGAATCGGAAATGTTCGTACTTCAATTTCAAGAAATTGGTATATATCGACTTGGGAATGTTGTGAATACAGTTTTTTACTGATTTCATAAATGTTGGAAGGAATACGTCAAAACCTATTACAGTCTTACCTAGTAGGTGGTAAGTTATAACAGAACACCAATCTAAGGGAACCCTGTGGAATACCATGAAGTGAATCAGAAATTTTCGTACTTTAATTTCAAGATATTGGTATATATCGACTTGGGAATGTGAATACAGGTTTTTACTGATTTCATAAATGTTGAAAGGTATACGTCGAAACCTTTTAGAGTTTTATCTAGTAGGTCGTAAGTTATAACAAAACACTAATCTAAGGAATCCCTGTGGAATACCATAAGGTGAATCAGAAATTTTCGTACTTTAATTTCAAGAAATTGGTATATATCGACTTGGGAATGTGAATACAGTTTTTTACTGATTTCATAAATGTTGAAAGGTATACGTCGAAACCTTTTAGAGTTTTATCTAGTAGGTCGTAAGTTATAACAAAACACTAATCTAAGGGAACCCTGTGGAATACCATAAAGTGAATCTCAAATTTTTGTACTTTAATTTGAAGAAATTGTTATATATGGACTTGTGAATGTGAATACAGATTTCTACTGATTTCATAGATGTCAGTGAAAATTTTCTATTATTCATAAATGTAAATGGACTCGAACGGTTGATTTAATTGATTTATTAATTTGGAATTAAGACGAAGGCAATGAGAACGGTGCTCTACTAAGATGCCGACAAATCCGGCAACGAGCAAAATACGGAAACGTTATTAAAATTACGAAATGAGGCCGGCATTCAGGACGCGGGTCGTCACCGCGGAAGAATCCGCGCGTCGAGGATGTGGTGGGAAAGGAAAATATCTTCTGCAGACTGCTGGGCTCCCGAAGCACACACAGAGCTGGCCGGTCATTGTTCTTTTTTCTCTACCGTTACTACTGTCGAGATACAGACACAGACGGCAGTAATTAAAAATTCATGTGATAAATTCGAAGGCATACCAGTTTGATTCGATGGTTATATTTGTGTTGTTAAACACAAGTAAGACGGAGATGGCGAGAAACTGGGCGGATAATATGAAAATGTCGAATTCTTTCGTCGAATTCATAACACGTCCATATAAAAAATTATCCGAATAATTCGTGTATTTTATTGGACTATTATGAAAGAATAAAACGTTTTTTGTCGTTGAACCGACTAGACCTGTTTGCAGGTTGATTAATTTCTATGATTCCGTTACTCCGTTTCGTTTTCTTTGTGCGAGTATTGCGCGTGGAAATTATTCTTTGGGCTAAGCAAGTTTCATTACCGAAACGTAAACTTGTTCACATTCTCATAACACAAACTCTGTAAAATTTTTAGTCCAATACAATTTTAATGTTGAATACGAAAATTTCAAGTTCTCACACCAAAAAATTACTTTAAGTTTTGAGTGTTATACACAAAATCACTATTTGAATACGTTGTAATATAAAAAGTTATCATTAAATGTCTTCGTCTGAGGGTATCATTGGACATGTGCTTTAATTTTTGTAAAATTCTGTTCTAAACTCCAATAGTTCAGGTATAGCCATTTGATCTCCAGACATCAGTCCTATCGTTCTGAACGTAGAAGTGTGGTTCGTCAAAGGTGTCTCCAATTGCTACTTCTGCTGGTCATTTTATTCCTTGTAATTCGCGGTTATGACTGGGAGTTCAGCAATGTTTAGATATGTTCTTTCCTTCCAGCTTCCATGTTTACTTCTATAACAAGTGCTGAGATGATTGTATTACATAATATGTCTAAAACAGATAAGTTGCTATGAAAATTTCAACGAAACAATAGTTTTGTTCGCAGAGTTCTTCACTAGTTCTGTACAAATGACATGCACTTTGAGATATTCTCATTCTGACAGCGAGTACTCGGTGCACTTCAAGGCAAATTCTTTGATATGAACATGCTCACCACATCTTTTTATGTGATACTCTTTATGACTTATGCTTTGTGCATTATATAAATTTTTTTTTCAGTCTTATGGTGAATTAATCACTAAGTTTACGAAGTTTACACTTAGGCTTCAATTATTAGATTCATCTTGGTTTAATTTTGTATCCTTATCTCCTATTTTTTATTATTCTCTAATTTATGTTCATTTTATTTGTGGAGGAGTGGAAGAGTAATTCGTCAAACTCCTACCGTATTTGAGAAATTTCTTTTCTCTACTATATTGATCTGTGTCGTTCATGGAGAATAAAATCCTGGATTATGCCAAAAGATTCTTTGTTCGTACTAATGCTGGGACTAGTTCAGAACTGATTTGTAATCAGTGATAACGATTCCGGGATCAAATCAAGGATTATGTTCGTTTTCTAACCTAAATCAGAAAAGTTTGAATTGATTTTAAATGCTGATGTACCCGAATATTATTAAGTATGTTTAGAGGAATTTTATGATTATGTTGTTCATCTTTAGATGAATAGTTATTTCTTTTGAAGCTACGAAGATGAGGAAGAAGTTGTTGGTTTAATTCACGTACGAATGGAAGGAACTCGAGGAACTGATTAAAATTGTGATTATATGGAGTACTTAGATCATTTCCGTGCCAGTAAGAATAAAGTTGCAGAGTTAGTCGAACTTCAACCATCAAGAAGTAGACGCGCCGAAAATATCCACATTAAAATTTATAATAATTAATAAATTTACAAAAAAATTTTAACTGATAAATTTGTGCGGTCTTCAGTTCGTTGTATATTCTATTTTTTTCTAAACAGATTCAGGTTATCTCGGATAAAGTAACGATATAAAATAAAAATCAATACCCAAATAAACATAAATTAAATTTTATTTCCCAAATAAAAATAATATATATAAGTACAGGAATTGAAATGTGACACTATTAGCATAACTTTCTACAAACGAATCTGTTGAGTTGTGATTTTTTAACAGAAATTGAAAGCAAAAAAGTCAAATATGTTTCTCTGGTAGAGTGCTTGTTTTTGAAAACGAAACATCTTGTGTCGATGAAAACGAAGGCTCAAGAATTGTTTATTAACATTATCAACTTTTGTACAGCGGAAATCCGATTTGACTGTATCAGAATTTTAATTAGATCACATTTGCAAAACACAAGACACCACAGGTTCTGAAGATAATAAGAATAATATAAGTTCTGGCGCAGAAGGATAATGCGTTTATCGTGTAACGAAAATCATGACTACTCTGTTTTTAGATGTACTATAATTCATAACCATTACCGTGAAAAGAAGAAATCATTAATTGATCAAATGAGATTGCGTCAAACCATTTGATCGCTTCATAATTCTGTGAAAGATAAGATTTAAGCTGCCACACCTGCCATGTAAGAATATTTTCTGACATCAAAACAATGAATGAGTGCAGTCTTGTGTTATTTACGATAGTGATTATTTTTTATTTGCAAATATGAATAAAATGGCTTGTTGGTAAAATAAATTGTCTGTAACGATGATATAACAGTTTCGAATAACGCGTATTTTGCTGGGTTATAAAGTCTATTTCACCTTACTGAAACTTTTATATCTCGTTCATATCATAGTAATAGTAATATTTATTCATGCTTTACACTTTCTTTACGTTTACACTCGTCAATTAGAAATATTTTTAAAATATTATCCAATTTCAAAATTATAATACAGTCATCACAGGAACAATAGAAAAAGATGAAAAAAAAATACCCACAAAGGAGAGACAAACATCCAAAGTCGCGAACAAGACACTTTTCAGCCTCATAAAAAGCTCTTTCAATCAGAAATTTCTTAATGATAGTTTTGAATTTAATAGGAGAAAGGCGTTTCATCTCTTCCGGAAATTTATTGTATAATTTCTTAGATGAAAACAAAGATCCTTTTTGAGTTCTGGATAGCCTACAATAATCATTTCGAATCATTTCCCTGGCTCTTGCAGGATAGTCGTGGAAGTCTTTACTCTGATTAAACGCACCCCTATTTTCATGCACATAAATCAGAGCCTCTAGGATATAGAGGCAGGGGAGAGTCAAAATTTTGTTTTCAATAAATCCGTGTTTGCATTCTTCACGATAATCAAGCTCAGCAACTATTCGGATAGCCCTTCTCTGAAGAGAGGAAACACGGGTGCGTGTAGAACAGTAGCCCCACGTTAACAAAGAATATCTCAAGATGGATTCAATCAGAGAAAAATATGCAGTTTTTAAGATGCTAACCAACAAACGATTTGACATCGACTTCAATAAAAAAATGTTTTTCGTTAATTTAGAGGCGAAGTGCCCGGTGTGTACATCCCAGCGAAGAGAGGAATCAAGATAGACCCCCAAGAATCTAGCATTATCAGCCAAATCAACAAGAACATTATTTTTTAGGGTGAAAAGTAATTTTACCGTCTTCTGTTCATTAGCCAAAAGCTTGTTCGATGTGAACCACTCAACCGCTCTCGACTTTGCAGCGACACCCCCCTCCAAGACAGCAGCCAAATCATTTGATGTCACAGAGATCGTTGTGTCGTCGGCAAACAGAATGGTATTAAAGTTATTCGAATATATCGGAAGGTCATTTATGAGTATAAAGAATAAAATTGGCCCTAAAACGGAACCTTAGGGTGCCCCCATTGTGACAAGTTGTTTACATGACCAGTTGTTCACATGACCAGTTGTTGTTATTATAAACCTTTTGATATCTACTAGAAAGATATGACGCCATAAGAGCACGACTATTTGTAGAAAAACCACAAGCATTAAGCTTATCAAGGAGGATGACGTGCGCCACACAGTCGAAAGCTTTTGCAAGGTCCATGAAAAGAGAAAGGGAAAACCCCCAACTCTCAAAACACTTAAGGTGTGTTCAATAAGACACAGAACTGCATTCATTGTGCTTATCCCTCTTCTGAAACCAAACTGATTCTCGTTAAATAAGTTATAACTCTCAAATTGGTTTACCATTTGCATACAAAGAAATCTTTCAAAAACTTTAGAAAGTACTGGCACGAGTGAGATCGGTCTATAATTCCTTATATCATCTCGCATGATATATTTTACCGATCCTACAAATTCAATTCATTTACCTAACGCACTTCTTTATCTGTCCTCTTTCATGTTCTAGAAGTGATTTATACACTTACTGCATTAAGTAGAACAACCAATGTAGAAGAATATAGTTTTTACGTTTTTTCGTTGTAAAGAACTGAAAGGAGATTTGAAAAGTAAAATAGATTTTACACAAAAACATTTTCACGCTTAACGAGTAACGATTGCTTATCCACCGTCATTTGCCTAATATTTTCGCAGGATTTAGTGACCTAATAAAGATCACTAATATTAAAATTAGTCAAGATTCATGGTGTTGGTGAATGTTAATCCAATGGATAATTAACTAAGACTCCGTAGTATTGGTTGTATGACAGTATTCTGATATACCAACTGTTAGTTTGATCTAGCAAATCTATTATATGAAGCAATATATTCGATTTGGTAAAATGCAATTATCTATATTACTGGTGTTTCTTATTATGACAATAATATGATTTATTAGATAATTATGACAGAATACCTCGGATGTGTTACAAGATTTTGGATAATCTTCCAGCTGAACATTAGCTCCTTGGATTTTTTGTCTACGGTTTTGTCTACTTTTCACAACTGTTTTTTTTTGTAAACCAATCTTTCTCTAGTTCCACATGTGATACCTATTTTTGATCATTTTGAAGATGATTTTCAGTGTGCAATAATATTAGTATTGCACACTGATTAGTTTTACATTTATATTTATATTTATTTAATGTAAAATAGAGCTTATGTAGTATAAATGTAACATTATTACATTAATTTATAGAAGATAAATCATAGCTCATTGAACTATTTCATTCACATTTGAACAGTACAGTCAAATCAAAGCAATAGGGATATATCCCAAATTTTTATAACGCGATCTTGTCCCAACTATGCATATGTTTCCTGTATCTCGTAAACTATTCGTATTACTAAAATTTAGTATACTATCGTATACTAAAAAGGAAATTCAAAATTCCATTAATGGGATATTCAGTCTTTCAGTGAGATATTTTTCAGAAACAACTTTTCCACATTGTCCACAAGGATGTTACTTAAGCCAGATTGTCTCTGGTCCATCAAAGAAAGATTTTTATAGGATTGTCAGCTCTGAGATTCAAAAAAAAAAGGTCAACCACGAAGTTGACAGAGATCTGATTCTACCCACTGTGCAGTTTCTTTTCGGTGTCTACCTTATATCGTAATAATCATCACTCAATCTTCATCAGTGCTCAATAACTGCTTGGTGATACTCAAGTAATATTAAGCAGATATTGTTATGATGACCTTGTATCTCTTGCCCTTTGTGGCCACCAATATCCCATACAATAATCCTCCTATCGAAAGATACGAGTATCACTAAAATCTTTCCAAATCCCGTGCTACGAGTGAACTGACCCTGAATCGCCCTTTAATGTTTCCATAACAGATAAGCAATTGTTTTCCAATATCAGCATCGTTATTGTACCATAGTAGAAGCCTACAAAAGCATGTTCGTTTTGTGTATCAAATTGTAAGGGTTCATCAGGCTTCTAAAGTAAGATTACCTAAGTTCGTACCACTCGAGTGCGATTGAAGGAAACAAGTTCATTTCTGCCTACACTCACGCCCATTCACAATCTAATGAAAAAATAATTTTAGTTAGTCTAGCCTGATGCACCCTCAGCAATATCATTCGATTAATGTCCGACGAAAGTGAGAATTCTGAATATAAAGTATCGGGTAGTCAGAACCCTATATTTCTACTAATTTTCTAATAATATAATGACCTATGATCGTTTTCATACACATATAGAAACGTTAATTGTATGTTAGGAAAAAAGTTGAATTGACAAATTAAACTCTAATCAAAAACCAAAAGCTATGAAATGTTCGTTAAATCACTTTAAATCTTCGATTCGCCTTCAACTGTGAAGTAACAGAAATCGCATTGACCTTTGTTATTATATCTCGGCTCACTATAAACTCCTGTGCTTTATTTTCTTCTCTTCAGATTTTTTCAGCAGAATCTTATTTTTCGGAGCTATAATGTGGTAATTGAATTTTAGTTATGGATATTGTAACATTCTTTGCAGTTACCGAGGGAACAATGTAGTGTCAAAACATACAACGTATTTTGAAGTTAGGTTATATTTTAAGTATGTACAGTATAGATGGAAGAGTTCATCATGTTATAATCATTCCGTTCCTTTTTAAAGTATTTATTCAAAATATTTGAAAAAAGACTATAAATTCAACAAATCCTTTTTTTGTAACAGAACTGAAACTTACAATTATTCATGAAAATAAAGATTTTGGTTACTTTCATTAGAACTGACATTGAAACTCCATAATTTTTGTATTGAAGCCGGCCCTGTTTTCCGGTATGTTCAATTTAATACTATGAATATGTAATAACTGTGACTAAATTATCTTAAAAATTTTCGAAATTCACTTTCAAGTTTAGAGTTATGCATCTAAACAAAATAATAATTCTTTCGAATTATTTTCGGCAGAATGTGTAGAATGTACAATAACAGAGGTTATGCAAATAGGTAGACAACATACATGTTTTTCTAGTCGAGATATTTGTGTTCCTAAGCACACCTACTTAAATTCGTCACCAATTATTCGGCTAATGTATCTACGTGGAAACTCTCTTAACTTTCTTTCGGTTTTATAAACTTTGAACACGGATACATCATGTTGATTTCTCTTAGTTAACACCGGTCTTATTTAGCATTCATTTTCAATTACCCGAATTTCGAGTAATTGAATTATTAATCTTATCATCATAAGACTTTATAAAATATAGATTTAATATAAAATCATTTTTGTGGAATTTTTTCTTATAGTGTTTTTGTAATTTACAATACAATATTTCGAGTTATCATCCTGCATTAAACATAACCTTAATATTGTAACTATTGCAACAGTACTACTGCAATTGATTTTATTTTCGTTGACTTCAATTACTATAAGTGCATTACATACTTATGCATATGTATTACTATGTATTACTATTACACGTGATCAACATCTGTTGATCACGTGTGACTTTGTAATATATAATATTTTTTTTTAGTTTGTTCAATTTAGTTATTGTTTATTACTATTTCAATCTATTTTATTTTATTTTCGTTGTACCTAATCTCTTTTTTTCTTGATTTTTTTTCTTATTCATTATTGTTTATGTACAATTTGTCATTTTTCCCTACATTACATACATACTACATTTCCATTTAAGATATCTAACGCTATGAAAATCATTTTGGATGGAAAGTTTGGTATGTTTATACAGTTTCAGTTATGTTAAAAGACGATTTACTCTGTACCACTGATATTGATGTTGCATCCAGTTTTTCCTATATCTATAGAAGGCATCAAAAGTTCTACAATGGATGTTTAAGCCACATCACGCGTTGCTTGTTTTATTATTGTTCAATATATTGACTATGAATGATCAAAAGTACCTAATTCACTTCATGAGTATCATGAGTATAAAATAAGTGGTAAATGTTTTCCATTATGTTTTTGATATGATTTTTTTCACGTTCAAGTCCAGCAAATTAAAAATGCGGGTTAATTTGAACTGATGCACATGAAATTTATATATGAGAGAATTGTATTAAAACCAATACTTAAATTTCATTTTCTACTCATGATGTATGCTCGTATTATATAAAACAGTCTGCTAACCCCTGTTAGGGGCCCTTCAAGTATTACGTAAGCACTATAGGGGGACGGGGACGTTTATGCTTTGCCTATTATCGATGACATTGTGAAGGGGGTCTGAATGTTGTTTTGCAACACTTTTTTATACTTGAAAATTAAAGGATTGCCACAAATAATAAATACTTTCAGGTAAGAAAATGGGGAAATTACCTCGCGCTATCCACTTTACTAAATTCTTTCCGTCAATCCAATGTTTCATTTCGTTACCATTGACGAATAGACGTGTTTTAAGCAAAGCAAATGTTTTTGTACTGTTGATCCACATTCTTCAAATTTTGATTGTTCAAAATGTCCAATATTCCAATCCAGATTCAATACAAAATGTATTGAAGTAAAGATAACGAGGTGTATTTGTGAATCTTATGTGCGTTAAAGTCCTCTGTCCGAAATCTATTTCCTTCTTTCTAGAGTTAATACTGCTGCTCATGAATCAATAAAAAAAGAAAAATGTGTGTAGGTACCAATGTTTTCGTAGGCATTGGAGGGGAACACCTTTCTTCACTTTTGTACTTACAGGGATGGAGGGGGAGGTTTAAATAATTGCCATGAATCTGCTTATGTCATAAATGAACTGTCCCTTAGTAGCCCCGACATATATGTCAAGTGTATTGAACTATTTTCGTGGTTTTTTGCCAAGCGTGTTACTAAGCTCAATTGACATGATTAAATACGGTCTTGTCCTTCGTGATTACCAATTCATCGGGTCCTCCGAATCAAACTAACTCATATTAGTAAAAAAAAAAAGGTGCTGAGCATCGTTACAATTCCATAATCAACTATATTATGACCCCAAGATTGAAACTATGGAATGTAGTAAATCTCAGTTAATTATTGAGAAGATTGCAAAAATTGAAATATTCAATAATATGCTCTCATAACGGGTGTTTTTTTAGAGGTATAGAACTTTAAGTTGGCATTACTGTTGAAGATGGCAACCGATTTGACAGCTGAGAAGTGATTTATCCCCAATTTGGTTTGGCAATTCATCACGAATATACTCACGCCTGAACAACGTTTGCAAATAGTGAAATTTTAGTTCAAAAATAATAGTTCTGTGCGGAATACGTATCGCGCACTACGTCCATTTTATCCTCGACAAAATCCATCGGAGCAGTTAATTCGATTGACCATAATTGACGTTTTCGCACCACGTTTACTCTTATTGATAACTCGCATCCCCAGAGACGCCGGCGCCGTACGGTTCGTACAGAAGAAGCTATTGCTACTGTACAGCGTAGCATTGAGGAAAACCCGAATGAGTCCATCCGCCATTGAGCACAGGAATTCGACCTGTGTCCATCCACTTTATAGAAGATTTTTCGGAAGGATCTTGGTTTGCGTGCTTATAAAATCCAACTCGTGTAAAAATTGAAACCAAACGATCATCAAGTAAGGCGTAGATTCGTCGAATGGACCCAAAACGAGAATGCCGTTGTTACCGATTTTCATTAGCGAATTTTGTTTAGCGATGAAGCGCAATTCTGATTGAATGGCTACGTCAACAAACAAAACTGCCGCATTAGGAGTGAAGATAATCCTCAAGAGTATGTCAAAACACCGTTACATCCAGAAAAACTGACGGTGCGCTTTATGGGCTGGTGGAATCATTGGTCCGTACTTCTTCAAAAACAATGATGGCCAGAACGTTACAGTCAATGGTGACCGGTATAGAACCATGATTACTAACTTTTTCATTCCTGAATTGAACAACCATGATGTCCAGGAGCTGTGGTATCAACAAGAGCGCGCATCATGTCACACAGCTCGTGCCACAATCGATTTATTGAAAGACACGTTTGGTGACCGCCTAATTTCACGTTTTGGACCTGTGAATTGGCCTCAAAGATCTTGTGATTTAACACCCCTAGACTACTTTCTGTGGGTCTATGTAAAGTCATTGATCCATGCGGATAAGCCACAAACGCTTGACCATTTGGAAGACAATATTCGCAGTGTAATTGCCCATATACGGCCACAAATGTTGGAAAAGTCATCGAAAATTGGACGTCCAGATTGGGCTACATCCGAGCCAGCCGTGGCGGTTATATGCCAGAAATCATATTTAAAATGTAATACCTTAAGATTATCTTTCGAATAAAAAAAATTCTTGTCAATCGAATGATCCATCGTTGTTTTATTGCAATTTAAAATTCTATACCTCTAAAAAAAACACCCATTACTATTGAATATTTTTGTTCGCATGTTTTACAGATTTTGTTTAGCGATAGTTTACTGCTGATATTTTGATGTGATTTTTAATGAAGGACTCTTTGTCAGTCTAATTCTGAGTAATATGGACTTATACTTCATGTAATATGGGCGAAAATATTTTACCTGTTTAGAAAGTCATTCGAGACCTAAATATTGATAATTGAATTGAATTGCTTGAAGCTAAATATAGATGTTGACATGAAATCTAAATATAGTATGTTGAATGGTCAATTAGTTTAATGTGCAGTGGAAATAAATTGATTCGTCTAAAATTGAGTGGTCAGTCACATAAAGTTTGCGAATATTAACGCGAAATTACTTTTAAATACTGTTGATGTGCGCAATGTTCATTAGGCGGTTGTATGTTATATAATTAAGGAAATTCTCCATAGGAAAAACACTTTCACATAAATTTCCAACATTATATTTTATAGTTTGTTCAGTTTATTTTATAGTTTGAATTTTCTTTTCTGTGTTATATAAGTATGTGTTATATTTATGGATTGAATGGAGTGAAAAATACGATGTACATTGAAAAAATGCTGTTCACTTGTTTGAAGAAAGTATTTAAAAACTTCTCCTTAGACATAAAATCATTCGAATTTAAACCCTCGTTGATTCTATAATGGATACCATTTAGCAAGGAATATTGTTTTCAACTGCTTCAAGAATCTCTGGTTATTATACACTTCAGGAAGTACTCTCCTAAAGTACAACTCCTGTAGTACAACAATAAAAGTTCAAGATCAAACTCTCTAGTTTGATCTTGAACTTTTTTTAGAGTTTTAGAAACAGTCCTTAAGAATGAAATGAGGATTGCGTAGAGATCAGTAAATGACACTTTTTCTAGACATCCCGAGACATTTTCGAGAAATCGATGAATACCGTATATGTTCTTTGGTTATTAGACCGGTCAATTTAGACATGAAAATAGTGGTCGCATAACAAAAACTCGCAGAAAGCCTAATATTGGAGGAGAGCTGCGGTTTGCCATTACAAATAAAGTTTTAAAAATCCCCATCCATCCTATGTGTGCTTTAAAAGTTATTCGGGATCAAAGGTCAAAATTTTAGGTTTTTTAGATTTTTTGAAAACAGTAAGCTTTATCGAAAAAAAACCTCAGACCAAAATTTCAGATCTTAAAATCCTTCAGAAGAATGATTTTTAAGAGTTTTTTTAAGAGTCACCTTTCGTAAGATATCTCGATCCTAAGAGTCGATTATACATGATATGCACATATAAGCCACGTATATACATATCAGGCACTTAAAACAAGTATACTTATATAAATATTAGTATATAAATACCTATTTTATGAACTAGTATATAAGTACCTATATCTGTCTTTTTTTATATATATATATATATATATATATATATATATATATATATCAAACAGGCAATAAATCAATATATATATATATATATATATATATATATATATATATATATATATATATTATACTATCGTAAAAACTTTTATTGGTCTTCCTTGGGGGCATTTCTCGAGGAAGAAGTACGAAAGAAAGTGTGATAAGTAAAGGGTTTGCGGAATTCATGCAATGAATACTGTGAGTGAGGGGTTGGAAGTTCTTGCTAATGTTCAAATGGACACAACAGATCAGCATGCAGATGCAAGTGATTCGCGGCCTAAAAAGATGCTAAAAATATTAAAAAAATTTCTGAGTGGTTTTAATCACATGATCCTTTTACTAAAATTAATAAAATAGTATCTATTGCTTCTGGAGTTAATGAAATTGAAACGCTCTGAAAAAGTACTACAGTGACGGTAGTATTTGACGGCTACAGTACTCGACAAAGAATATTAAAGCTGCAGAACAACGTCGTCGAACTGCAAAAACATCATCGGCTTCCGAGATTATCTTTCGCTAACATTAATAATAAATCTCGTTTCTTTTCCATGTTAAGAGACAAATTAACAGCTGCGAATAGTTATTGCAGTGAATATTGCAGACGCATATGTCCTCATAATTGAAACAGTAATAGAAAAATTCAATGAAACAAACAGAACAATTGTAGTTGGCGAAGATGTTGATTTGTTGGTACTACTTACTGCAAGGACTCCAACAGATGAAATTTTTTATTTTCTCAAACCTGGAAGGGCTTTACAGCGAACAGAAATATATTCTTCAAAAAGTTTATCAGCTTATCCCAAATGCCAAAACTATATTTTATTTTTGCATGCGATAACCGCCTGCGATACTTCGTCAGCAATGTACAGAAAGGGTAATATGTCAGTATGTATTAAAATTATTCGAAAAATAGATTAGAATGACAGCGCTTAAGTATTTACAGAAATTCATTGCAGACCTCAAACAATATTTACGGAAGGAATACGCTTTCTTCTTGCGGTTTATGGAGCTACAAAAAAAATACTTGCATTGATACTTAACTTCTGTAAAAAATAATAAATAAAAAGTTATAAGGTAATATCTAGAACTTGATGTATATTGTTCCCTTAAATTATCTTGAAATTGTCATGAGAGTTAGTGAAGTAGGCCTACAGGGGACACCACGGTAAAAAGAACGCGCCGAGTACAGTACCTCACAGGTGTCGCGGAAATGTGTGCATATCATGTATACTGTGACTTTTAGAATCCCGATATCTCACGAATGATAACTCTTAGGAAAAATCATAGAGACCATTTTTGTAGAGAATTTTAAGATCTACAACTTTGGTTTGTGGCTTTTTTGAGAAACCTTGCCGTTTTCGAGAAAAAAAAAAAAAACTCGAACTTTGACCTTTGACCCTATGTCTTTATTGACCGGACTATATAGTCAGAAAAGTAATGGTGTTGTGGTACTAAGATATTTTTTATCATTTCAACATAACGCTCTGAATGGCACATGTTCATTGAGTGAATAATTCCTAGAGCCGGTATCGCAACCCTTACGGTGCGGTTACACTTTCGGTGAAGGAAGTCAGTCAGGTCCTCGTCGGATTTGTTGCCCCAGTAGTGGCATACTTAAGTGTGCATAAAGATGAAAATGAGCTTTATCCGAATAGAAGATGTTATTCAACGTTCAAAAGTCAAGCTTGTGACACATCGTAATGCTTTTTGTACTATTTTCTAGAGTTACCGGTCTAGATTTTCACGTAAAATACGGTGTATTGAGGTCTTTGACTTTTGGAGCATTTGCGCTCTTCCGAATTGAATAAAGATTGGTTAACACTTTCAACGTATTGTGCCGTTTTTGATGGTCCTGATCTCATTTTTTCATAATCCCATGATTTCTGATTTGGTAATAAAATTTGTATTCCCATTTGAGAAGCATAGGAATACTAGACGCGTTATTAACATACAATTTAAGGCTGTGTGGGACAAGCCCTACAGGGGTTTGATTTGTTAAGGGGCAATTGGAAAATGGACTTTAACGAAAAAAGCGAATTCGACAATGAGTGCAGTAGATAAATAATTGTTAGGTACAATTTCCCTTGACGAGACCATACTATAGGCTGACATACTATAAGCGTCGTCAAGAAGCAGACGTCAGGCTACGCGAACTACAGGCGTTTCTAAATAAATCTCGCTAAACAAGGCAGTTGGTGTTAATTGTGAATAAGTGTTCGCAAAATCTATTGTTTCAAAGGTTTGTTAACAGTCGATAATGAAGCATTTGTGAGTTTTAACCGATAGTTATCAAAAAAACATCTTCAAGAAACAAATTCTTGTTGATGCAAAAGCTAAGGTATTCGATTTCATTACACACATTACAGTTATGTCAGAAACATATTAAAAAAAATTTTCAACAGTTCCATTGGCTTCAAAAATGTGAAGTTACTGAAACCGCTTTGATTGTTACTGTTAATCATCTGAATATTCTATCAGTTGATTCAAAAGAAAGATTTTCTGATTCAGACCAAATGGTTTTCCAATGCAGCCAATGTTAGTGGATAAGTCTGATATATCAGATATGCAGTATCAAGAAGAACTCGGGTATTGCAAAATGATTAGTCAGTTGAAACTTCATTTAATATACTTAAAAGGGGCGATGGCTTGGCTTTGTGAGGAAACAGACATCAAATATCGAACTCTATCAAATGTGCAAGAAAATTATTGCTACCGTTTCGATCTTCATTTTCAGCTGAATGTGGATTTAGTGCTGTGAATGATTCACTGGTAAAAAAAACAAATCGTCTCAATATAACATAAGATGGAGAATTAAACTGAAGCTAATCAAATTGGAACCTAATATAAAATCTCTGTGCAGCAAGCATCTAATAATAAATTAATAATAACCAACCAATAATAAGCAGCAAATAAATTAAAATAATAAATTAATTTACAGAGATCTTCATCAAAATGAGTTTAAATTTGAATTTAATTCTCTTCATCATATATTTTGAAAATTTACTGTGTTTCGTTAACAATTTCGCAGTGATTTCACCCTAAACCTACGAGTATTATTAGAGTTTCTTACGTGAGCAATTCAATTTTTCAATATTAAAAATTATGTATATTACAAAGGAGGACATAAGAATTTCAGTAAGGAATAGCGGGCATAGCACAAAGAGGTCTGGGAATCACTGTTCCTAAGGAAATGAAGCGACTGAATTCGTCATAGTTGAGGAGCCACATCATCCATATTTTGACATATAAAATCGCTCGATATATTCGTTGATTTATCGAAGTTATTCATACAAATATGTTTCTATAATGAAACAATATTTAGTTTCTCATAATTTAATACATATACGCATGACGACGTTTCGAAGAACTACTACTTTATTAAATGTTGAATTCATACTGCTGTTAGCTGAATTAATACTGCTATCAGTAGTATAATTCAACATTTGATAAAGAAGTAGTATTTGGAAACGTCGTCATGCGTATTTGTATTAAATTATGAGAAAATTCTAAATATTGTTTCATTATGGATATTAATTTTCTCCAAGTATCGGCCTCATCAATCATCAAATATGTTTCCTTTCAAACAGTTTATTATATGAAAACTGTTCCATTTTCTATGATGAGAAACTCGAAATATTTTATTGATTGACCGTGGGGAGTTTTTGTATAGTAGAATTGATATAGAAAAAAATTTTTAAAATATATACAATGCGCCAGTCGAAAATCATAGATTAAAAGTTGTGCACCAATAACAAGATCTCATAAAAATAGCTTTTGTCGTTCTGCATAGTATCCATCTTTTATAGCTGCCTGGATAAACGTATACCCTAATACTAACTCAAAAAAAATATATGATAGTAAGGTTTTTTTCCATCTACTTTACACCCTTATTTTTCAAACATTTTTCATATGCGGTTGGTTTCTTCGGATTAACGAATAAGAAATATACATTTCTTTTATTTGTACTAATGCTTCTAATATTGTGTTTTTCATCATCAGAAACAGGACATTTTGTTCATTTTTGTCAGTTCAGGTTTTTCACTCTTTGGTATTTCGACGTGGAATTTCATTAGACCTTCATTAGACTTAGTGCTGTATTTTAGTATGTGTATTAGTATTAGTATGTGTATGTTTACAACACATACTATATGTATGTAAAGAAAAATGTTTCGACAATAGCTTAGCTGACAGCACTTATATCGAGTGAGATCATTAATTTTCGTGGAACTCAGTAAAGCGTTTTGAAATATATTTATCATAATTTTGATTGAAAGTGTAGTTCTAGAGGTGTGGAAGAAGAAATGACTGTGGTTATAATACAGCATACCATAATAACTTTCAGAGAAGTTCGTACCTATTTTTATATATATTATGAGTGATTAAATGTGCAATATGCATCACTGTGACGTCAATTACAGCAATCATTTTAAAAACTGGATTTATTACTGTTTAAATGCATATATAATCTATTATTTCTAATCATATATCAATTCCCCCTTAACACTCTCTTAGGCATTATCAGTTGTTGTTTTTTTCGTTAACATGTTTTCGTAATTAGTAAACGCGTTGTGCAATCAGTCTTAATTATAAAGTTCGGGGAATATCGTACAGATATAGCACCTATTCGAGAAAGCAAAATGCGGTAGGTATTCCGAAGAAATTATCGTAATCATTTGTAAGGCGCTGTAGTTAGTCCATCCAGATAAATCAAACAACATAAAATTCAAATGTGGAAAGCTAGTATATAAAGGTAGAATGAAATTTCGAAATAGTAGAGAACACGTTTGTATTTATTGCTGTTTCTCAGTTTTGTGTCTGTCATTGATAAATGTTACAAGTAAAAGCTTTAATTATTTGAAGAATTCATTAGATAAAATGTGGAGAATAGTAAAGTAAATCAAATAAACTGCGTGTATCTGTCTTTGGTCTTTGTACACGAACTATAATGTTTCTAGGCGTATTTGTTTCGTATACATGTCAATATTACTTCTGGAAATATCATTGCTTCATTTTGGAATTACAACAAAACGTGAATTGTCCATGCATCGCATTTATAATATAAATAATAGTATCCAATAACATCAGTTTTGTAAATGTAAAATACATTTGATTGATTTGTCATAACTAATATAATATTCTGAAGTCTTGAAGTCGGTTTCAAAGTTATTCGTTCAAAAGTTTGCAGCAAATTTTGATCCAAAAAAGAAGTTCAAGGCACATTCTGCTATTTTTATCGGATCAAAAAAAGAATGTGTTGAAGTGTAAAGAATTATTATGTGTGAAAATAAAGAGTACCTAAATAATATATTGTTCAACTGTTGCGAAACGGAACTTGAAAAAATCAAATGTTGCGATCTCAGTGGTAATAACAAAAAACTAAAAAATCAGAAATCAGAATAAACTAACTTCGAAGTCATCACTGAATGGGATTGAATGGGACGATCCGCAAACTAAAGAAATGTTGCTTTGTCGTTTGTTGATCCATAAGGTGGTCAAATGGATGTCACAAATGCTTCTTCGAAGACATCAGACACAGTATTTTTTCATGGACTCGTGACATGAAAAAATGAAGAAGCCTCTTTATATACTGAAAAAAACAAAATAGCTTCGTATAATTGACCATTATATGTATGTGAAAATGTGTTCTTTGTCTTCTGGAACCCAAAAAATAACACTGGGGAACATTTTGTAACCTAATTTCGGTTGACTTCGATTTTTAGGTGTTTTAGAGGTAAACTGAGCTGCTGATTCCAAAACTTTATCATTTTTTTTCTATCACGTCAAGTTTTTTTTCCTACGGTTGTTGCGCATACTATTACGCTTTGCGGAACTGAATGCGAATTGAAGAAAGCCCTTCTGCACTTCTGTCGGAGTGCTCGAACGTTTTCCAATAACGACTGGAGGGTGTTGTGACGCGGCGCAATAGGTTTAGATTCGTATTGCCTAGACTAATTTGGTCAGTTACGCATGAGACACTAGTAAACAGGTCTACTTGTCGCTCTGAACTCAGTCTAGGTACGAGATTTGGGACTATCCAAAAAAGCGTCAGAAGTTTTAGTATCAAGACTGCACGAAAAAAATTTGTTAGAAGAAGGAGCTAAAATCACCTACTTTCGATCGAGACAAGGGCATTTCTGCAGTTCTGTTGGAGTGCTGATAGATTTGTGTATTGACATAACATAGCTGGTTTAATGAAAAAATTGGGAATGTCAGACTATAACGCAACTGAATGGGATTGTTTATAGATTGCTCATAACATAGCTTGAACTGCGTTCTCTTCCGCAATGCAAATTTATATGGTTCCGTCCCAATAGGTCATTCAGTTTCTTTGTATGAAGAATACGAATACATAAAAAAGGTTATTGACTTGTTGCAGTATAACTTACACCAATGGATCTTCTGTGTCGACCTTAAAATGGTTTGTTTCCTTCTTGACCAGTAACGCGGATATACCAAGTATCCCTGTTTTCTATCTAAGTGGCCGCCAAGATCTGACCTGAAGCCTGGTGATCCAAACATTCTCAATCAGCCATTTGTCGACAGAAAAAACATATTTCAACTTTTGCATACGAAACTAGGTCTCTTAGTGCAATCTGTTAAAGTTTTGGTAACTGAAGGGGACTGCTTTAAGTATATCATTTCGGCATTTCCTATCTTGTCATATGTGAAGATGAAGACTGGTGTCTTGATCGGCAATTTATTAAAGATGAACGTTTCATTAAAACAATGACCTAACTTGAAAAGAATGCTTGGTTGGCATTCAAAAGTATTGTCAATGACTTTCTTGGAAACACACGAGCCAGAATTACGTCGAAATTGTTCAACAACTCTTAGAAAGCTTCAAAAAGCTTGGCTGTATCATGAGTATCAAACTGCATTTCTTACATAGCCATCTTGCTAACTTTCCAGAAAATCTTGGCTCTGTTAAAGATGAATAGGGTGAGCGATTCCACCAAGATTTGATGTTAATGGAGGCAAGCTATCAAGGTAGTTGGGTTGTCAGTATGATGGCTGGCTATTATTAGAGCATCAAGCGAGAATGTCTCCAGATTGAACATACTAGGAAAAGTTATAAGCGAAAATTTTTACCCTGATATCTTTTTTTATTTTTTACAATTCAACTTTTCATATTGTAATAACCTTTGTATGAATAAAATATCCTAATATGTTTGGTAAGTATCTACTTTATTTTCCTCTGTATGCCTATGTTGTATGATTTTTAGGGTAAAGAGAGTTTGAAAACTTGACGTGATAGAGAAAATTTATAACATTTTTAAATACAGAGACCAAAATTTAGTCAAAAACAAGTCTTAGATGTAATAATACGGATCGCAGCCGATAACAGATCATCATTATATTAGAATATTGTATTAAAAATATACGTTTTGATATTTTGCATTGCGTTACATTGCGCATAAAAAGATTGTTTATGCACAAAAACGCCTATTTTGTGCATATTGGTTTTCACGATAACCTCATACGTAAAGGAAATTGTGGACTGTATTAGAAAAAATGCACTAAATAACGTAATTTAAATTCTATATAGTTTATTCTCTTTGATCAAACAGTGAAGATTGTTCATAATTTTCAGGAAAAATATAAGAAGCGTTGCTTTACTGCTGAAGTATTTCTCACAAATTTATTACTATTTTATTGGGACTTTACTAACAATATAAAAGTTTGATTGGTGCGGCTTTGCCGTTGGAGAGGTAGCTCATGTGCTGTTGTGGCGCCAACATATTTATATTACCATGGCACTTCAAAGTAGAAGAACTAAGAGGACTAACGCCGAAGAAGTTGCGCCACTATAGATCGGCTGGTTGACCGTCTCTGACCCTGCTCTCTTCCAGGAATCCACCCGACGGATATAATCGTTAAATACCGATCGGCTAGATGCAGATCTAAATACTGTAAAGGATCGGTCCAACAATTACGTAAATTAGTTAGTGTTTTTGTGTGGGGAGGAAAACCGACAGCAGGCGACAGATATACAAATACTATGCGGTTCAGCCTTTCTCCATAACCTGAAAAATGAAATTTTAGTTATCGATTTCAAATAGAATCGTCAAAACGTATCAATCTTTGAATTCTGCTCGTCTTTTCTCGGACGGTTTACTAGTTACTCTCGGTAAACTGTTCTATATATTATATATTTTCTTCAGAGTTTTCTTGGCTGTCGATATTTTAAATGACTACTGATTCTCTTAGCAAATAACATACTTTAAAATTGGTAAAATTAATGTCTCATTTACGTTTCGGTACAAATTGTGACTTTGTAGAAACTTTGACTTATGACTAATTCAGTGAAATAACTTTCTTGAAAGTACTGATGACAAGATCAAATTGACCGCAGGAATAACAGAAATCGACTACGAGAAAACCATTATTTTCAAATTTGAAAAAAAATTGGAAATTTCGGTGGGATTGTACTTACGGTGATGCGGAACGAACATATAATATATTTTCAAGATGGCGGCAGTTCTAGTTATAGAAGTCGACATTTGCTCTTTTTCAATTGTAAACCTATGAAAAATGTTTTAATACATTCATTCATGGTATTTACTTCTGTGGTTTTTACCTACCGCGTAATGCACAAATAGCAATTTCAATGGTTGTTAATTGGTATAGATTTTAATAAAAGCAAAAAAAATGTGACTGTTCTTACAGTTTTCCGAAAGATTTCAAATGTGAGTGTTTTTACAGGTTCCCGGAATTTTCCTTATGGGATCATAATGTCAAGTACTTAGTGAGTGGTTGAATTTTTCATTCGGCAGTGTTTTGTATGTAGAAATTAATTTTCAGCGATTTGTTTTGCATTCTCACTTCTACAGAAATCCCAACTACAATGTGTGGTCTGCTGTAGAGCTTTGAAAATAATTCGGTCGAATGTGTGTAAAAACAATCAATTCACAAGTTAAAACATTCGATTTTCGAACTCATTACTTTTCAATGCTCATTTTCGAACAAAATAAAGGTACATAAATCTTTATAAGTTACAAAATTGCCCAAATATAAATAAAAGTCCCCGAAAAATGTCACAACCCCTGATTCTCAACATCAGGGGTTGTTATTTAGCCATATCGAATCGTTTATCTGATTTGAAGGAGCTTCAAAATTGTTTAAATATATGAAATTTGCTTGAAGATCACAAGTACTGAATAAAGAAAGAGAGAAAAGGATAGTTGAGAAAGTTTTTTACGATACATCTTTCGCGGAACCTACAATCATTAAAACATGAGAATCTCAACATACCAGATACGTCCTAACATTACAATGAAATATGTAGAAGTATATAATTATTATAATTACACAACTAACAATAAGTTGTTCATAATATGTATGAAACTTCAAGTATTTTCAACAACTTTCTTAGGATTTTCACTATATTCTATTCAACGCATTGGTTTTCTCAGATGAATAAGTACCGACTTGAACAACAAAAAATATCATTTAGTTCTTCTTTATATCAAAAACTACATTGTTTACTTTAGCTATTGTTATGTTTGCGTTTTAGTTTTTTGTAGTTTCGATCTTCATTTTCAGTCACAATTTTTTTGACGTTGCACCCATAGCGAGTTAATTTTTTTTTCATATTCATTTTTCTAGTTTTAGAAAATAATAGCAGTTATAATTGGTTAACATAACATAACAGAATATTAACATAATATTTCATATTCGACTGTTCTGATTTCAATCTTTTTCTTTTCTTATTAATCGATTGGGCTGATACTTGATGAAAATCTAAATACATAATTTAAATAAAACTAAGTCGTTTTCTGATTCTCACTAGAATTAATTTCATACATGACAATATTGTTTCCCCAACATTGTGACTTCATCAGTTTATTACCAACATCTGATGAAGCCACTGTGTTGGCGAAATAATATTCTCATGTTTTTATTAAATAACTAATTATAGTGAAAATCGAAAAACGACTTAGTTTTATTTAAATTATTTTTATTTCTAGTTTTTGAAAGTCAGTTTTTTTCCTTGGTATTTTGTATTATTGGTAATATAATAAACAAACTGCTATTAAATAATATGAAAATATGAATTGAAGGGCTTGCAAAAACAAACTGAAAAAATTGATAATCGATAAAAATCCATTCTACCAGATAATATAACCAGGATTACTGCAACAATAATAACTCATGGAATTTATTGATAGACCTGAATAACTCTGAAATATTGTGTTACTCAAATAAACCAAAGCTTGGGATACTACTACCGCTGCTTCTTCAGTTGATATATCCAATGTAAAAACAAGTATAGGATTTTCCATATTATTTAGTCACTTATTTAAATAAATGGATTCTATTTCTTTCAAATAACTTGCAAGAACTCTTGAAAATGGGTTTGTACCCGAAAAATTCTTTAGGTAAATGAATATTTCTTCGAAATTCTGCAAGAAGTGGATTGATATTATGAAACAATATTCGTTAAGGCTCTCGCTGCGAGAAGCAGAACTTCTTCAGAGGTCGTTCCATTTTTGTATCAGGCTAATCCATACCTATTCGGAAATAGTGCGACCTCTGAAGGTGCACACCACTCGTGCTAGCGAAACGTTAAGAAGAAGTTCAGAAACGAAACCCTTTACAGCACTAGCTTCATGACGTTTGATTTCGATGGGATTTGGTGATAACAATTTACTTGTAATATATTCATCAAGTTAAGACATAGTGCAGTTAGTAGTCGCGGACGCCTGCCAGACGAAGCACGACCTGCATTGGCATTTGCCTTATTACAAAAGAGCGTATACCGCCATATTCCTGATGGATTATGTCTTTCACCTAGTCCCACCAACCGGATGGAAATCCGCATTTTGTTCATTACATGGATGCTGAAAGTTGTTTCATTTGTCACTTCTTGAACCTCATATTTATTTTTCCAATATTGAATTTACTCTTTGAAAACGTAATACAAATTAATAGTGTGCATCCAAGAGACTTACATTAATTTCTCTCCAGATCGAAATTTTTTGATCAATAATTTCATTATTTATCACTCCTACGCGATACCCTCATCTTCTAAATAGATCAGAACTGTTAGGATTATAACGTCAATTTTTATTAATCAATTATAATTCATTTCAAAACCGTTTCTTCAGCTATTCTTATTTAGAAAAAAACTTTTGTAACATATAGATAAACCACCGTCCGTTTAGCTGCTATTTCAAATATCTCTAAAATGGTGAAATTCATTGGATTATTATGGAAACGGTGTTTTTACTTGGAAAAGTTACGAAATTTGTATTTTTTCTGGTTCTTCATTTTCTTCATTTCTGGACATTACCCATTTATATTATTTATTTATGTAAACACTGAAACCCATTTTCATACACAAACATCCATGTCTTACCTGGAATTTGAACCCAGATCTCTCTAGTGAGGGTACGTCACTCTCTCCATTACGCTACAGATACGAAATTAATGTTTGAAATATTTGAAATTTTTTGAAAGGTTCACTTATATAATTTATATAACCAATAATTTCATTCTTAATTGAATCATTATGATTATGGATTTGAAATGTAAGGTTTTAATTCACGTCTGCAGTAATTGTGTGAAAAATACATCTTATTTTAAAACCTGCAATATATATATATATATATATATATATATATATATATATATATATATATATATATATATATATATATATATATATATATATATATATATATATATATATATATATATGTATTTATATATGCTTATAAACAGTGAGTAGTTATTGTTAACATGTAGTCCTTCATTTCGTTGAGATAAGAATAACATGGTTTCGAATAAAATTATAGTTTTTCATGAATTTAAAAAAAAAAAAAAAAAAAAAAATTCTTTTGTATGTAAATCGTGATTTTATGGCAATTAATTTCGAACTCATTCAAAAATTTTATATCCTGATTCAGATAAAATCGTAATACTAATTCGAAGTACCGGAAATAAAAATTTTTCGGTAGCTAAAACTAGAAAAATAATTTTCGATTTTCATAGAACGAACAGGAGATAACATAATAATAACAATCTATGAAAATGCGGTGTAGCGTAATGCTTGAAATATCGCCATCTTGTATAGAATCTCCCATATCGCCATTTTTTAGCTTTGTGCGATGGGAAACTAAGAAAACCATCCTATTGGAACTATAAAAATATGAATATTTACTGTGGCATACGAAAGGGCATTTTTCTCTTAACGCCTAATTTAATATTTTGATAATAACTGATAGCGAGTGCCTTAATTAGAATACAATCATATCTTTGGAATCTTCTTAGTCGAAGTAATACTGAGAGTACGTATAAACGTTCCATTATCACAACTCCAAAAAAATTGTACTTATGAACTTACCAACTTGTTAGTGAATATTAAATAAGATCGTAACGAACTGTGGAGACGATTAGTTAGTGAATTGAAGTCAATTCGATCTGATACTTTCGGTTTCCGTTGAAGTTCGTCTAACAAGTTATAGTCTAAAAGCCAGTAAACATCTGACGACACTTAATTTAGGAAAGCCCAAAATTTTCTAAGTGAGACAGTTGTACCTACCGTACATGAAATGGGAGTTAGTTTTGCGAAGTCGCGGTAGGTCCGGTACTGCGCAGGTATAAGAATTTGGGGAAAAAAGACATATTTTAGGAAAACTGCCGTTTTGATAATTGTTGAAATATATCATTATACGTACTCAAAAACGAAAGGCAGGCCATTCCGCGGTTATTTCATTGTGGCAGACCATTTGAAAATTGCGAAAAAAAACTTCTTTTTAAAACATATATTATGAAACTTCAAATTTTTATATGTTATTTTTGATAGTATCAGAAGCATATATCTCTCATGACAGACCGATCTGGCCGTTGCCTTGACCCGGCAGACCGAAAAACACATTTTCCCGTCTGTAGTACGCAAATTTACCTGTGTGTAGTATATACGTAGTATACGAAATAAAGAGATTTTCGTTTTCTCTTTATTCTTCCTAATATACTGTAGTATTCCTTTTCTTTCGATTATTTTTGACGGCAAAATTGACATATATTAAGAAAAAACTAATATGAAAATAATGTTTTATCGCTAAACGATAAAAACAACGATTTATTGAATATATTAAATCGGTCTGCCATGGGAAATATATGCTTCTGATACTATCAAAAATAACATATAAAAATTTTAAGTTTCCTAAAATATGTCAAAAATGACTTTTTTTTCTCAATTTTCAAATGGTCTGCCACAAGGAAATAACACCGGGAATGGTCTGCCCTTTCGTTTTTGATTACGTATAATAACATATTTCAACATATCAAAACGGAAGCTTTCCTACAATAGGTCTTTTTTTCCTCAAATTATCACACCCTTCATACCTGCGTAGTATCGAACCTACCGCGACTTCGCAAAACTAAGTCTCATTTCATAGTATGGTAGGTACAACTGTCTCACTGAGAAAATTTTGGGCTTTCTCAATGGTGGATTTATACTAGGGGCAGTCGGGGCTAGTGCCAGGGCGGCAAATTTTCTAGGGCGGCAAAATTTGGAATGTGAGAAAAAATTATATACAATATATAGAAAATTGGGGCGGCATTTTCTTCAGTGCCCCAGGGCGGCACAAATTTTAATCCGGCCCTGGGCTTTCCTAAAATATGTGTCGTCAGATGTTTACTGGCTCTTAGACTAATATCAAAGTCTCACTAATACCATAAATGTGATGAAAGTTTACATGTTTGAATGATTCAGTTAATCACGCCAAATCAAATTTGGATGACATTTGGACAAAGGGAGATTCTAATTTGGAATATCCTGATTTTAATGTCGTAATATACGCTGATTCGTAGATAATTTTTTGATTTTCTTTTCACCAAGTGGCAAGTTAGGATTCACTTTAACGTAGATCACTTATGTCTTTTTCGTTTATAACAGAGCAATGTACATGGTTTCTACATGAATTTTAATTTTTTCAAGTAGTGGTAGTTCAGAAGTCAGTGAATGACATTGACAATTTTTTATCTCGAAAATTGTGAGGTTTCTGGAAATTTGTTTTCGTTTTTCACAGTGAAAGTGCATTTTCTTGGACATATCCGGCTACCATGAGATAATATTGTCTGTTGGGGCTTGCAAACTATGTACATTACTCATTATTAAACTTATAACCTCTCCTATACTTTACTACTAGCTGCTTATACTCAATACCACTAGGCTATGTAGCCGACGAATTTCATATTATTGTATTCTGCAGAAATATTTTTGTTGAAACAAGTTCCGATAAAGTGATGAAGTCAATAAAACTCGAATAATAAATTGAGAATTCAAACATTTGGCTCTAGTCCATTATCAAGAATAATGACAAAAAATCCGAAAACCACCCGAAACATATGTAGCGTTGTTAATATACAGAGTGAAACGTTAGTAAAATTAAAACGTAATGTTTTAATTTTTGAATTATTTCACGTAATGTTTCACCATTTATCAAGCGATAAGGTTAATCTGTGTGTCATTCAATGAAAGCTAGATTACAGTCTGAACTGAAAAAATTTTCATCATAAAACTGTACCGTCACTGTAAGATAAATAAAAGTGCGGCCGAAACTGTGGACGTTCGCTAGTGAGCCTTAAACTATGTATTCCATAAATATTTAGGGTCTGTAACTCAGAAAAAATATTCTCATCTGAGAGAACAGAGTTGTCTTTCTCTTCACCTCTCACCTATTCACATTCGAACTGTTACCTTCCAGCGGTTCTAAAGGAAATTCGGAAAATGTGTTTAATATTTCTACTTCAAATAATGTTGCAACAGACTTGCTTTCGAGAGAGAAGCTAGATTTAGATCTAATTATCGATATATTAGGATTTTAGGGTTCACGGTTTTCGTAGTTCTTTCAAGTACAACAGAAAAGCAAGAAAATTATAAGACACATTTCCAAAATGTCGTTTCTATAACTGCGATATTAATATATGATGGCTTGTGCCCTAGAGCGGTTCTGGTCTAAGAAACCTTAGAGAAAAATATTTACTATTTTCTCTAAAAAAGTACGCACCTATCTGATGTATGCCAGTTTGTTTTTGGCTTTACTTCGAGAAATTCCATAACGATCATCATCATGATCAACGTTGTTTTGGCGCTTTTCATATGCAATTTTATCTCCAGACGCACTTCGAGTACTCAGTACTCGGCAAGTTTCTCAATGTGGTTGCTGGTATTTGGAATTTTTTGATAAACACGGTATTTCTGTAATATTCTATTTACCTAGATAGAAGTGTGTTCCAAGAGATTCACACATATATTTATAAGCACAGAGAGCCGCTGGCTTTGTGATTTCGTGATGCATTTATAATGGGAACTGTCAAATTTATGGTATGTTTAGCTTGATTTCATCGTATTGTCTTTTTGTTAAATACTATCATTCTTTTTATATTGGGTGCATCTTATGGTTTTTTTTGTCATGAATAATTGAAATTTGTTAAAATTTGTAAAACTACTGTTTGTAATGACAATAAACTTATTATTTAGATTGTATGATCAATTTAAGTAGAGATCCAGTACGGTCTCAATTTGTTGTTCAATATGCAATATACTTCTGAACTGTTAAATGTATCGTATAATCCAAAACAATTGGCTGAATTCCACAAAAATTATATAATACACTGACTTATATTTCGAGTACAAACCCATTGAATTCTTAATTGAACTCTTGATAATGAGTTAGAGCGTAGTATTTCTTCTTCAGGTCATGAGTCTTCAAATGAATGGTGGTACAATTCTAGAAATATATTTCTGTACACTGGTATTTATTAAAATTACAAACACAAATACGTAGATAGTTTGGACTATATTGTACTTTCAGAGCGGGCGTTAAGCAAATTGAAACGAACTGTCTGTAATATTTATGTCTGCGTATAGAATACTCAATTTCTTGTTCTTTCATTCGGGCATATTGGGTCAGCTTCTAGAGTTTTTTTCCAGGGATAATTGTCGTCGGCCAGGTTTCTGATACGAGGAGTCTTGGATATCCAAAACTTCGCTTTTGTTCTTGTAAGCTCAGAGGTCATTGCTTATCAATGGGCGAGGTTACGTTATGAAGTTGTAGCGAGGATGACAATTAACAACTGAGAGTATAAAAGACAAATTGTGTGTGTTTTCTAACCTTGTGTTAATTCTATGGCCCATGTTGACGAACAAATTTGGGGGGACGATAAAAATTCAATGAAAATTCAGATTTTTGAAACTCGAGACAAATGTCGCATCCAAAGTATTAACAATCTAAATTCATGCACGCCATGATAATGAAAACATCACCGTCCATCAATACCTTGGCACCCTTAGGCATAAAACTTTTTGTAGGTCGTAGGAAGAGGTGTTACAAAGAAAGCAATAGATGGAAAGTATAGAATGCGATGTTTGTGAGATCTGAACGATCCTTTTGCTGGTCTCTTTGAAGTTACATCCAGTCACTTTAGAGGAATTTCACTTACTTTGACATAATCTTTATGAGGTACCAATATTATCTCAAAATCTGAATGAACTCAACTAATACAAAATCATAATTGTGACACTGAAGGTGTCCTAAGTCATTGTTAGACTTGACAGTCAGTGCTTAAGATATGATAGAAATATGAATACATATTCGACTTGTAGAATGGTTGAGTTGAAATTAGTCTCGGTCTTCTCGAAACACCAATCTCTTTTGCTTCCATTTGTCATCTTCTTCGTAGTCTCCTAGGATGGCTTCCAGGGGGTTTAGGTTGAGTGGAAAGACTGCAAACATTCTCGTTGCAATCGCTCTGAAGAGGAAATTGAAGTTGTTATTGGAAATAATCACAGCTGGAAAGCCACATAGACTCAGTAGCCGATTACTTCGAGTATATTAATATTAGGTTTGTTTAAAACAGAATTTGAAGGAAATTGACTGGTGACATAAAACCACTTTTTACAACTTCATGCATCAGTTAGGTCGTTACTAACCCTGTTTCGCTGCATATAAATTTTGGTAGGGCGAACCCGAATTTTATGAAAACGGGAATGGGTAAGCGTTGAGAAGATCACATACGACAGAAGGTAGTCATCTACTTATGAAATCCTAAATTTAATATCAGTTTGAACTAACAATACGTAGAATTACATTTCATACATCTTCCTAATGATTTATTTCGAGTCATGACAGGCCGAAAGATTGCTTGTATTGAGTGCCATGTCACTTCCTTCCTGAGGCTATACGTAATGTTGCATTGTTGCATTTCCAATCTTTCATGATGTGATGTTTATGAAATAATTAATATCCCGCGTATAAATTACTGAAATAAAGTGTCGGGCGTGGATTTGCATAACGTACACGCCCACTAAAGACGTATTCAGGTTATATATTCCGGCGCCTACAGGAAATTAGAACGGTCGAAACCTTTAATTATAGATGTAATATGCAGATTCCATAATCTGCATTCAAGTAGTGAATATCGATGTTGTTTAGGAAGCACAGTGCATTATATTGTTTTTCCTGTTAGCTGTTTTCTCACTTTCACAAATGTGCCTATCTATCTCCGAGTATATTAAAAAGCATAGAGTTAGTAAGCATTTATTAAAATTCAAATTATTTGTGTTACGATACCTAACTTTTTAGGTTTGATGTTCTCATATTCTCAAAACCTAATTTTGAGCATTCCAAAATTCTATAATGCCTAATTATCATGAGTAGGGTCCAATTAGGACCTTTGAAAGATGTAAGCTCTTCATTTCAACTAATATCTCGTTTAACCTATGGTGGTCTGAATACCACCACACATAGATCTTCAGTCTCTGTATGAACTCGCTTTCCAAGAGTTTGTAGTAGTAGAAGCTTACAGAATTTTGATTTTGATCAACTGAGGGTTTGTCAAAACGTCGAATATTGAATAATTAGAACAGATATTCCGAATACAGGGAATAAAACTCTTCTTCTTGAGCTTATCGAATATTTATAGTTATTCGTGACTTTCATTGAGAATTCAGTTGATCGTAAAAGAAGTTAAGAAAAGTTGGTGGTAGAATGAATTTATAAATGCCATATATTCATCATTATAATTGAAATGATATTGTAATATTTCTTGATCAATGTTTCCTCTGATTAGTTGGAAAAAAGTTTTGTTGGAAACCAGCTCGAGTCTTAACCGCTCTCAAGCTAAACTGAAAATAACAATGCAATATATATATATACATATAAAGAAATCTAAGTGATATCTGAGTTGGGAGCTTTTATTTATTTGTATGACTGATATTTTTCTTCAAAAACAAAACCAGTTCTCATTCAATATGGCGGACCATATATATGAGACAAGAGCTCTGGATTTCAATTAAACATAGATTGGTTTTGACCGAAAAACATCTATCTTATATGTGCATAAAAGTATATGAAAAATTTCCGAATGAAATCGATGGTATTACTCACTTTAATTCATTCAAGAAGAAAATAAAAGAAATGCTCATCAAATTAGAAACCTACTCCCTGCTAGAGTGTTTGAATTGATGCTCCCGTTTTCATGCTTGGGAAGAGTTAAAAGTATTTTGAGTTTTTTTTTGTAGACTATATTTTGTTTTATGTTTAGCGTTAGATCTTGTGGGCATACGTGTGTGTGTGTGTGTATATCATAATCATCATCATCAACCTTTGTCCGTCCACTGCAGTCTTTGCCAAGATTGCCTGTCGGCAATCTCTCTTCCAGGCAACGCCCAACCAATCTACAAGCTCCTTATCCCATCGATCGTGAAGGCGCTTTCTTGGTATTACCCTGTCTCTGGCCTCCCAATCACCAACCACAGCTGACCAAGGCTCATAGCTCGTTCGGGCTAGATGGCCTGCCCGTTTCCACTTTGACTTGTTTATTCCCTCCACGACATCTTTCACCTTTGTTTGATCTCTTATTCAGCAGCAGCGCATTCTATCTCGTGTGGTTAGGCCCATCATGTATCTTTCTATATTCCGCTGGGCTGTTCGAAGCTTCTGGATGTGAGCAGATTTCAGGGTCCAAGTTTCGCTGGCGTAGGTCATCGCTTGTAATACTCGTTGATCCAACACATTGCTCTTTAAAGATAGTGGCATACCTGATTTGAAGATGTGTTTCAGTCGACCAACTACCTCAAGCTGTTCTGGTTCTTTGCATGATCTCGAGTGTAATATCGATGTCTGCCGTGACAATCTCTTTCAGATATGTGTAAGACGCTGCTATTTCTTTTCTAATGGGGATCCGTCCACCTCCATTTTCTCTCTAGTGCAGAAAGGCTTCGGCATCATCTTTGTTTTTGCGGTGTTTATTTCCAGACCTATTTCCTTGCTCGCGATGTTCAGTTCATTGATGCGCTCTTGAAGATCGGTAGCATCGTGGAAGAACAGGACTATATCGTCATCAAATCTCAAGTGACTAAGGTAGCGGCCATTCATCCTGATTCCTTCCTCGCTTCAGTCCAGCTTCTGGAACATACATTCCAAAGCAGCTGAAAACAGTTTTGGGGAAAACGTGTCTCCCTGTCTAACGCCTCTCATTATTGGCAATTTTTCCGATTATTCGTCTATTTTGATGGTTGCTGTGGCATGTTCGTATATATTCTAGATCAGCTCCGTATAGCAAGATGATATTCCTATCCTCAGTATTGAGGTAGTTGCAGCTTAACTTTTAAGTGGATCAAATACCTTCTTATAGTCAATAAATGCCATATATAGATGAATTGTATATTCGTTGCATCTTGATATCACTTCGCGGATGGTGAAAATGTGATCCATCGCACTGTATGGTTTCCTGAAGCCTGCCTGTTCTCTTGGCTGCTATGAGTCCAGTTGTCCCGGTAAGCGGTTAGTAATTATCTTCATTAAGATCTTATATGCTGTGGGGAGTAAACTTATCGGTCTGTAGTTCCTCAGATCTTTGGAATCCCCTTTCTTACAGAGCAAAATCATGGACGCGTTGTTCCACGATGTGGGAATATTTCTGTTTTTCAAACAGTCAGAAGAGTCTCGATAGAATGCATTGAAATACTGGGCCCCCAGACTTGATAACGTTCACTGTGCGATCGTCCTCATCTGAAGATGCGCTTTCAAGGATTGAATTGCAGTTCTCGTTTCTGATGCCAGAACTTCTGGTGGTTCTTCATCCCATATTATCTCAACATGATTACGGTTATCGCTATAGAGTTGTTTGTAGAACTCATTGACGACTTTTAGAATTTCGGATTTCTTCGTAATTCTCTCTCCGCCTGAATTTTTGAGCGCGATCATCTGATGTTTCCATTCATGTTCTTCTGGATAGCTTTGCCTCAATGTTTTTGTGTTGTATTTCCGCACATCCTCTCTGACTTCTCTCTTTACAAGTGCACTCAATAACGAATATTCTTTCCTTTGGCTTCCCATTCTCATTGAAGCTCTCAATTTTCTGCGTTTATCTTAGAGTGCTTTCGTTTCGTCAGTTAGTTAATTACGAAACTTTCTCTATATATTTATAATATAGAAACATATTTATAATATATAAACATATTTATATCCTATTTGCTGCATAAAAAAATGATAATAGTAAACAAGGGCGTAATTTGACTTACTATTCCATTCTACACCTGACTTTCGACGTCATTCAGTTCTTCATCAGGGTTAGAATATTAATGTTCAAGAATAGTGATGAAATAAATTCACATTAATTCATTTAATTAACATTAATTTTCAGCTTTCTCGATTGGATACAAAATATGATGGGAAAGAGTACGTGAGGTTAATATTAATCTTTCAAACTAGGCATTTTATATTTTTATCATTTTGAGGTTTTATCTCTCGTATCTTACCGATAAAATTGTGAATTAATGTCGAATTTACTCACTATCGTAATATTCTCACTCTGATGAAGAAGTGAATGATTTCGAAAGCTTTGTGTAGAATAAATTAGTTCATCGAATATAGCCTTTGTTTACTGTTGGCTGAGTATTCCAATAAACAAAATCTCTTATAATTCAGCAAATACAACTGTTTCCTGTATTTATATTTGAAAATGTTTAATATAGGTGAAAGGAAACTCAACACAAATTCGTTCAACTATCGCAAAACCGTAATCATGAAGAATTTTATTGATACCAAAGCTTAGATTAGCTAAGTTTTTAGCTAAGATTAGACTTTTTATTCACCGTCCTCAAAGAGTAAGATCACTCAAATTATATTCATTTAAGAAATATATCAAACATTTCTTATTACTACAGGACTTTTACAGTGTGAGTGATTATTTGAACACTGGCATTAAGATTGGTGTAGATTGATATTCTTTTTTTTTTGTTGTACGCAGGCATACATATTTTTATTACTTTTTGTAATTGTCTTACTGGATGAATAAATAACTATTATATATATATATATATATATATATATATATATATATATTTCTGTAATGGTCAAGGGAATTCGACTGATACTACTGATTTTCATACTCTTTATTCCATGCCTAGCTTTCGGAATTTCGATGGTTCCATCTTCAGGGCCACTACAAGCAAGTTTGCATTAGCATTTCATATAGATGTTAATATGAAATCTTACAGAATGCGAGGTTTTCAGTTCGTGAGTTGTGATGCATGAACTGTAAAAATTCTTCTACCTTGTTTACATATAGGTACTATTTTGTTTTTATTTTTTTACTAACAATCAATATATAAACATCAAATGTACTTCCACAATTTTTACAACTAATTAAGATCTTTATTCTTTAATTCTAACTTCTAGAAGGTATCACAGTTAAGATGAATTTATGGTTAGGTTCAATCAATGATAACGACAATTTCAATTCTTGTTCTTTGGCTGTGTCGTCCAAGGTGTCTTTTTCTTTTTCTAGTACTGAAGGAATTTTGACTGTGTCTGATAGATGGCGCTATTCATCCAGGGGTCCATCGAAGGAGGTGTTTGTTTTGTTTGGATATGCTAAAAGATAGGTATAAACATTGTTCAACCCATGTGTGTCGTTCTTTCTGTTTATTGGGTTTGTCTGCCTTCTGATATTTACCATTTCTAGGATCAATCTTTTGTTGTATTTGCCATTCACTTCCAATATTTCAGTACTTTCGAAATCTATTTTATGGTTTTTTTCCAGTGAGTGTAGGGCTAATGCACATCTGGGGTTTCTTTTTGTTATGTCGCTTTTATGAAGTGCCAATCGACTTTTTAGCCACTGTGCTGTTTGTCCCACATATGTACTCTCGCATTCAGAACATTTTATTTTATAAATAATGTTGGATTTAAGCAATTTGGGTGTTCGGTCTTTCAATTTACTATATAGGGTAGAGATAGTTTTTATATTATATGTTGCTATCTTGATATTTTCATTCTTCAGTCGAATTCCCTTAACCATTATAGAAATATAAAAGCAACGACTGTGATTTGAAATTTGAAATTTTAAATATTTATATATATATATATATATATATATATAATTATATCAACCCATCATCATCATCCATCACAATTCCATGAAGTGAGATAACGATATGTATAGCGAAAGCTAACAGACAATTACTGATGACAAACTCAAATTCCGGAAACCATAATATCAATAATAAACATCATATAATTATTCAATTATTGTATTGTATAAACTCTGAACTGTAAACAACTATGTAAACTTTCAATATTTGTACAAACCCATCAGAAACTTTCCAATCGCCCTTTGTAATTAACTATTTTCATTTTTAATCCTATAAATAGGTTCAGTTATTACTCATCAGTCAGTCTTCTTATTAGTCTTGTACTCTTCACTAGAGAATACTCATTGTAATCATCTTACTCACAATAAACTTATTTCATAAAAAAGTTATTTTTGTGAACATTTTACATAATTATATATATACATATATTCATTCAAAATTATGAACTTGAAACTAAACCCATTTTAATTGTCATAAATTAATTGATCTAGAAGAGGTTTACCTTTCCTCGCCTGGAAATAACAAATTCGTAAGTAAAATTTTCCTGTCGTATATTTACCTTCCACTCGAGCTCGAAGTAAGTAGTTTTGGTCAATTTACATGGAATAGACAACGAAGTCGTGGCACTCGATAATCCCAAATTTTCCTCAGTCTTACCTGCAGATTAGTTGAATTCAGAACTCCATTCAATGTTCTGAAATGATAACTACAAAACTGGTGCCAGTTGGTATTTTCAAATTAATTTTACTCTTAATGTGTTTCATGAAATTTCGCACGTGTTCTTGTAATATCAAAATTATAACTAGTAGTGTTAGTAAGTCTTGCGACGTTGTTAACACATTTTATAATTGGTTTTTCTCCAGCACTTATACCCTTCATATCGTTCTTATGAAATCAGAGAATGAGAATCACAGTAAATATATACCTTGTTTGGATAGCATTGCTCTTATGGGTAAGGAAAAACCTATTTCCATTGATTCTGATATCGTTCCTGGTGATCATATAAAAGACGTGCGCAACTTAACGAGCTTCCAAGAAGTTCATATTGTTGCAAAAAACACATTCAATGCAAATTCGAGTGAAAATATTGAGCAATTGAAAAAATTTTCTAATTTCCGTATTGGTTACCTTGTTTTTTCCCAGTCAGTTCTCACACCATTGGAGTTTTTTGAAGAAGAAAGCTTCAAAGAATATTTTTCAGGCGTGAAATTTCCATTGTTATTATGACTGATACGATGTGTGAAAATCCGAATCTGAAAAAAGAAATTTATCATCTACTCAGGACATCTTTTCTGGAACACGGACTTTTGAATATGATAGTCCAAACCGACTGTTATTTCGAAAAACAGTCGTTTTACGTTTATCGTCCTCTGTTATTGAGACCTGACAAAACTTACGGAGGATTAGAAATATACAATTCAGAAGATGTTGTAGCGAACCCGGAAATAATCCTAAATTCTTTGAAGAGATTCAACAATTATCCAATAAGAATTAGCATCTTCCATAGAAATCCTACAGCTATGACTATTCAATCCCAGTATCCATGGCGAAGGCTTATTTGTCAGGACGTGCTAGAATATTCCCATAATATTTCGGGAATAGACGGCTGTACTCTTGGCCAGCTATCAAAGAGTTTGGAATTCAAAGCTGAGCTTATAACTTCCAGATGGAAGGGCAAATTCCGTTTCGGTCATATTTTTGATAACGGTTCGTCGGTTGGAGCTCTTTCCGATATAATCGACAGAAAGGCTGATGTTGCAATGAATGGAATTTTTTGGAAAATAAATATTTGGACTACAATATAGAATTCAGTAAAATCACGCAAAGCTATCAAATATGCGCTGTAGTGCCTAAAGCCGGAAAAATACCCGATTGGCTCTCTTTGGTCAAAATGTTTTCTTATTGGACTTGGTTTTTGATAGCACTTGCTCAAATTGCTATATGTTTGATATATACTTTCATGTATTCCAAAGAAGTTTCGTTGAGTGGATTTTATTACGCGTGCTGGCGTGAGGTTCCAGTTGGTATTGGTGATAAATATAATTACAGATTTATTACTGCAGTTTATCTCTTGGCTTTTCATGTGATCCTCGTTGGTGTATTTAATGGAACATTGTACAAGAGTTTCTCAACTTTATCTTTTTTTTCCGAAATAAATACTTTAGAAGACCTAGAAAAGTCGGATTTGATTATCGAAACATCTTTGAATATATTTGGAGCATCTGAAAGAGAATCTGAACTTTTCCAAAAATTATCTAAGAAAGTAAAAAATAACGCATATTCAGAGAAACCGGCTATAAAGAGGGCGGCGCAGCACATGAATGTTGCTGCAATGGAAAGAAGAGAAGAAGCTTTTTTCAAAATAAATGCCGGTTTTTAGATAAAGATGGAGTTCCCGTTTTACATGTCGTAGAAGAGTGCCCTATGACGCAATTCATATCGTATATTTTCCCAAAAGGCTCTCCTTTTTTACCTGTATTTAATGAACTATTTACAAAATTTCTAGAAAGCGGAATTACATCGAATTGGATTAAACATTCGATGTTAATGCCTGTAAATGGAAGTTCTAATATGCAGAAGAGTCAAAGATTGACACTAGAAAAGTTAGGGTTGGCGTTTGGTGTTTTGGGAATTGGTGCAGCAATCGCCACAATAGTATTGGTCTCTGAAATAGTATATCACCATACTATAACAAAATCAGCTTAAGTAGTATCTACAACTACATTTTGAAATAGCACTGAAAAAAGTATAGTAGATACTTTACTTTGGATATAGTTCCCTTGTTGGAATGTTTTACGAAATAAATTTAAATATATGTACGTCGTAAATGGATTTGGTAGTGATAGAAAATAATATTGAATACTTTATAGTTATCAATAAAATATATTGGATTACTTTAATTGTTTTTTTTTACTTTTTTTAACATACCTATATTATTGTTTAAATCATCAACAAAATTCACTCCATTGCAGTGTTCAGCTCTCCAAAAGATTTTCTCATAGTTATTCATAAGAATATGATAACACAACGTTGTCATCATTACAAAAAGTCAGTGTTCATCTTTAATGGAAATAAAAACAAAACAAAGTTGATTCATTTGAAAGTCGTCTTTCAAATTTGAGGTGACGAAAATATAATCTGCTTAAAATAAACGTTATACACGTATTTTAGACTTTTACAAGTGCTGGTGCACCTAAATTTAAAAGGGGGTTTGAAATTATTCATAAATCTATACCTATTTCTTTTAAATAGGTATAGATATTTATATTATATTGAATTTTAATGAAATAAGATTCAAAATTTCCTTCAATAATTGATATTCTTCATTATTTTGTCTTTTTCGGGATACTGGGACAGTGTAACGAAATAATCAATAAAGTGTGCTTGACTGTGCTTCAAGCTTCTCCACGTATTTATGAGTTCATCATAAATGAGTAATAATTCATCAGGAAAATATGAAATTATAGATACGAGAAAATGTATTTTACATATTGAGTGAAGCATTTCAATGTTTTTCACAAATACAGTTGCTTTATGGTATGAACTTTTACATGAAATATTCATCATTCGAATGTTTTAAGTTTCTGGATGTATTTCTACACTTCCAGTGCATTATAATTTATTATTTATTTATTTAACATGCACTGTTTTACAAGACAGGTCCTAATTACAAAACAGGAAACACAACATATACAAAAAACAAAATTGGTAGTACAAAAGTTTAAATTTTGTACTTTCATTTAAAATGAAAGAGTTTTGATATGAATCACAACTGATGAAATGAAATATAATAATTATAAGAATAAAAAAACTTAAATGCTGACCCAAACTTATAAATACTTGCATATAAATTTAAACACAAATACATATACATTCACATATTAATACTTATACACACATAATTATATGAGTGAATATGAATTCTGTTCGTGAATACACATAAATGATTGTTTTATCAGATATTATCTGTATCAAGGAAACTTGACTCAATATCAGTAACAGAACAGTTGAAAATATCCACCTTAGCTCCCAAAAATATAACATCGTGTGCAACGGAGAAAATTTTAGAACATTCGTTCTAGCTGCAGGAAGGTAGAACGTGAATGCGCTTCTAGAAGAAACTCTTGGAACAATAAAATTGAGCTTTTGCCATAATTCCTGACATTTCAGTTTATTGTTAATTATTTTATGCAAGAAGATTAAGATATGTCGATATAATGTCCACATAATGTGAATATGTAAGTTCATATCACTTCATAACTTCATACATACCTCATTGATTCACATAAATGACTTGCATTGAGTTCTGTTATATTTCTATTTTAATGACGTTCAAGGTCTAATTTTTTTTTCAACATCTAAAAAAATACAGACATAAAATTAATTTTATGTCAATGAAATTATTCTTGCTATGTGTATACAGTAATACCCCGCTTATATAGTAATACAAAAAAATACGAATCAATTTAATCTATCACTATAATTCTAAGAAACTTTATACAATATTACTATTAATTATTTTTCACGGAAAGCGTTTTTTTTACGTTCTTGTGAGATACGTTCAGCACCCAACATTGTTTTTAATTGTTTGGCACACGGTCATCATTATTGTCTATACTCTGCCATATGTCCAAACCGGAATAAATTTTTGAAAGAGCATTTTGTATTCTCCCTGAAGATAAAACTTTCTTTTCTACTTGTTCTTCCTCATCGTAGATAGGATTATTCTGTAACATTGCAGCAATATCTTCAAGCGCTTGTCTCTGCATCTGGACAATTGTTCTACATGTTTCCACTACATCTGGCCAAAGATAACGCCACACCCCGTTCATACAACTCGGTTTAACTTCCTTCAAGCCTCTCCTATGTTGTGAATAACCTTCATAATTTGTATGACTTCCATCACACTCGCATAGACTGTCTTCCTTCCCCGCCAGTTTCATGAACTAGTTGGCTAAAAGTGCGGTGATGGTAATAATGGTTAAAGTTTGTTATTGCTCCCTAGTCCATAGGTTGTAATATTGACGTAGTGTTTGGTGGAAGTAACTTCACGTACACTTTTAAGTCTCTGAGCGTATTAAGTGAGGTTGGATGTCCTGGAGCATTGTCTAAGAGTAATATAACTTTAGGTTCAAGCCCATTTCTGTCACAGTAGGATTTGACTGATGGGTAAAAACTATTGGAAAACCATTCTTGAAAAATTTCCCGTGTAACCCACGCCTTTCTGTCTGATCGCCACACAACTGGTAGATTTGTATTGTCTGTGCGTCGCATTGCACCAGGTGTTTCTAAATGGTGCACTAGTAAAGGTTCCAGTTTGAAGTCACCAGTGGAATTTCCACCCAGCAGAAGTATTAGTCGATCTTTCGCAGCTTTGAAACCACTTGACGGTCTTCTTTAGAAATGAATGTTCGAGATGACATTTTTTCCAGTAAAGTCCGGTCTCATCAACATTGAAGATGAGACAAGCATGAATTTTCTCTTTTCCAACGAACTCTTGAAACTTGTCTGGAAACTCAGCTGCGCGAAATTTCAAATTCGTGTAACTATAGTGAAACCGCGCATAATGGGGTTGCGTAAAGCGGGGTATTACTGTATTGATAAAACTCACCCCCATTAGAGAAGGTTTCTCACTAATTTTATCTTTCAATAAACATTTCCAACATTTTCCATAAAATGTTTTCAAATTGTTAGTAATCAATTAAAATATTTTTAATGTTAAGTTACATAATTTTTATTCATTCAAGTTGTTCAGATTAATATGTTAAGATTAAGATTTATCATTTTATTTATTTTTAATTCATTTTATATTTATAATTTTCTTCCTATATGCTTTGAACCGCCATGTTTTGAGTAAAATCAATGAAGCAATCTCTCCGTATAAATTCAAAGTTTAAGAGCATAGTGTTTTCAAGCTTCAACTCAATAGTTCGAAAGGAAACCATAAACTACTTCCATTTGTTACAAACTTATGACATTTCATTTCAGATTTACTAATTTATATAATAATGTCAAGTCTTCATTGTTTAAATATTTTTCTCAATTTGCCAAGAAAATAGTTTTGTGTCGAATAATTCGATGAACAGCCTTGTTTTCAAAGCAGAAGATTCAAGCTTCCAAACAAAAGCGCTATCAAGTAAAAAATTCGAAAAGAATGTTTTCCAAGTTATGATTTGCATAGTAGTTGATTGAATCTAAGGAGTTGTAGCAGTTATATATAATTGAAGGCAATTCTCTAATTTCCACTTATATTTACATTGTAGATTCCTAGCGCGTTTCGCTAACACTGTGGCTTTGTCAAAAACAATGTTGGCAAAACGCGCTAGGAATTTATAATGTAAATATAAGTGAAAATTAGACGATTATCCTTTATTATAACCGTGATAATGGATTTCCATCAAGAAAAAGCCATATCCATACAAAATTTGTAATTATAGCTTCCGCGATTTTAATAATTCTTAATTCATTAAATCCATTTTACGAGTAGATACCAATTGTACCTACCTATGCATAAAACATTATAATAATGAATTACTTAGTGTAGTGGGATTTATTCATAAAAATTTAAATTATTCATCACTTTACATTATTCACTTCTTGCTTTTATTCTTATTAGTTACATGTAAGTAATTGTTTTAAGGTGTTAAACTATGAGTACTCTCTTCTATTTTTTTCTAAGTACTTAACAAAACTTATCCTTCATATGCAAATTTCTCAATTATTTGTAAATTGAAAAATTTTGTGATCATATGGAATTGGTACAGAAAATTTAAATCAATTTCTCACTTTTGCGTTACTTTTTAAATTCAATTTTATATTGCTGAAGTGTCATCGAATTAATATTTTGATTAATTGGGATTACCTGATTAATTTTAATTTTCGAAGTCACTTTGAATAACCCAAATTTTCGTTAAATTTAAGTTTTAGTTTTCTTCAGATTTTTAATGCGTAATCTGCCAGTTTTGATGTATTTCTCATTTTCCGTAATTTCAACCAATCACACATTTTCTGTTGCAAATTTGCAAATGTAGTAGCTTATAACAATTTTCTATGCTAATCTGAATCGCATCATTTTAAATTTTACTCATTTTTACTTGTTCTATAATTGTCTCTCAAATTTGAATGCAAATTTATAACCAACGGTTGCCTGACACACTCCTAAAGATATTTCAATGTATGGCTTCAGATATACTTCATTTAATCACTTATTGCATTCTTTCGTTGTTGACTTTCGGTGGTTTCCAAACTTTTTGTGCGAGACGTTGTGCCCTTGAATTTTTGCGGAGGCCGACGTATGTCGGCATTTTCTCCACCTCATAAACAACATGGCCGTAGCGGCATTTCTCCATAATCTATCACACGGCCCAAAAGTGTTGACCGGCGCAAAGTTTTTCCTTCTTTTTTTAGATCGTGCATGCGAACGTGAAATATCTAATGAGCTTGCAGGCGCCGTGGGCCATTATATCGACGCCTTGTTCTTTTTCTGTGGAAACCTGCTCTAGGAAATGTATGTATCTACCTACAGAGGACACGTGTCTGTGTTTGTTTGTATTACATGCCAAAAATTACATTCATATTATGTTATGTATGTCATTACGAAGGACGAAATGGTTTTCTATCGAAATGAGTAGCGCAAATGGGGTACATAAAATGGCCTTTGTTGTAGGTGTTAGTAGATTATAAGTAATAATACTTCTAGGAGTATTAAGAACTTTGCTATTCAAGTAGAGGGTGAAAATTTTCTAATTGCGTCAAGCTTTTGTATTTATTGAATGCTTCTTTAGGACCTTTACGATTAATTTGTTGATCATGTTAAATATCGAAATAGTATAACATACGAGTAGATAAATATTACCATTTGCGTTTAATCGTCAACTGGTTGATCAAACGATCCGTGGAATCCTGTTCAATATTTCAAAAAACTGATGTTGAACAAAATCCAATTGCAATATTCTTCCCGAATTTTGACACCGATTTATTTTCAAGTGCAACAGGGACCTGGCAAGCAACAGAACAATGATGATGAAACAGTATCATTTCTTTATAGTGGGGGATGTTTAATTCCTTCTTGTGTACTAGTAATTGTACTTGTAATTCCTAGTGTACTGCTGGTAATATTATCCACAGGTTATATTACAGGTGTTACAGAGAGTCCAAAATAGGGCTATGCTATATATTTTAAGTTTGTATACAATACACACCCATTGTGAAACTGTTGAACATGAAATATTTTATCAGTTAAACGTAGAATTATGTACAGAACACTTAAGCTAAAATCAAGTTAAGGCTTGTTTTGTCATACTTGCATGGAAACATTAATGTGAATGCAGTGCATAATCCTTATACAAGAAATCTTAATAATTTTACGTACATTCAAGAAACAGAGCTGGAATTGTGGAAATTTTATTTTATAGAAGTTTGATAATAAAGTATAATGCAGTTCCAAATCAAATAAAACATTTCGAGAAATTGAAATTATTCAGAAAAATGTGTTATATTATAAAATATTCAGTAAAATATTTAATAAAATGTAAAATATAACTTGTATTCAATGTACCAATTATGTTAACAATTTAGTATCAAAATTAATTTTATGATTATATGTATGAAGATAGCAATTGCTAAATTAACAAATATTAGTCTTTCATCTTTCCCAAATACAACATATACTACTAAATTCTTTCTTAGAATTATTTAAATTATAATAAATAATAATTATTCATGAAGGTGATTTCAGAAATCATGATATGTAACATAACTAATTATAATATTTTGTATATTCCAATGTTTCATTGTAGATTCTTTTGTTAATCGGAATGCTTGTAGTTTTTGTTTATAAACAGTTTTAAATCGTTCTAAAGTATATCAAAATTCATTTCTTGATTGTACAAGCCTTTAAGAAACATTAAATGAATACGACATCGAAGACAACTATTTTCATTAAGAGACAATTTGTTTTTGATAATATTATTCATTATGAAAAACAAATTGTCATAAATTATTCATTGAAGATGTAAATAACCACAAATGAACATTTTTCCGTTTATGGTCTGTTATTGCTAAAAATCCGAATTTTCAGTTGTTTATGTATATTTGATATATATTTTGAATGTTTTAAGCAATAACAGGCTTCTTTCAATATGAAAAATTTTATTTTTGTTGACGTTTCGTTGTATATCACAACTTTGTTGAAACTAATGAATTTAAAAAATTTAATTAATTTAATATTGCTAAAAACATTCAAAATAAACTATCTTAAACAGGCAATAAATCAATTTTAAGAATATATATATATATATATATATATATATATATATATATATATATATATATATATATATATATATATATATATATATATATATATATATATATATTTTTTTTTTCTCAGTGTTTTTAGCAATAACAGGCTTATTTGAATGCTAATAACTTCATTTTAGTTGACGTTTCTTTGTATATCACAACTTTGTCAAAACTAATGAATAATTGAATTTCATTAATTCCTATACCAGATATCAAAACGTCGAACTTAATTGTTTTAAAAAATCAAATTGGCTCTTTTTTTGAGGAGTATTCAGAGGAATATTTTGGCTTTCGAAAGTTTTAGTCCTCTTCACCATGAGGAAACCTGTGTAAACCTCATGGTAAGCTGATGATTCTAATGAGTGTGATTTGTATATACATATATACATACATATAATTACACATAGTTGAATTTTATATACTTATCCAGAATATATATATTACTTTTTTGGTTTATGTGTGTGAAATTGATGGTAGATCATAAATGAATGAGTTTTGAGATGTGATGTTTGGTGATTGTTGTGTATTTATTTTATGAGTGTTATGTGTAAGGTTTATCAAATCGTTGTAAATAGAATTAAGATGTTTATGTCTGTTCTTTCATTTACTGTGTTTTCCAAATATTTACGAATGTCTAACATCTTTAAAATTTCTCTACATTTTTGATCTTTAATAGTGTTTGCGTTTACTTGATGTTAATCCATTATAAATGAATACTGAATTTCAACTTTCTTTTATAATTTTTTTTAATGATTTTCGCAACTGAGAAAGACTCACTTACTGTTAGAGACTACCCTTAGAATGGGTATATGTAGACATAACATTATTCATTTCATTTTAAGTAGTGTGTAAAAAAAAATAACTTTCTCGCCATATGTAAAAATCTGATGTTGAATATTCAATAATAAAACATGCGCAATATCATTGAAGTTATATATAAGGTTTATAGTTTCGTCATGATACATAAGGAAAAAAATGAAGTTATGAAAATGAACTCATGTATATTCATTTATTAAAGCGAAAATTGAAATTAATATTCCAAAGTTCTGAATACACTAGAGTAAATTTCTGTAAGTTAAAATTTGAACAAGAAATGCGGCATGTACATGAGGCTATTTCACCCCAATATTGATGCGCCGTGTGAGAGTGAGGCCGAAGAGAATTTTGCGAGAAAGCTCGCGGGGAAATTCGTTCGCCGTCTCGTCAGTCCTGTTCTCCTGTTAACCAATTTCCGGTTTTCCACAAGGTGAAACGCTCAGTGACGGATACAACGAGACTTAAGGTGAAGTTCAAATGAAATACGTTTGTGATTTATTAGAGAATAGCATTCTTTATTTGATGAAAAGGGTTTTCGAACATATAGATTTTCCTAAAAACGAGTGGACATCTCGAGAAATTTCCAGAAAACCGCGAATCGACTAAACTCGGTATTAGGAGAGTAGGAATTCGGAGCCGTATTGTATTGTCAAGTAAAACGGAAACCGAGAAAATATTTCCCACTTCCGGAATATAAGGAAGTGATATCAGGATATCAGAAATGAAGGTATATTCGCTCCTTTATTCCACGATTCTCTAATTGATACGATTAGATTTTTTCCTGTTGATTGTAGTCTCATACATTTATTTTATCTCCATAATTTTAAATAGTTTAAATAGCAGGTAGCGCTAATATCATAAATAACATATCAGCTTATTTACCGACATTGAGATCATTAGGTAGTTGTTCGAAATCCAGAATCATTACAATATATGCTGAATATTTTCTGGTGGGAATGTCTATATGCTGATATATTTTTCTATCAGAATATTTTGGTGGGATTTTTTTTTCGTTTTTCCTGAGGAAGGACTAGAATAGGTTTTTTTTTATGATATATCATTTTTAGATGCAAATAAATTAAAAACAATAAATTAAAATTAACACACTTAAGTTTCATTGAATATATTAAAAACTTTACATATGTTTCGGGTGGTTAACCCATTATCAAGAGTATACAATATTACTCAATTAAAAACTCTACATATTTTTCGGGCGGTTAACCCATTATCAAGAGTATACAATATTACTCAATTAAAAACCCTACATATTTTTCGGGTGGTTAACCCATTATCAAGAGTATACAGTATTACTGAAATGTGTAGTGTATTAATTTGAGAATTGGTGGAGAACAATTGCTGTAGTGTGTTAATTTTAATTCATTGTTTTTAACCCCAAGAGATAAGCGAAACCTCCGTGTCATTTATGCAAATAAATTACTCAATATGAAACTATTGTTTCAGTTATTCACGATATGTTAAAATCTAGTATGCAAACTCAATAGATTAATAATAATTAGTAGGTACTGGATTATATGCAACATAAAAGGCTTGTTGTATGAATCAAAAATGCATGAAATATGCAAGAAATTCAGTAGAATATTAAAAAAAAAATTATAAATTTTAGGAACCCAAAAATGATGAAAGTAAGTCTTAATTTTTTCATATGAAAATCTGCATAAAATTAGTACATTATCCTCGGATAGGTGTAATTGGATTGATCATATGTAATATTATCTAGTAACATTCCATGACATTAAAATTTTTCAATAATTTTGTAAGTGTACCTTCGCAATCAAATATTGTTCTCAGTGTTCAAATGTTCAGTGGTAGCATTGTCTCTTCGATCGTTTAGAATATTTTTATAAAGCCAATCGATCCATATCCACTCAGTTAACTTGATAAAATTTGAATTTGAGTGTTTTGTTAGCACTCATAATTTCTGGCAAAAGTTCTGACGTCTCATTAATGAACATATCAATCTGGCACCAAGGTCAAAACATGGATATGTTCAATATGATTTCAAACTGAAATCGCAAAAAACCGACCATAGTCAAAATTATTATTATTCAATGAACCTTATATTTTGTGACCTTAGATTATCACTTTTATCGCATTTCAGAACACAGGGTGAGTGCGATTCAGAAAAATATTGTGAATGTACCATCATGCATAAGCATCATAAATAGATCTTAGGTAGAATATGCTTTTACTGCTGAGAATGGTTTAAATATGCTAATATTCAAATACATACAATCTGGTCCCTAGTAACCAGATCAGGAGTTCTTATCTTCCTGACCCCGTCATCTTATTCCTAATTTTTTTATCTAATGTTTCTTTTTTCGCCAATATTTTATAGATATTTCAAGTCATCTAATTTTCGAAAATATTAGGAAGCACCAAACGAAAATGAAAGGTCAACATGCTGGGTACACATTGAGGGATTGTTGAATACATTTCAGGTTATCATCACGTTGGATTTCAATTAGTTTTTTGTTGCCTAAAGCAAGACCAAGAAGAGACTTATGGAGTCTTGGTCTTGGTCTTGCGTGAGCAAACATTGTCTTGATCTTGCACAGTGAGTCTTGGTCTTGGTCTTGAAGTCTTGCAAAGTCTTGCAGTCGTGCAAGTACCTGATAGATTGTACTTTTTATTTAAAATTTCAATTTAGATTTTCGGTCAGTGTAACAGGGCCGGAATTTATAGCTTATGTAGACATAAATGATGAATAATAAAAATCAGAATAAAATTTTAATTTATAATGTCTTTATTGAAAGCACAAATTCGTACGAACGCGATTTTATAATGCCAAAACTAGCCTATGATACTCCTAATTAATTTTTCTGTTAATACATTGAAATTAATAACAATGATTTGATAAGAATAAATTCTAAATATAATTTTAAAGAAGTCAAGAAGATCCAAGCGTAAACAGCAATATATAGCTTATATTGAACATAACCAAATGAACACAAGGTGAAATTGATAAACACAATAACAAATTCACATTACGTGCAGAGAATGGAACAATCACAACCTTTTAGTACTACAGCCATGTACACCAGAAAAATGTTCGAAAAACTTTCAAAAAACCTCTACACTTAGCTTTGAATAAGTCAGTACAACCATTGCGTTATCAATAATACTTCGATTGTAAGATGAACTGGATAATTGTGAAAGATATATCTGAATAATATGTGAAAGAATGATAAAAACAATTTGTTTATTTCCTTTGGCGTCAGAATTCATTACAAGAGCTCCTAAAATAAACTCGAAAAATTGAAGTCTTATTTCTCATATTTCTAATGCAAATCATTATACTTACTTGAGTTCAATAACAAAAGTACATGATTTACCTTAAATTCGTCATTATTCAACACGCAATAGTGTATTGTATGCAGCCTTCATATAGACGCAGCATAGTCAAATAGATTTACATTCAATTACAAGGCATAAATAAAAATTCTACACAAATAATAATAAATAAGTAAAAATTGAAGAAGAAGCACAGAAAAAAGAGTATAAGCGAATTTATACAACGAAAATAAAATTGGAAAAAATTGAAATAGCAATAAACAATAATTAAATGGAACAAACTAAAAATAAAATATTATCTATTACAAAGTCACAAGTAGTCAACACAAGTTAATGAAATGTAATTGATTAAGTCAATGAAAAAATAAGTTAAACTCAATTGCAATAGTAATATGAGGTAACCAAATGGAACAAAATTAAAATTAAAGTATTATATAATAAAACAATTAATTTGCACTACTATATAGTAAACTAAGTAATTTTGAAAAGATTGAGGAGGGGGCTTGAGGTATGATCGATTTCTATATATATATATATATATATATATATATATATATATATATATATATATATATATATATATATATATATATATATATATATATATATATATATATATATATATATATATATATATATATATATATATATATATATATATATATATATATATATATATATATATATATATATATATATATATATATATATATATATAGTTCAGTATGAATTCATCCCTTCTACCTGTTATCTACCTGTTTTCTCTGTATTTAAGTTTATATATTGTATGTATTCGAGAAATTGTCATTAGTCTGCACGTAGCATTTGAAAAAGGTGAATCTCATCGAAACGTACGTCATGCAGTATTATTTTTAATATATGTGTAAATCAGTTTAACAATTGTTTTATTATGTTTATCGATTTACATCAAGTGTCGGCCTCATCAATTATTGAAGTATTATATATTACAAAGTCATATGAAAAAGCTCAAATATGAGTCTTATTGAACTGCAAGACCGCGAGAGTCTTGCAGCTCAGTCTTGTTCTTGCTTAAGTCTTGTGAGGTGAGTCTTGGTCTTGCATTCAATTAAGCGGTCTTGGTCTTGATGTCGCAAAAATGCAAGACCTAGACTGCGAGACCTTTTGGGCAACACTATATCAAAATAACTTTTACGTAAATTCTTGAAAATATATCGAGAACCCTAAACATATGTCAAGTAAATAAAATTTTGTTTGGCAATTCAGTGAAATATTCAGGTTATTCCATTTTTCTACGGAAAATTTGTTCGTCTTTGATTTTGTTGGTATTTTTACATTGTTAAATTGAATTATTGAACTTTTAAATACATATGATTTATTGCTATACAGTTATTGTTTTTATTGTAATGATTCGTTTCCAATTTATCTCTGGGTTTTCAATAATAATCAGAAAACCTGAGTTCATGTAAAATACAGAACAAATTGTGCCTAACAAAGATCGTTCGGAATTTACTAGCAGAATGTAGAAGTACAGAGACTTCAATGTAAGTATATCATAGAGAGTAAGTTTTAGGTCTTTGAGTAAACCTGAAGGTACTATCGTTTGACACTATTGATAATAAAAAAAAGAGATGTATTTACCAACTCTAAAAGATATTTATGCTTTCCATAGAAAAAAAATCACTGATTGGAAGAGACTATAAAATCATGATGTGTTCATTTGTTTCACTAGTTTTACTGAATGAATAAATATTCGTTTTTTAAATTTTTTATTTCAAAAAAATGTGGTCTAAGTTTAGTGACGAAAGTTTTACCCAGAAGTATACATTAACAAACCATCATTCATCACAATCAACTGGATGTTCCAATATATAAGTGACTGACGGGCTAACTACTTAGCAGTTCACCCTTGTACTCATCACAGCAAGGGACAGATGATATCCAATCATCGCCTCATTTCATATTATAGCTATTCAGCTATTCACTTCTATTTCGTTCGGGATCCCTCGCTCTTCACTCGGGCGGGTCCTTTGTGTCTGATCGGCGGGATGTCGTTCAGGGGCGCTGGCGCCTGGCTCTGCGTCGAACCGATGAATACCCAGTAGAATGGTGAAAATCAACTGGACAAATCAAAGATTCTAGGCTTTGACCATTGTTTCACGCGTTTCTTGTTTATAAATATGTTGCCTCAGATAAATAGAAAGTTAGATATAATATCCCACTAAAAAAAGGTTGAATATAAACTTAAATTCAAACACTTGAACTTATGATTTACACATTAACTTTACACAATGATTTACACATTTATTATCAGGAGTTATGTGAACAACGAAAATTGATTTAAATGAATTGATTTAGATTGAGTTATTTGTAATATTTCATTGAATGCTATAGTTAATGTAGTTATTAGTATAACTATTTTTTTTAGATTATTAATTATCTAATATCTAATTATCTAATTTTTAGATATTAGATTGAGCTCTCTGTTCAATCTTTTTTCTAATTATTTAGTTAAATCTTTTTTCGAATTATTTAGTTATTATTTAGTTATGTATTCAATATTGTTATTATTTTCTGTAATTGGGTGTTATATCTGTTGAGAATAAAGAACTTATTATTCCATTATAATTTTGAAAGTACTAAGAAAAAACATTCTTTTTAGTCTATGGAATATTGATATTCAATGTTTCGAACCTAAAGTGTAATGCAAATAGCAAAGAAGACATTTTCATTGCCCTTTTTTGTGTTAAGGGCAGGTCTTTTCATATCAGGTTGGGTACTTGACCGAAAAATAAGTTGACCTTAACTGTCGGTTATGTTCAGAGCGATTACTCTATCTGAAAGTGAAAAGACGCAAAAACCTGGCAGATGAAGTTGATCTGCCGTTCTAATGATGATAATATTATTAAGCATATATTTCAAACAGTTAACTTCCCAATTACAGGAGAATACATAATGAATAAATATGGTTACTAAAAATATATAATCCTAAATAACAACATAGATATAGAATATCAAGAAATAATTATTATAATAAAAAACATATAATGTATAATCTAAATCTTCAGTGTCAATATCTAAATATTCGATCATAATAATAAAGAAAACAAATCACTCAGAACTCAATTCGGAAGAAATCAAGATAACTCACTCTTAAGATTTAAATACACATTTATGATACGAGTAGAAACAAGTGAGTCCCAGTGCAAATCACAGCAGCTTGATACCTGGTTTGCAGTAGAACATGCAAAGCTAAGCGGCGATTGCGGAAGAAGATTGGTTCTGTGGGTTTTTGAGTAAAATGTCTGGCTTATTCTAGTACCTACACCTCGGAGGAACGAAGAAATTAAGTTCAAGTTTAAATTAAGTTTAAGAAGGGGTAAACTTAGGGGTTCTAACTGAAGGTGAAAATACCGGTAATTAAGTAGCATTTAGTAGGTATTTTGATGCACCAGTTCTTCTTTCGTTTGTGTTAAGAACGATGCCAGCTTTTACTAATGCAATAAATGGTTAATATACACTTTTTGTATGCATAACCTAACAAAAACAAAGACATAGCAATGTCTTAGAGCTACATATTTGTATTTCGCATCACCGTTATCCACATGATCAAAAAATCTTCTGAACTATTGTGTAGGAATATCCTCAAGATATAATCTCAGCACTGTAATTCAATTTCAGTCCGAGCAATTGCATGATCGAACACGTATTCAGTATCAGTATAATAATAATAATAAGTTCTTTATTATCAACAGGTATAACTCCCAATTAAAGAAAATATTAATAATGTTGAATACATAACTAAATAATTAAACTGAAAAAGATATAACAAAGCTCAATCTAATCTAAAAAAAACAGTATCTTAGAAATACATTACAACATTCAATGAAATATTACAAAGAACTCAATCTACATTTTAGTCAATTTTCTTTGTTCACATAACTCCTGATAATAAATTCTATGGAGTCGAAGTGAATGTCGCAATAATTGGCTACTTTATTGAATGTAGACTCTACAAACCAAATGGGGGATTGTATTAGGGAGTTGGTCCTCGGAGTCTCTAGGTGGAATAATTCTGTATCACGAGAATTTTGCCTAGAAACACGAAATTTCAATGCGGACAGGAGTGGAGGACAATCAATACTATTGTGCAGTAATTTGTACAAAAATTTGAGTGATAAAGTTTCTCTCCTGCTCTGCAAGGAGATTAAACTAAATCGACTCAATAATTCGCTATGATTGACTCCTCTCTGTGGATAAACTTTATCCTCCCTCCAAACTAAGAATTTCAAGAACCTTCTCTGAATAGCCTCAAGATGGCGTTGATGGCAAATGTAAATGCGATGCCAGATCATGCTGCCATACTCCCTGCTACGGATTAGGGTATTAAATAATCCTATGAATGTTGAAAAATTATTAAAATGTTTGCCATTACGTATAACGAATCTATATATTTTCGCAGCAGATGAAATAAGTTGGATGATGTGTGGGACAAAGGAAAGCTTCTGGTCGAATACTACACCAAGATCTCTCACCTTATCAGAACGAGTTATTGCAGCATGTTCCATAATCTATCATTTCAATGTTTATCTTCAACACAATGTATCTATCTCGTCAATGAGAAAATTTGTCACATGTGTTTATAAAAAATTTTCGTCTCAAAATTGAATAAAAAAGCGCCTATAACAGTTTTTTTATATTGAAACACTCTGTGTCAATGTCTCATTCTTATTCACTTTCATTCATCTTGATTCCTAGCAATAACAACCTTTTGATATTGAAATTTAATTGCTGTTAAAATTTTCTCACAGACATAGAAATATATGAAATAAAAGGGTTATAGATTGTCATCAATTTTGAAAATATATGGTTGAAAATTAAGAAACGTAACCTATTCAAGTAGTATACACAAGCTTTCTACATAATTGAATATTTATAGAAATGTAAGTGCCTAATTCTTTTCTGCATGTATTTTCCTCTGGGAATCTGGAATTAAACAACCCATAATCAAATTTCTGAAACATACTTGAGTTTTCTTTACTGGTTTTCAACTTTAGGTGATTAGATTAATTTTCCGAAGTTTAGCAAAAGTTTTTAAATATTCAATATTTCTAGAGGTTGGGCGCGAAATAAATATTAGAGATCAATATTGAATGACATAGGAAATTCACGATTGTACATCGTTTTGAAGAAGATTGATCTGAAAACTAAAATTTTATAATACTTGGAGTAAGCACTCCCACACTCTCTTATACAAATGTAAATAGATCAATTATTTGAGCATTCCGAATTTTCCCGACTGTTATTAAATATATTTGGATATCTGTTCATTTCTATATTGAAAACTTCGAGGAAGTGATGGCTAAGTTGCTTTTCCGAAGAAAATTTTGCATTGGGTTTTTCATAATTTTCAGTTGTGCCTCATTTGTACTATATCTCCTTTGGGGGCGCCCAATTCGACATTTGAATATTCTAATGCTTAATTGTCCGTCGACGTGATTATTTACGGTTCTCACGTATCGCTGATGTCATTGTCTTGGATAATAGAATTTCAGACTTGTAGAACGTTAATGTCATTCAGTACATCGCATTACATCTGATGAAAGTCATTGTTGGAAATAATTAGTGGTAAATTTTTGCGTATCGTACATGACCCGCATGAATATTCAGATGAATTATTTCTACATTCCAAGTGTCCTCTACTTGGAAAATCCATCGTGCATTTCGAAGCATTACACCGTTCAGCTCATCTCCGTGAGTAGAATGTACTAAAGCAGATAATGTATCATGAGATTTCAGATAGTTTCCAAGATATATGTCCACTGAAACATTGTTTTGCTAGACTTGACGTGTGTATTTTTTTTATTCTCCCAATCTTTTTCGCTCTCGATTAATCTCAAGGAAAGCTGTAGGTACCAGATGATTTTCTGGATTATACTAAACAGAGAAGTGTTTATAACACACTTGTAATTATCAAAATAAACACTTATAGATGTCAAAAAATCTAGACCTAGAGTGTGATAAAGAATAATTCTTGGTTAGCTAAGTGAAAGTATGTTTGTGTATGTCTATGACTGGTGGTTAAGAAAAACTGATTCAATCGATGGGTAATGACTAGATTACAAGTCTAATGACCTTTTAGAATCGGCATAAAATTGTTGTTCACAGAAGTAATGACTTTTGAATTCTAGAAGAATTTTTTTATGTATTTATTTGGCATGGCTATCCTTGTGTTGTCAATGTTAGGTATTAGATTTTGTCACTCGCACCACTGCTTCGAGTGAATTGTTTGGTGACAACTCTATCCCGAACGTCATATCGTTCATATGGTGTATAAACTTATACATTTGAACTCTAACATAACTTGTTAGCTCAATTATGACTTTGCCAAAAAATAAACATTAATTTGTAGTATTCTATATACCCCGATTACAATTTATTTTTCTGAAGATCTGTGTAGCTCATTACGACTAACAATTTTCTCCTGTTTCTGTTCCGCCATTTATAAATCAGAGAATAATAAATAAATATATATATATATATATATATATATATATATATATATATATATATATATATATATATATATATATGTGTGTGTGTGTGTGTGTGTGTGTGTGTGTGTATGTGTTTCTGTGTTAATTTTGAAATGAATAAGGCATATGTTGTTGGGGAAAGGAAATATGTATCCAAGTGGAAAAGATCTTTTCAATGCAAAAGGGAATTTAACGTCCAACTCACTGATGAACTGAATTGACAGAGATTAGCCATTTCTCTAGCACCCGTTAATTTCGTGAGTTTGCAATTTTGACGTTTTATAAAGCGTTTTAGTCTATAAATAAATTTCACATTCTTTTTCGCATATCTTCTCGTAAATAACTACCTCACTTTTGAACTTATTCACCAAATATTCCTAATCTCGCTGCATTTCTTTTCTATGTAAATGTCACTTTTACTAAAAACATTACTCCTAATCTCAAACAATTTGGTGGATGAGCCGGGTAATATCGATATATCAGTGCTCATCCACTTTTCTAGTACAGCACTTCATTTAACCTAGTCAAAAACTCAAACATATTTCAAAAGAATTCCAAATTTGTTGTGGAATTGAACAAATTGAAAATTGTCAAATATAAAAATAGGAAGTTTTTAAAAATGCTGATTATCTTCTCGAAATATTTCAATATTAATTAATTGAAGTTTCAAAACTTTGTCATCTTGAATCGTTTTGTTGAATATGGAGCTACACTAGGTATATCCAAAACAACAAAACGTATTTTCGTTGAATATGGAGAGGATTCAGTATACTCATACAAATTTTGGAAAGACTTCATTCGCGTAATTCTGAAATACGCCTCTCTGAAGTACCTCTCTAATTCGTCTATTATTCTCTTCAAATTACTTCTGAAAGCATTGATTATTATCATTCAAAACAAATTCAGAATTTATCAATTTCACGAATAATTCTGTTGTAAACTAATTGACTTGAAAATTTTTTCAGGTAGTTATATTTGGCTAATATTGTGTCACAGTTGTCAGATATTAGTTCTTTTCAAAAGGAATAATAATTTCCAACTCATTCTGAGAACGACAGATATATTTATAGAGCGGAAATGACATTAAAAAACATGTTCTATATTGATCCTAAAAGGTACTCAGTACTCATACCGAATATACGCACGTGCAACTGATTTCGTATAGGTATATTGAAATCAATCTATCTTTTGTACTGCAATAATCAATCTTCAAGTTTATTTTGCATTAAACGTTGTGTGAGTGCTAATTTATCGTACAAAAAAGAAAATGTGCAATATTTCTAATGAATTTTTTCCTTCCAAGCGTGCACTAGTGTTTTGCAATTCTAGTTTTGTCAAAAGCTTACACTAATGAGAAAATTTTTTCATTTATATCAAATATACACTAAGCAACTTTGTGAGTATAGCCATAGAATCATTAAGATGTAAAGGGAACATCTATTCAGGTTACTACCCAATTTTCGTCTAATCCTCTCACCACTATATCTCCTCCATATAACATATACTTTCTGTAACTTTGTAAACATATTATAAACGGTTTCTTCTTCTTGAAAAGGTTATCAAATAAAGAATCACTCGATATCTCTCTATTTTTTATTAACAAAGGAGAAGACGGCGAAGAAGTGTTACTACAATTTTTATATTTAGTGGTATATATTTAATCTGATATGAAAATTGGGGTGGTTCCTATAGTAGGACAAACGATTAGTGAATAAAAAAGGTTTATGTCTGTAAAATGGCAAGAATTGATCGAATAGATCCGAATATTGCATTCTCAACAGTTAATAATATTAAGAATATCCGACGATCTGAAATTATTTAGTTGCCTCAATGATACATTTGGGAAAAGGCTATATAAGAATTATTATTAAGTAATTCTGAAAATTTCGTAAATTTGTGTCGTACATTTTCATTAAAATTCCTGAAATCATGTTTCACCGGTGTATAGTGTAGTAATTTTTCACCAATATATCCGCAAAATGTGTGTTCAAACTGTTTATCATCCCAACATTCGAATCGTTAGAAAATACCAATGGTTTACACGTAAACGCAGCCATAGCTGTACAGAATATAGAAGGGTCAAGTAGACCGTGGAATGTGGCCAGACCTACCTTGACCAGACGCTCGTGATCGCACATCGTTCAAGAATGCGTTCTTTCCACTCTCGCACCTGCGGGAGAGGAGATCTCTACATTCTCTCTGGGCTTGTTGACCCTTCTCAGTACCTTATACGATTAGGTTTTATTGTTTTATGCACTATCGGACTTTGATGCGAATTTCGTTTCGGACGTTAGAGGGTAGGTAGGTGTTTTATGTCTATATTTCCACGCAGAAACAGCAATATATTTAGTTGAGCAAGTTACAAGAAGACACTCGATTATTACATTAGGTATTTTTCATTTAAGTTAAACCCCCTCCTCGGAAAGATTTATTAAGTTGTGATGAAACCCCATGTTTTTCACAAGTAACTTGTGTGAACTTGCAGGGCACATATACCCAAGAAACTAAAATGTATTCAATTAATATCAATTATAGAATAATTTTTTGCAATATAAAATGTGGACGTGCGATTTTCAATAACTCCCCTCTTCCATATGGTATTTGGCGTAATTTTATTATACTCCACCCCCATTTTCATCTTACATCATGGATTAATGATTCCCAACGGTGTAGATAGATATTTCTCTTGAAAGAGTAATTTAATCCAATTCCGAAATAATTCATTAATGGAATTTTTTTCAGAACATACGCGATTCTTCCTTATTCGATAATTTTAAATTTTTTAGCGTTTTCTGCTCTGTTACTCAAGTCTGATCAATATTTGATGCTATTCCGAACTCAAACGTAAATTTGACGTTTGCAAACGAGTTGTATGTTTGCATACCTTCAATTTATCAGTATTCGTTATCAATTCGTGCTCTTAACTGTTGAAATATAAGCACAACAGAGGACTAACGACTGCGTCGTGGCAACAGTGTAGAAATGAGTTCATCTAGCTTTGAGCTGTACCAGTGGCGTTCTTTGCTTAAAAAATGTATTTCGTAAAAGACGAAGTACTATTTGTTTAATTACAACTAAATCAACTAACAACTAAAATATTGAAATATTATTTAATTATAACTAGTTTTTTCAAAGATTTTCGTATATTCAACTTCTCAGAGTTGAATTATTGAATAAAGACTTCACTAAATGAATGGGGCTTACTGAGTCAAAGCTGTATGAAAAATCTCATGGATCTCAAATTTCTTCTCATAATTTTTTTTTCATATTTTCAAAATATATTTGTCAATATATAAGCTCAATGTTAAGCTTGTGATATGAGATATGGCATAACAGTTTTTTTTGGCAAACAAGGTACAAAATTTAAATTCAATTAGTAACGATTTTTAAATGAACGGATGATTAAAGAGGTACCTATATGAAAATCATTTCAAGGTGGTGTTAACAGAAGTGGATGTATTCCAAATCAATTTGGATCGTTTTAAATTAAGGGCATGAAAATTGCCTTAAAAAAAAGCATAAAAAAACACAAAAAAGGGCATGCAAATGCCATATAATTATAAATTACATGTTTCATGGAAAATTCCAAATTTGCGCATAAAATCTGCTCGTATAATCAAATCTAATCCGTTTTATGTGATATAATTTTTCTATGAAAAATTTCATCGTTCATCTAATTTTCTATGAGATGAAATTCAAAATCTAATTTTTATTACCTGAAAGGATTTAACAAGGGTGAATTGTTTAATTCTATATGTTCATTTAGCAAATTTCCAGAATTTTTATTCCGAAATAGTGGAAATAAATCGGCATAAAAATTCTGAAAATTTGCTGAATGAACAGATAGAAAAACAATTCACCCTTGTTGAACCCTTTCAGGTAATAAAAATTAGATTTCAAATTTCATCTAATAGAAAATTAGATGAAAGATGAAATTTTTCATAAAAAAATTATATCACGAAGAACATGTTATAATTGAATTATATGAGCAGATTTTATGCGCAAATTTTGAATTTTCTATGAAACATGAAATTTATAATTATCTGGAATTTGATCAATACTTTTATAAAGACCCGATAAAGATAATATCAAGAAATATTCAATTTTCGGTTGTTTACACTCCTCATGCCCTTAATATAAAACGATCCAGATTGATTTGGAATACATCCACTTCTGTTAACACCACCTTGAAATGATTTTCATCTACCTCTTTAATCATCCGTTCATTTAAAAATCGTTACTAATTGAATTTGAATTTTGATAGCTTGTTTGCCTAAAAAAATTCAACGGTTAGAAATTCATATTAAAATCTGAAGCTAGTGATTACAGTACTTGCAGATATGTGGAAGTTGTAATATTACAAACACATTTAAACATTAATAGTGGTGATAAAACACCCAAATGGTCCATGAGAATATATTTATTGATAGGATTTTCACTCGAATATACTTAAATATTCGGAGAAGTAATTTAACGTGTCATATTTGAAAACATGTTTCTATGAAGAAAATATAATAACATTTGATTATTTAGGATTGCATGGCAGTCATCCATATTTTCTATTATTTTTTAATCTTTCAATCAAAACCAAAGTTTAGATACATTTTTGCAATTAATCAGTCTACTCCTTTGTCTACACTGACATTGATATAATATTTGTTACAGTTTCCGTTTGAGGTTGTACGAGTTTTAATAGTAAGATATACACAAAATGACTGAAAGAACTACGCTCTTCAGAAATAGTGACGGACGAGTCGACATAATGTGTAGGATCTTATTCTGGTTAATACTTCGAAATTTTCGAAAGCTCAGTAATTGACAATTTACAGATGGTAAAACTATGGCTTCGTACTCAACACTTTTTTAAAGGAATCGATTGCTAATTATTTGATTTGATTACGAAATAATCAAATCAAATAATCAATATTTTGCGTCAATTGATAACTATAAACATAAACGTTATGTTTCTTCTTCGCCCCACACTATACGGAGAAAAAAATGGAGTTCAAATTAATAGAGAAATAATTATAGATAAATACAAGAGTTAGAATTAAGTTTTTTAGGTTAGGTTAATGTAGCAGTTGTAGAAAAGAGTTCGAACATCCTTTATCGTGCTTATGAAAATCAATGAGTTAAATTCTGATTTGCATACTAACACTATTAATAATTTAATTGACTCTATCTCAGTAAGAAGTTAACTATGTAGTTAATAGTATTCTTCCAGAAATGGGCGGTTTTCCTATAAATTAGTTTATGGTAGCTGTTTGATATCGAAATGAAACGTGTATGTACTTAATGGAATAATTCGATGAGAAATTGAGATATTTCCTTATGCCCTATAACTACTTTCCTACCTTCTACTTACTTTCTCAAGTCTTGTTCTTCTGGGTCTATCCTCGTAACTGGGATATTAAGAGATTAGTCAGTTGCTAATGGCTATAATAACTGATAAATACACCCTGTCCCACCATGACTCAATTATTACTTGATAACTCTCGTCTATAAACTCGCATATTAATTATAACTATTTCGGAATAGTTCGTTCAATAAGGACCAATTAGACAATCAATTTTACTAATTAGTTGGGATGATAGATGTTTCATGTGGTTTAAATATCGATTAGAGTATAACACACCTTCACTGTTTATTGCTTAAAAAATCTTTTATGGTGATAATTAAAAAGGTTAATATGGAATTTATAATGAATAGCAACAACTGTACATCTAATTAATACTGTATGCGTTTCTTGCGTTATATTCATAACGAATTAAAGGCATGCACAGAAATTTGTTTCTTAGAAATTCTATTAAAAAAATATATTTTTATATCATCATGATCATGGATCATGAGGAATAAAGAATTCATCAGAACTTGACTCGCATATGTTATTTTTCTGCCTATTGTTTTATGACTGAAAGCAATTGTTACCCACTAGTAGAAAGAATTGTTAAGAATCAATCGAAGCACTTAAAAACGTTAATGACATTCACAAATCACGAAAAATAGATTTCCACAAGTAGGTATAACTATGTTTCTTAAATTTCATGTGGTTTTTTAATATTTTACTTGTTTTCGAACACTGATAACAATTGACACTATTAGATCAGTGAAAAAATGTTTATCTTTTTGTTTTATCCTACCATTTATATTTTCAAATATAAAATGGTAGGATAAAATTATATTTAAATACATTAGTTCAAATCACATGCATTTCTTCCATCTTCCTTCACGATTTAATTGTAACATATTACCTACCGGAGGCAAAATTATTGATACACAACCAATCAACAAAGTGAATTTAACGAATCAATAAAGTGAATGATGAACCTCCGAGTGTTCATTTTAATTTTCAACAACTATGTTGCACCAGCACATTAACAAAAATGAAGTATTAATTATTACTGGAGGGTGTTTGTATCTTTGTTACTAACTTGGGGATCTTATGCGTGAGTGGTTGGAAATATCGTACAGTAGATAATAAAATTACCGATTGGATGCAAAGATCAAACAGAGAACAGCAAAAGAGAATTGTGGTGTATTTTCTTTGATGAATTCTAAGATTTCTGAAAGGAACATAAATAAGGAAATAGAATAAGAGAAAAGAAAGACTAATCATGGATTAAATTCAATCATCATTCCCGCAGAATTGTTATTATAATTTGAGTTTCTTAGCTCTTCGTTTTTATTACCAATGCAATGCATCGAATGTAACTACAATGTCGACAGAGTCCGAAAACTGATTTAATTGTTAAAGCAGGCCGTTAAGACTTTGAGTTTGTCTGACTAAAAAATCCATTCAGATTTTTGCAGCCGATTTCATTGAAGATGCCTACCAAAATCGTGGCGAAACGGTACGAGTTATTATACCGAGGCCACAAGTCCGACAATGAAAGGCTCCCATAATATTTTAACGTCAGAAATTACTTTTCAATATCTGTAATATGAATAATATAAAAATGTGATACCAAATGCGTACCATTCTTGTTTGAAATATCGCAAAGAAGGCCTTAAGTTATTGGGTATGAAGTAAAGTAAGTAATTTTTCACCTTTCAAAAGAATATATTGTGGGTGTTATTTACAATCGATGTTGTTGTGTACATATTCTTATACTCCCCGATTATATAAATCGGATGGTTTAACACAAAATGGGTCATGGTTGAACACTTTGTAAATTGATCTGTGCTCATTCAATATTCGGCAAATCTTGCACTTTAATGGAAAAGTCTGCCAAGGAAATAAGTTGTCTCAGAGATGACCTGGCACTAAAAAAGAATACGATTTTCCTTCCCCACATCATCGGTTACCTGCTTGTGAAATTACAAGAAAGACACTTTGCTGAAAGACTGTAAAAATTGGGAAGGCTGAGTTTTATTAGACAAGTGAAGAATATTTAGAGCAGAGGTGTCAATTCAACACTGAAGTAGAAGCGTTTAAAGGGACTAATTTAAGAAAACTGCTTACGTGAGAAGAGGTTTAGAAAGTGTTTGGATTTACTGATCACGCAAGGATTACTCAGCCAAAGGACGGAAGTTTTTGACCAGTTTTCACTTATTTCTAACTCCTCAGCAGATGAAAAAAAATCAGTGGCTGGAATGCCGAAAACCTAATTGTTAAACTCCAAGAAAGAAAAGCTGCTGTTGAGCAGCAAAATAAAAGGACTGAGGGACTGAGTTTTATAAAGCTAAAATAGAATACATGGAGCATTGTTGTCAAGGTTTAAACCTGTAAATTTTACAGAAGTGCTGACGTGAGAAGAGGCACTGAAAGTGATGGGATCACTTTAGGGATCACGCAAGGATCGATTATCAGCTGCCAAGACAAACTTTGATGAGTTTGCCGAGAATGTTTCTGCACAAAAACCGTCGAGTCGAATTATTCCAATATTTCCACAATTGAGTTCGTTATGTGTCTTCCTGAAAGTAACGCACATGTCGAAAGAGTTTTTTATTTTTTCTCAAATGAACAAAATATGCACAAGTGATAAAACATAGAGTTGATAGTCGCAGTAATGAAAGCTATTTTGATTGCAAGGATAAATGTTAATAAATCATGAATTCCACATTTATCTTAAAAAGGGAACCGATATTTTGAAACAAACTTGTTCAATCGACAAGGCAAAAAATTACTTAGAATTCACGTCACTACTGGGCCTTATATTAGTAAGTCATCTTTACTATAACTTCTTTATCATTTGGTGTTCAGTGCTTCCATTATTTTGTGTTATTCTATCTACTGTAATAAAAAAACTTGTGAATTTCTGAAAACTCTTTTTTCATTATATAGTTCTGTAGATGTATAGCTCTGGTGAAAAAATAAATGGTCACTTTAATCATTATTATCAATGTTTTATATAACAAGAGTATAATTTTATAATTAAAGAGTATAATAACAAAGAGTATAATATAGTCTTCGACCAGAAGCTTTCCTTTGTGCCACACATCACCCAACTTATTTCATCTGCTGCGAAAATATATGGGCTTGTTATACGTAATGGCAAATATTTTAATAATTCATCAACATTCATAGGACTATTTAATACCCTAATCCGTAGCAAGTTGGAGTATGGCAGCACGATCTGGCATCCCATTTACACTTGCCATCAACGCCATCTTGAGGCTCTTCAGAGAAGGTTCATGAAATTCTTAGTTTGGAGGGAGGACAAAGTTTATCTACAGGGAGGAGTCAATCATTACGAATTATTGAGTCGAGTTAGTTTTATCTCATTGCAGAGCAGGAAAGAAACTTTATCACTCAAATTTTTGTACAAATTACTGCACAATAGTATTGATTGTCCTCCTCTCTTGTCCGCTTTGAAATTTCGTATTCCTACGCAAAATTCTCGTAATACAGAATTATTCCACCTAGAGACTCCGAGGACCAACTCCCTAATACAATACCCCATTCGGTTTATGGAGTCTACATTCAATAGAGTTGCCAATAATTGTGACATTCACTTTGACTCCATAGAATTTATTATCAGAAGTTATGTGAACAACGAAAATTGATTAAAATGAATTGATTTAGATTGAGTTATTTGTAATATTTCATTGAATGCTTTAATGTAGTTATAAGTTACTATTTTTTTTAGATTAGATTGAGCTCTTTGTTAAATCTTTTTTTAATTATTCAGTTAAATCTTTTTTCTAATTATTCAGATATGTATTCAACATTGTTATTATTTTCTATAATTGGGTGTTATATCTGTTGAGAATAAAGAACTTATTATTATTATTATTAAAAAAAAATTGCCCGTTTTTTCTAAATGGTGAAGGCGATGGCGGAAAATTGTTGTAAGAACGTTGTAGATTTTCGTTATCTTCCTCTTGTCGATGAAGAGAGGAGAAGGAGGTCGTCGACCGTATGCACATGTCATCCTAACTGTCCAAGCGCGAATCTGCACCGCCGCTTCTGGGAACAGAACCCCACACCTCGCGTCGCAGTCGCATTCCTGACATTCAGGCCCCTAGCCTCTCACTCCGCCGCCACCCAATACCATGGTTCGCTTCTGGGAGAAAGCTTTCTAGGTCACGTCGATATACAAACTAATAATTAAATTACCCAATACATTGCACCTACAAATTGCACTCGACTATTCTGCATTATATTCCTTGAGAAGAAACAAGTCGAGACTTTTTCACGACTTAAAATTTTGTTCTAGTCATTACTTTATAGGAACTTGCGACTTGTTGATATATTCTGAACCTGTATAATTCAGTCATTAGTATTGTAGATAAATTTGAGTTGTGATCATTTTATCTGAGTAAATGTTTTAAGCGTTTAACATCTAACGATCTTGTTAAATGAATTGTTTTTTAAAATGTTCATAAAATTTAACACCGTTTTATAAACCATTTTCTCATAAGAGAAAAATCTCATTTTGACGTTGTTGGTCAGTGGTTTTGTCTGCGTGGTTTGCAGATTGAGTTGAATTCCTGGATTATATTTGAATATGGAAAAAGGATATACATACTGAATGCATTCTCTTCTCTTGGGTATAAAATCCAATAGAAGAGAGGTATTTAATATTAATCTGCATTCCTCAGTTTTTGATTACCAAAGTTTTTCGATGAAAACAAGATCAAGAAGTCTCGAAAAGTCCAAATTTCAAGAGAACTTATCAATCGATGTAATAAGTATTATTTACTACAAGTAATCCTCGATTGATACCTTTTATTTAGATCATTTGGAACCTATTTTGAGTTTTGGCAATATCTTCAAATAAAACTAAAATAATTAAATTCAGTTTGAATAAGACAAAACTCATAAGTTTTTTCTTTCTAATTATAATTTCTAATATAATAATTTTTAAATATTATTAATTCAATTTTAATCATTCAATTAATTCAATTCAATTATTGGTTTTTTTATTCGATTAGACGAAATGTGGTTATCTACTTATCATCTCGCTTCAGTATGCGACCGTCTCTTTGTCAATATTCGAAGAAAGTCTTGCTCCATTTGTTCATTCAGAGAAATATCTCTTTTATGGTTTAACGAAGAGTGTTCCTTTTTATTAGAGCAATTGAATAAGGACAAGTCACTGTTCAAGATAATTTTATATTTTTGGCTTCTTTCATTTTTTGTTTTGGTTTTAAATCTATTTTTTCAATTTTGTTTACTCCTATTTATATATAACGTCTATTCATCTGCAATAGTTCAGTTGCCATTTTTATGAATTATATTCGAATCCACCTGAAAATCATCGAAACTTCTCTCGAAAGAGACTTTCAAACTACTGATCTATACTGACTATATACTTCTTATATGTTCGTTTCTTGTATGAGGGGTATGCTTCCATAGAAACTCAGTCAAGTACTGAACATTAGTGCATAGAAAATTCATACCATTTATTGAAACCCAAATTCTATCGTCAAATAATTGTATTATCTTGAGTTACTCATTTAACCGACTCTCCTTCAACATAGCAATTGTCAGATGTGTCGACTTGACTTTTTCTCTTTTTGATAAGTGTAGATAAAGTTTCAGGCCAATTTTAAAGTCATTATTCAAGCATTTTATATCGTATATAAGTATATGTATTGAATTATTAAATTATCTATGATTCACAAACTTCCATATCGGAATATGAATATGGTAACTACGCACTCTGTGTCTAAACTCTACCATTTACTCCACATAAGCTTTGTATCAACGTTCTCTACAAGTTTCTTTGAAATACATTTTTTGTCTTTCAAAATCCGTGTGATATAAAGTAATAAATCTTAATTTTTATTTGAAATGATATCTTTTGGATGAGCATCTAACAATCAAGAACTTGAAAAAAGCATACGGTAGCTACGAAGTAGTTTCTGTATTTCTTATCACATTTCGTTTTTTGTTGAATGTAGATATGTACAAATTGAAAACTCATTACTCAAGTGGAATTGTGTAGGCTCTCATTGTCGGTCTACAATGTTAAACATGTACATGTGGGCTATTACAATCTTTATGGGCTGTTGGTCCCTGGTCATGTAGAACTCCTCAGAAGTTTCGTCTATAGCTCAGAACTCCGTCAGAAGTCTGCTATAGCTTAAGAGATCGATCAATTTCAGTATCGAGTCGTTTTCAACTTGAAATACACAACTTGTAGTTAATCAAGATCGCATGGCTATCTTGATGAGGATAGTTATTCACTCCTTATTGTATGTACTATGACGAACCCCGGAAATACGTAGTACTCAATTGAGGCACTGATCCCTCTAATACTGTCATCTAATTCCTATGGAATTTATTTAATGGTGTTGGCGTTTACTTGATGTAAATCCATTATAATTGAATATAAACCTAAATTCAAACACTTGAACTTATGATTTACACTTTATTGACTACATAGCATGACGCGTTTCGTCGTTACAAACGACTTCTTCAGATGCTTACAGAATAATTTACGTTATTTGTACGTTACGTTATTCTGTAAGCATCTGAAGAAGTCGTTTGTAACGACGAAACGCGTCATGCTATGTAGTCAATAAAGTGTAAATCATAAGTTCAAGTGTTTGAATTTAAGTTTATTGAACATTAAATATTTATTGTACATTAAAATAATTGAAGAAATTGAAATTGAAGCAGAAAGGAAACCCTGCACTTTATAATAAATGAAGTATTGCCAAAAATACTCAATTCCAAAACAATCCAAATATCAGTTTTCATGAAATGTTCACAGGTTTCACTATTTTTCGTTTTATATCATTCAACAAAAATTTTTAATTAATAGTTATAATAATGTCAACGCCCCCTCCTAACACATAATAGTTAATAGTAGGTAATGGCAACACCTATCTTCATTGTTTTTAATTTCCCTCGGAATAGTTTCAGATTGAAAGGATTCATTTTTCATCTCTTTCGAATGTTTTTTGCGTAAGGAAAATTTATATGTTTTCATGACTTTGGCGATATATATAGATATCATAACATATTGAAAAATGAATATCAGCTGTATTTTACAAAATGTATGTTCATAGTGTCCTTCCCAAAATATGGAAAAGAGAATCTTGTCCAAAATGTTAATCTACAAAACAGAAGAAGAGAATTTTATATAGCATAAAATATTAGAAATATAATTTTATTCATATTTTACAAGATGTTCATAGTTTTCTTCGAAAAATTCAGAAGACAGGATGTACTGTCCACAATCTAAGGCTAAAAAACAGAAGAAGAGAATCAATCACGTAAGAAATATTTCCTGAATTATGTAAGTGAAGTTGGCAATGAACTTTCAAGCATTACATTGACTTGCATTCTTATTATTGCACAACTGGTAAGTTGGGTCTGGCTATCGGAAGTGTATAAGCGCTTCGGCTCTATATTATTGACGGTTTCATTTCCGGAAGGTAGATTACCTTTTAAACATGAACATTGTTTTGGCTTAATTAACTCTATATTTCAGTTCACTTGAAAAATTCTTCATTGTTATTAACCATGTATTTCAAATATTTCGTGTGAGTTCTTCAAAACATCTTGTTAGTTCCAAAAAATATTAAACATTATTCTCTTACGATTTTGATAGTTGTGACAAAGCAAGCTGTGATTTTTAAAATTCCAAGGAAACGATTTAGTACATTTACGAAACTTCTTGTTAGTTTTAGTGGTAGTTCGCCGTATTTTTACATTGAAAAATGTATGGAAACGATATTTTATTGCAACTAACAGATTGTATCGTGTTGAACATGTACATTTTTGATTAATCGATTGTATGCAATGAAGTTAAATTCATAAAAATCATGAAAATTAAAATTCTCATTCGAAGGTCGACGGCAAAATCATATTTACTGAGTACACGATTACAGATTGATTAAGTTATGACAAATATTGCAGAAGTATTAAATAGTTCAATAAATCACCATTGTTGAAATTCTTTCTTACCCTCAGGTAGAAATTTATGAAGAAATTTTGATTGCGTGATTTTCTATAGTTCGTACGAATTCAGTCTGATTTTCGAAGCGTGTTGGACGGTTAACAATTCGTGAAAGAATTCTGTGAAACGTGTGAAGCGCCTTTTTGACACATCAGTTCATCATAATCCTTACTGTATAGGAATTTCATGATAGTTTTTTTATAAATATTTGGGACACTTCATCAACAACTTCAAATTGAGTAGGAGTTATTCCTATCTTAGATTATTAGTGAAGTGTCTTAGTACATCTAAGCTTCTTTCATCTGCTTCTGTATTTGAAAATTCCATGCTTTCTTTGAGTTTCTTGATATTCGTATGACCTTAAAATTCGCCGAATAAAATTGCAAAATTCAAGATTTGGTATTACTCTCTCTTTTAATTGTGAACATAGTTTTCTGTGTTTTCAATTTGGATACCTCCAGCATCAGTTCAAAGCGCGATGGACGGTTAGCAATTTTTGAAAACATTCTGTGAAACGTTTGAAGCGCCTTTTTGACACGTCAGTTCATCATAATCCTTACTGTATAGAAATTTCATGATAGTTTTTTTATTAATAGATGTGACACTTCTTCAACAACTTTAAATTGAGTAGGAGTGATTCCTATTTCAGATTATTAGTGTCTTAGTACATCTAAGCTTCTCTCATCTGTGCCATGCTTTCTGTGAATTTTTGAAATTCGTATGCCCGTAAAATTCGACGAATAAAATTGCAAGATTTGAGATTTGGTATTGAAATATGTTGAAGATCTCTTTCTCTGAGAAAAGTATTGACATCAATGCTTATATACTCGTTGCTCTGTGATAGAGAGTGTTAGCAATTGCTTCATTCATCATTAAGCGTTTTATCTACTTTTAGACGAAGTCTTTCTACATTTCTTTGGTCACGTATATCTAAACCTTGGATTGTGATGCATTCAATATTTATCAATAGTAATAGATCGGTATCAAAACTACTCTGTATGAGCTTTTATAATAATAATATAATTTAATCCCAATAAGTATTTTCAATACATAACAAACAAGTCAAAATAAAGTTAATACAAAAGACAAAAAAGGTTATATAGAATATGATATTGTGTATTTTCTTCACATGATTTCCAGTGTTAAGCAATCGCCAAAATATCCACATAATTCTCTGACATCAATAAGTTTAATTTTGAAATAAGAGAGATAATTGCTTGGAACCTATAATATTTTTAAAATTATTTTTGTAACCAGAGTAACCTCTAATTTTTGAAATATTTTTGTAGCCATAGGAATGATTTAGTCTCGAATTTTCTATATCTTAGGAACACCTTCCAGTACTTAGGGTGTTCCCTTCATGAATAAAAAATATCTAGATACGGGAGCCTCATTTGGCCAAACATCCTTGTTCCACGCCTTTTCAAGATTATTCTGATAGATGGACACCTTAGCAGATATGTATATAAGTGGATATTTAGATCGTAACGATTCACATTGAATTTCTGGGATTTTTTTAAGTAATACCCTCTTTAGATTTTCCGATTTCGTATCAGGATGAGGTCTGGATACATGGAAATGAATGTATTTAGGAACCGTTTTTACTTCAGAATTAGTCCCACCACATCCTATCATGAATTTTCTCTTATGTGATTTGTTCGGTCTTTTTGCAGATGGCTACTAAAATTCAGTTCTATTTAAATTATGAGAGTTTTTATCAAGATTCGCATCGATATTAATGGTCTGATATTCATTCATTAGTGTTGCTGGTTGAGCAAGAAGTATAGCAGAGTTAACTGATTTAGTATCGATAACAGGCTGTTTTTTATCATTATTGGAATTATGATTATTTCGTTTATTCTTAAATTGATTACACGAAGGTTTATTTTCTATCCGCTCCTTCTGATGTGAATTACCAGCGTTGCAGTCGACCATTGTGCGAGTTTCACATTGATCTCACACAGGTATAGCACGTGAGGTTGACGATAATTTCTTATCTGAATTATTTATATTAAGATTAGATTTAATATTTTTTCCTTCGTTAAACCTATCTGTAGAGGCGGAAAAGAATTCGATTTTTGTAAACTCAAAGTGTAGTCCAAATCCTGTATCGACTTCTGCAGAAGTGTTTTTTCTCGATTTAAACATTCAATTTGATTTCGAAGTAGAACACCATTGGAAGTCTCTCCAGATTTTTCTATTGCAGTATCATTCCCATGCGTGGGAACATTTACAATACAGAGGTTGCAAAACCATTTCAAATTCGGATTTTCCCCAAGTATCTTCACACATCTTTTATGGATGCACAGGTTGCATGAAATTTCAGTTGACAAATATTGCATTTAATACTTTTTTATTCACTATGAAATTATCAGAGCATTTTCGACACACGTCTGCTCCGCTCGACATCTTCATTACGTATTATATATTTATTATATACTATCATATATTCATTTAATGTTAAAATAGTTGGACGTTTTGGCGGTCACTTACCCACCATATTTCGACATTACCAAATATTGTGACAATAAGACCAAATCAAATTGTGTGATTTTTTCAATCGTTCATTACTGTGTAATTAAGTTTTCGAATTATTTCGTATCTGATAATGAGTTATAAATTCTCAAAAGGTAGTCTTAATGAAAAAATTCACCGATTTTCGTGAATCTGATAAGCGAATTATCTATTGAAAGTACGTTTTCTCTAACGTCATGTCGTTTTGTATTGCGACTTGTCAACTGTTTTGTAAGAATTTCAAGTTCCTCGAATTTCTGGTAACCTCAAGATTCGAAAAAGTTTCGAAGAATTTAGTTTTCGTTTTGATTTAATATTATAAAATTCCTAAATTAATGTGAACGACATTGTTTGGCACTTGGGCCCACTCGCTATGTGGAGTATAATGACACAATTATCCAATTGTGTATCAGGAAATGGATCGAGATAGTTAATTGTTGAACATTTATAGCCGTATGCGAATAGTGTTGCCAGTACACGTTGCTCGGTGGAGAAGGATGTGCGGTTAGCTTAGCACTTCCACGGGAAGTTGGTCTTCCTCATTGAGCTGGCCCGTACTTCTACCCACGCATTCCCCAGTGTTTCCCAATTTGGGTCTATTCACATGGAATATAACAATAATAATCAGATAGTTGATAACTCTCCTGCGTGATTTTTATTTTCATGTCGAGGAATGTGTTATTTTATTTCTTTCTTCGTGTCAATATGTTCAAAAATATCAGTTGTCAGATAGACGGGGCTTGAAATTTAGAGGAACTAAATATGTTTCAATGTAATGTTAATTATCAAGAATAAATAAGAAAACAATGGTTGATGAATTACGTGTATACGGAAAATTTGATTTTTTTCAGACAAAAAATGTTTGTGGCCGTCGTAATTTCCACACTAAATTTTACTAAAAGGTCTGCTATAAGCGTAACCATATTTTTGTGTAAGGATATCATCTTATGGAAGTTTACGCATACGTTTTCCATATTTTCATTCCATATTTTTTTTAATAGTAGCTGGATCCTTTTCAAATTTCCATATTAATTCCATTCCTAAAAATAATATCTATCATCACATCACTCATTATCTTTCAATTTGTAAATAGTAATAGCAGAATAATCATAGTAATCAATTGAACTTTTCGAATCGAAATATTTTTTGTAATAACATTTTTTGTTTTATTGACATTTTTTCTCAATTCAAATATTTATGTAATATTTCAGTGCGAAATTCAATTCAATCATCGTTTCAGCTGATGGCTGATTATAAATAAGTACAACATATTCACCTACTAAATCATTAAAAAATCTTTTTGATACTGTTTTTGGCGGAACTTTAAGATGAGTTGTTCAAGACTGGTATGTCTTATGTCAGCGGCTACCGTTTCCCAAGTATAATTTGCTTTTGATGGAGATATATATATATATATATATATATATATATATATATATATATATATATATATATATATATATAACGTAACCTATTTACATCATATGACGTAATTAGCATCATTAATAAATACCTACGGGTATGGACGTATGAACATTCGGTGCTTGGTGTGTCCATGATCCGGTAGATCGTTTCCGTTAATTTCTATTATAGATTGAATCGTTAAGTATTCATAATTCATTGATCCCAAGAACTATTCTCAATATATGTAAAATAAGTGAAAATTTTGTCTAAATACAAAGCCTCAACTATCACAGGACAAATTCATTACAAATTCATTTATAGTAGTTACTCTTTATAGCTCACAATGAATAAGATGTTTTTTGATGACCTAAATGCTCTCGCAGCTACTTAGGCAATAGTTTAAATATTCGTAAAGCCATATGTAAAGGGCCATTTGCAAACCTGGAACTAAAGTGAATATGGCCAATGAAATTTGAAGATTCGTCGGATCGCATTTATATTTGTATATTTGTTAAAATAATGTGAATGAAATTGAAGTCGATCGAAAAATAAAACATAATTTCCACTGCTTTGTTTTTTTATTGTAAATTATAATTCACAGAAGCCGAATATTCATTGACTGTTTTTTTTCTGTCGTAAGAAGGTGATTGAAGATTGAGGTCGCTACCTCACTTTGCCAAGGACGGGACACAATAGATAAGTTACTTATATCACAAAACAGTCTGTGGTTTGCTTCAAGTGTGGCAGGATTTCAGTTCTCCTAACGTTCATTATTCATATCGTTCGAAGGATATCACATAATACATGTTCATCAAGCTCTACTATGACATTATTTCGATTAATTTGAATTCTTATTTGGATAATGTCGTGTATATATATATATATATATATATATATATATATATATATATATATATATATATATATATATATATATATATATATATATATATATATATATATATATATATATATATATATATATATATATAGTACATTAATTTTTCATGTTAACCAACCACGTGCGGACATGAATAATGTATCAATATTTTTATAGTGAAAATTGAGAATTGAAATTGGGTTTGGAGATTTGGTCAACGTATCGCTAATGTGGCGACTATTTATCCTTCACAGAGTCTTCAACCAAGAAAGATAACAACGAATGAAAAATTTTCTTGCTGTGAAAAGTACAAACGACAAAAATACTCTGCATTTCAAGACGATTTGTCCTGCACTTGGGTCACTATAAAGCAATCTGTACGTGTCATCCATCACTGAAAAGTGCTCTGACCTACTCTTCTATCTTGCTAATTACTTACTGATTTGTTGCCCTATTGATTTTCTATGATGGTCCTTTTTTTGATCGCAGAAGTTGATCATCCGAATTATATGTGGAAAAAGGTATTGGGAATCCTAGTGCTGATTATGGATGGTTATGTAATTGTTTATTATGTTATTATATTGACTAACGAGGAATTCATCTGAAATGAAATTCTAAAATCATTAGTTTCATTACGTAAAATTTCATTTTAAATATAAATTTATGGAACAGTTTCTCTGAAAAATAATTTTGCTGTCCTCTATGATGCACTTCCTGTCCAATGATCAGTTTAATTTTTTCAACTCATCGAACATTTTATAGATGGGAGCTGAATCGTGGTATCATATAATATCATGACTTTTTCTGTTATTAACTGTCGTTATCTTTCAATTTTAGCAGAAAAATATGGAAGAGTTTCCAAAGTCATGCGCTGTCTTTTTTATGAATAGTTTAGCTGAAGTATTTTTTGTGTTTATTAATGATAACCTTACCATATTCATTATACCAATAGAGATCTTTTTTTCTACTCCTCTCAAGGAAACGCCAAGGTTCACTACAGTCGTTTTAGCTGTTCACTGAAAATCATTCTTGAAAATTAGTTTTTAATGATGACCTTTTAACATGCGTGGAGTGGTGTAATTCCACGAAATAAAAAACTATAAAGAACACATCAATTATTTAATTACTAAATCTTCTCAATCTTCCACATTTCTACAAAATACAGAGAATTACGTCTTATGACTACCGATCTTCCAGTAGGACGCCGCTCTCACGCAAATCCCACGCAAAATGCCTTCCGACACTTTATTGCCATCACCTATTTTCATAACTTTTCAAGCATTATCCCATTTGAATTTTAATGAATGAAGAAGTGAGTCATACGAAAGCTATTCATGCTATTTTTGTCTCGATTAATTTGTATACGTCATTCATTATAATAGTCGTCAATAAGATGAATGATTCACAATTATTCTAAGGAAATATTGCATGCATTATTTCAGTGTCACTGAGCTCAGCATCGAAACGGAATTCTTATGAGGTCGCTTAAATTTGAATTTAAAAAAATTTTGAAAATTTAGTTTATTCAACATTTATTATGATAGCAACGTCTCTAATTTTCAATTTTATGAAATTTTCTCATTATGATACTGTGAAACGACAATACACATCTGAATATTGACAGTTTATCAGGGCGAAGATAAAACGTGTTTTCATATATTTGCTTTGTTATAAAAGAGGAAAAACAAAGATAGTTTGAAAAAGATAGTTTATTTTTATTTATATTTTTTTAAGATATTTTATCTTGCACTAGTAGAGTGAGAGAAATAGCTTGAAATGGCATTATAAAGTTATATTCTTAAATTTGGAGATACGACTTTTACGATTGTGGGTTCTTAGTCATTGCACTTAAGTACTTTCAATTCAGTCTTGTCGCAACAAAATTAGAAAATTTCTGATTTTGTTATGACGTTCAGTTATATTTATGTACATCTAAAATTGGGCTAAGGAATCCATCTCATAATATATATATATATATATATATATATATATATATATATATATATATATATATATATATATATGATGTGATTTTTTAATTTTGATGAAATTGATAACTTGGCCTTTTCCATTTACATTTTAAAGATAACTTCATGTAAATGTTGTCCGCGGCTCCGTATCAAATGGTCCATTCAGAAAGCCCAATTTTGCGTCACTTTTTCGAGCTTTTCGGCCTGTATTCCACGAATGAGGCGTGTTATGTTATCCTGTAAGGCTCCAATCGTGTTCGGATTGTCCACATACACTAACGACTTTACATAACCCCACAAGAAATAATCCAGAGCCGTCAAATTGCATGATCTTGGCGGCCAATTCACAGGGCCATTTCGAGATAAAAGCATGCCAAATTCATCCTTGAACATGTCCATTGTTTTACGAGCTGTGTGGCATGTGGCAGCGTCTCGATGAAACCACATGTCAAACAAGTTGAACTCGGCCAACTGGGGCAAAAAAAAAGTTGGGTATCATGGCTCGATATCGTTCGCCGTTGACGGTAACGTTTCTTTCACGGTCGTCTTTGAAGAAAAATGGACTGATGATGCCACCAGCCCATAAACCACACCAAAGTGTCGTTTTTTCGGGATGTATCGGTATTTCTTGTATGGCATGTTCATCACTCCAGATGCGATAGTTTTGTTTATTTACATATCCGTTAAGCCAGAAATGAGCCTCATCGCTGAACACAATTTTTCGATAAAACAGTGGATTTTCATTAGCTGTTTTATTAGGTCCATTGATCAAAAATTGAATGTTGTGGTAGGTTCAATTCTTGCAGAATTGAAATTTATAGGCTTTCAAACCCAAATCAACACGTGAAATTATATATATATATATATATATATATATATATATATATATATATATATATATATATATATATATATATATATATATATATATATATATATATATATATATATATATATATATATATATATATATATATATATATATTCATTGCTATCTGGAACCATTTTATTTATATTTTCAGAAAGAAATTATTGGGTTTTTTGTTTCTCAAAAATATTTATTAAACATCTATATCACATAACGTTTCGGTCCCTTTCTTGGGACTTTTTCAATTGAAGTTTCATCAATATATTGTCATCAACACACAAACATAAACAATACTTATTATTATACTATGAACCAATATTTAAATGAAGAAAGGTTTTCAAAAATTGTTATATTTCTAATATAGATTTATCTTAATTTATATTCGATGCGCTGTCGTTCACGTTCGGACAAAGACTTGCCACTTAGTTTTGAGAAAACAGATTCTCATTATGCTAACCATTTATTAGAAGAAAGTCATAATTTAGTTCAGAGTTTGAAATATTAAAAAGAGAGAATAAAGTTTCAACCTAAATTTTCTAGAATCATTACATATTAATAAATTAAAACATTCTGGACTTTTACTCAATAGCCAGTTAGAGGTCAACACTATCCCTCTACTTAATATGTTCAATGAGAATATTCCAGTTAGCAGATCAGATTGATTACCTAAGTTTTAGTTAATTCACATTCAATTTTATGTTTTATGTTCAAAAATTTTAAATTTTCCTTATTTGTTCTTAGAAATCTTAGTTGTATATTTGTATCTTTCCTACATTTAGTTGAAATACCTGACTTAAGAAATTGATTTTCTGTGTTCATCTCCAGGTATACGATCCTTTTGTTAAGTATCAGTGTATTCTATGGTCCTCATTCCAAGTTAGTCATAGAACATAACTGATTTGTCTGTGAAAATAGCTATAAGTATTGATTTTGTAAAATTATAGTATTAATCCAGCATTTGATAAAGAAGTAGTACTTCGAAACGTCGTAATGCGTATTTTATATTAAATTACGAGAAAATTTTAAATATTGTTTTATTATGGATATTAATTTTCTCCAAGTATCGGCTTCATCAATTATCGAAATTATCATGTAAAATTGAAAATCAGCAATTCAATTTTAGCTAATTCATCTATGTACAGAATGGGGTATAATCAGTGCTCTCTTCTTTCGTAGGCTCAGAAACGTGCTCAGGACCCCTGGGTCGGTATAGGCATCAGTTCTTGTCAGGTCGCCGAACAATACCCAATATTTATTACCGAAAAACATTTATTTCGAAAAAGTCAAGTTTCTAGCTTATCAGCTTTCGCCGGCACGGAACTACTTTACTCTGCCTTTCCAATTGCATCAATTTCGAATAAATTGAAATATATAAATATCTATATATTATGGTTAATGATCACATTAAAAAAATTTGAACTATAAATTAACAACAGTGTCTCAAGAATCACTTATGTCATAAAAAGTGGTATGCTTGAACTCATAGATCTTGAAGAAGTAACTTTTGTTTATCTACAATCTAGAAGGCACTTCAAATAACATTAAGGGCTTATCCTTAGATGCTAAAAGAGTCCCTTTTTTGTAGTACAATATACAAATAATACTTATTTTTAGTATTTGTATATAAACTATTAAACTATGACTAAATGGTTGTATACAAATTTAGAAGCTTTCTCATTGACAGTTTTTTCTGTTCTAAGAAAATAGTACCCTATCGAGGTCATGGGAGTCTCATTATTCTAATTTTAAGGCCACCAACAGGTTGAAGACGACCCTGGTGATGATCTTGTGGCTTTTATCTCACGTTGAATCTTATAGGCAGGTAGATTAAAAACTTTGTATAAAGTTTTCAATACAGTTGACGGTCTCAAGTAGTCGTTCATGATAACGACATATCGACATCTAGTATCCGTAAATATATTTTGTGACTTCAAAAGAATATCAATTATATTCTAAAATTTCTTGCAGAATTATACCATTTAGCTCAAGTTACATTAAGCTCCCATGCTATTTTCGAAGTCAAACAATGAAATTAAAGGAAACAATTCATCTTCTGAATATAATTTGCAGATCTAGTTAGTTTCCAACTTTCAATCACTTTCTTCTCCAGCAATTTGGATTTGATACTAATCATGTATTCCATTACTTCCCGTTCATTAATCGGCAAGAGTGGTTTCTGGTTGCTCCCTGCAGATGGCGTTGTGGTTCTGATATACCGTTTAATATTCACCAAAATAACTAGTTACAAATGGTATGAAGTTTGTGCATTATCTCAGCAATAATTAATGAAACTAGTGATAAGTGCGTTGCAGCATGATACATACTGCAACGCAGTTTCATGTATTCGCTGAAATATATTTTGATGCCAATAAGTACATATTTGAACAGCTCCTGTAAGAAAATTCGGGCTTTCAATACTATCTATAATGAACATTCAGTTTTTTATCATTTTTTATTAAAGTTGATTACCTGATCTCTTGGCGAAAAATGATTTAATGATAATAATAAATGATAAAATAAATTTATTGAGAAACATTCTTTACATTGCTGAATTACATTCATTTCAATTGATACAATAATTACAACTAGGAAGAATGCTCTCAAAAGGACTGAATTCAGTTTTGAGTCTGATCTTCCATTCAGCCCTCGAGCAAAAATATTGGTTAAATTTATATTTACAATAATATACAACTTTATTTGAGAGGAAAAGAAAAAAATTACCTCAGAAATATTAAACATTTGGAACAATTTCACATGGTGAAAAACATTTGTGTTAAAAAAATATAAAAACATAAATATGAATTATATTTTCTGATTACGAAGAGAAACATAGGCACCTTCACATAGTTATAAATCGAGGTTATTTCTTTTACTTAGAGAAGTTGATTCATCGAATCACCGTCTAATCTGCATGTATGGGTGGTGGCAAATATATGAAATTTGGGTGGTTTTATATGAAATTTGAAATAGTCTTAAGTTTAAAGATTTTACTACCTGGACATATTGTTAAATATACACAATAATAATAATAATAAGTTTATTGTCATTACAAATATTAGTTTTACAAATTCTAACAAATTTCAATTATTCTTTGACAAAAACACCATAAGATCCACCCAATATAAAAACAATGATGGTATTTAACAAAAAGACAATACGATTGAATCAAGCTAAACATATCAAAAATTTGACAGTTCCAAATATAAATGCATCGAAACCACAAAGCCAGCGGCTGTCTGTGGTCTACTCATCAATTCACATTTATCAAAAATACAGGTTCAAACGCTACAAAAAAGTGAGTTCAACCAGAAATACAAAGGAAAACAAAACTCAATCTCTGCATCGAATTACGTCATGCAACTTCTCATTATCAAATTGCAAGTTCCACCCTTATTACTAAGCTTTATTTAAGTCCGTTATTCTGTGTGGATAGCTACAACTTTAATGATACGAATCAATTTCCTTGATTCTTGAACAACAAATATTTAACCAACGCCACCAGAATTTACATCCCTTGAATATTATTTTCCGAAAAAAAATCAGCTGTTATCTAATAATCTATTATATGAAAAACATTTCTTTGCCCTATAGTTTTAATTCAACATTAAAATTTTCAACTCATTGAAATTAATTCTTTTGGTTTATTTACAGGAACTTAGCCATTGGAATTGGAATTCAAAATTTTCCTGAAGGATTGGCAGTTTCGCTACCTTTACAAGCATCGGGTTTCTCAACTTGGAAAAGTTTATGGTAAGCATTATAAAGGTTTTTTCTCCGCCCACGTATAATCAAATTACAAACAGAAATTACACAAAGCATTTTAAATTTTTTTCAAAAATGTAAAATTTCAGAAATCTGTAAAAATGTCGAAAATACACATTATCTCTCGAGTATTGTTTAATATTTGAAGAATACGAAAGGAGAAAATAGTTATCAGACTTTCAATGTGCATGTTTAGAATCTACTTGTTGTAATTCCATAATCTAAAGTATTTTTAATAATAATTGAAGTTATGTTGTATAACTGAACTATTCTGAATTATTATACTGAATTTTTACTGAAGTTTATCATTGAATATATTCGTACTGAAGATATTTAAAAGGTACGTGTTAGTTATTAATCAATAGAGACCGGCAGTAGTCACAAAATATAAGGGATATTGAGTAGTAATAACTGTGGTTTTGTTCGATATTTTTATGACTTTGGTTTGAAAATATATTGAATAATAACACAGGTTTGGAACGTTTTTGTCAAGTTGATAGTTTCATTAATAGGGGCTATACAAACTTCAAATTCCAAATTCTGCCGAGTTACCTCAGAGGATGTGAACTGAACTGTTTCCACGTAAAAAAATATTCTGAATGTTCGAGACACAATCTCACCACTGAAAGTTTGGAACAATACTTCATTGTTTTCGTTTACAAAAATATTAAATAATTTTAATGTCATGTAATGTTACGCAATGCGTTATGTTATCTGTGATCGCCTCTATGCAAGGATTATTTACTGATTATATGTTGATTCAGAAATATAAAATTGGAGAATTACTCTTCTTTTTTCGAGTTCTCAAAATCTATCACTCAAATTCGCATATTCTGCCAAATTTCTTGCATATTTACAGCATTTTTCATGCATATAAGCCGGTCTCTATTTAGCAACATAAACTCAATGAAAACATAATAAAACAATTATTAAACTGATATACACATATATTAAAAAGAATACTGCATGACGTACGTTTCGATGAGATTCATCTTTTTCAAATGCTACGTGCAGACTAATGACATTTCTCGAATACATACAATATATAAACTTAAATTATGAATACAGAGAAAACAAGTAGATAACAGGTAGGAGGGATCAATTCATACTGAAAAGTACTATATAGAAAACTAAATAATTTTGAAAAGATTGAGAAGGGGGCTTGAGGTATGATCGATTTGGCTGTTCAAATATTTGTATTGAAATTATGTAATGAATACAAATATTTGTATTCATTAATTTGAAGTGATTCTAAATAATTAAGCTTCATTCCCTTGTTTGCGATATTCAAAATTTCAAAATCGGAATTGAATATTTCGATGAATATGAATTTCGGAATATGAATAATCGAAATGATTTGCATAATGTGAATCTGTCTTCTGATTATCAAAGCTACGTTTATGTTCAGAAATTCTTATTTGAAAACTTCTAAACGTTCTACCAATATAAAACTTATCACAACTACCACAGATTTGTTATTTTTGATATGTTTTCCTAAGTTTTTCCAGTACGGTAAGCAATGTTGATGTTATACTTAAAAAGAAGAGATTTGAGTTTTTCACTGGACTTACCGATGTATGTAAGACTGTTATAGTTGATATTGTTTTTGACTAGGGGGTAAACCATACCAATCGCCTATATGAAGTTTTTCTCTAATATCATATTATCTATTATTTCAGGATTATAATTATTATTCACGGCTATTTGCTTGATTAAATTTTTCTCGGTGTTGAAATTGGTTCTAGAAAGAGCAATATTTACTAATCGATGTATCAAACTATTGAAAGCTGCCATTTTCTGTTGAAATGGATGCATGGAAGTATTATGTATAATACTATCTGTATGTGATGGTTTATGGAAAATTGAAAAACTATGTTTGTTATCCAGTTTCATTATTTTAAGATCTAAAAAAATTAATAGAGTTTAACTCTATTAATTTTTATATTAATTCAATATTGATATAATATACAGCGCTTTGTTATGTATCGTATGTTAAAAAACAATTGGATAAATTCTAGGAAAGCCATTTATACATTCCATATATATTTCTGCTACTAACCTTTTATCATGAACCACATCTTGCAAGTAGATTTCATAGTAAATTGATAATATAAAATTTTATAAATAAATTTGGCCACTTCAATAAAATGTTTGACAATATTTTCCAAAATTTTCCAGTGTCATTAATCAATAACATAAGCTTACTGCTTATTATCGTTTTTGGGATATAAAATATACATTCCACACCACCTGGGAATTCTTCTTGAATTTAAATAATTCTTATGAATATTTGTAATAAATTGTGAACCATATGAAGTGTTCTTCAAGAAAACTTCAAATTTCTTTTAAATTAATCGGGAAGGAAAATTCATAATATATTATTCCAAGTGCAAGTATTTTCCATATGAATGAAATAGTACTACGCGAGATTTCAAGGAAAGTCAAACACTTATATATTATCTATATCGGCATTTGGGTAACCAAGAGATAACTTATGAATTAATAGGCAGGTATTGATGAATGAAATCATTTATGAATGAAAGCGCTTCACAATTAATATCTAGGAACGTACCGGAAGTTGATAATGAACCGTTACTTTTTATATTATATTCTGAATAAGTTGTCCGATCACGTAGCTTATTCATTGATACCTGAAGTGTTACTACAATTCGATTCAACTGAGTCTATTTTCATGTGAAGATTTGCTTCTTGGAAAAATTTTTTAAACAGATTTGTTTTTTTTTAAACTTCAAATGAATAATTTCATCTTATTTATAGACTTTTTGTGAATTCAATTTAGGTATGTGGAACATAATTGAAAGCTTCTTTAAATGTAGGGATTGTAAGCCTCAAAATCTGAAGTAAATAAGACAAATTTATTTTCTATTTAGGTATATCTATTTCGATTTTCCAATGTCTCTATGAAGGAATAACCTTAGACAACATTGTAATTTATACCTGACTAGATGGACGCCCAAGGCATTCTGTTTCGTTCTACAAGGAATTTTTACCTCAGATTTACTACTTCTATCTCCAACTGTGTAAACGAACTTTGAACGAAATCTTTCATTATCTTTCGTTGATTTCAAAAATAAAATTATAATACATACATTATAACTCCATTTATAGAAGCCATTACAAAATGTTCTTTAAATAATGTAATAGCCAAGCATCGAATCTTCATACGTCTATACCTGTAGTAATTTGTTCAAAATGGATGTTTTTACACCTTAGTGAAATAGGTATATCAATTTAAATATCTCCCACATAATTGAATACACATACGTACCTATATACACATATACAGAGTGAGTTTCAAGTCTGGAAGGCGTCAATTACTTCGTAAATGGCTTGCACTTTGTATGTAAAAATTTAATAATACTTCGCTATTTCAGATGTCATCATGTATATTTTTTGTTTTTCGAAGTCTTCAAAAAATATTTAATATTATTCATGTCGTGATTTCTTTACATAATTAACATAATTTCTGAGTTCCATCTACATTTACATGATCTCTGCCAAATTGAAAATAACAAATTCAGATGGCTATGACTGAAAAAAATTCAGAGATTCTATAAATTATTATTGTTAGTTTCTGTTGGAAGTCGCAATAAATCGTTCATCTGAGAAAGAACGAATTGAGATTTCAATAATATGGTGATCTGCGACAACAAGAAACGTATAATATCTTTTATAATTTATATCTTATTGCAAATCGAATTTCCATAACGAGAACATTAAACAATAACACATATTCCATAATTGGTAAAAAAAAATGTTCAACGAAAATGGTGCTGTAAATGATTTCCCTAATCAGAACTCAGAATCAATTGAAAAATCTTCAGAACAACTAAAAACAAATCTTTCTTGTGTCATCAACATTTCGAATAAAATAAGGAATGAAAGGACTTTAAAATTTTATATTATTGTTTTATTCATATTCATTCTACAATTTTGAGTATTCGTTTCCAACGCCAGGGCCGGCGCAAGGCGGTTTACTGCCCGGGGCGGCAAATGGCAAATCTTTCATCTTCTATTGTGACGGAAGAGCATTTTATCTTTTTGTCGGGTCGTCGGAAAAAAATAAGTATATTTCCAAAATATAAATATTGGGGAATTTTTCAGAAACCTCTCCTAGATCATATTGACAAATCCCCATTCGGAAGGAAAAACTGTCGAAAGAAAAATTATTACTCAGCAAGCCGAAACGAATTCATCAATTAACAAGGCTCGAATTCAGCTATTTTACATTAAGCAAAGTCGTTACAATGGAATGATACTTCTATTTGTGTTTTTGTTGAATTATATATCCATTATTGCGTTTCGAAAAATCTAGTAAAAACCTTTACAACTAGTATCTGTAAATTTCAAATATCAATTAACATTCTGTAGTGTAATATCAAATATATTACGTATATTCTACAGTAATTCGCATATGTATTCGATGCATCTAGCGATTTATCGCTACGAGTACGACATACCGATAATTTTTCCCATGGATATTAATCAAGCGTCGTGTGAGAACTAGTGTTTCCTACGATTTCCCGATGGTAACGATGAGATTTCCAACGACCTCAGTGTTTCCGTCCTGAATGCTAGTTGAGAATAATAGAATTTTCATGATGTAATTCGTTTCGCTGAAAATGAACGGATAACTCGAAACAAATTAAAATTTTCAATATAATTTCAGTGAAGTATGTCACACATTTTCAGTGATATATGCCACACTTTCAACCGAATAATTCGAGAATTTAGAAAGCGGAATTGAAAAATCAGCGTAGACTAATGTTTGACGATTGCATTTTATTGCAAATTCGTTCAAAATGTTCATCGTGTTTATGTATGCATTCGAATTATTGAATTATAGATTATATGATCTCAACACACTTTATTCAGATAATTATTACGGAGCATCATTTTGATCTTAGTATTCTGGGCAATTTGGCAAATTCCATCGCTTATTGCAAAAGATGAATATTTCGAACTTTTTATTTTTGTGCATTTATTTTTTGAAGTGCTGAATTTCAAATTGAATATTTTCTATCTATATCTATTATCATGACAAATCCTACTGAGTTACAGTTTTTCAAAAGTCACCAATGCCAAACTGTTTCAATAACTCATGTCATTCAGCAGCTGTCAGAATCCCCATCCCTTTTTCCTTGCACCCTCACATTAAATTTAATTTCATTGAAGCTAACACTTTTTCTTCCAGTATTAGTTGCACTATCGAACCCTTTATTATTATATATTCTATATTTAGCTACCATAGATAATAGCTTTAGGTTCATTCCAAGTGACGTCTTGGTTCAGGCGAAGTAGGTACCTCTTCAGTTTTCTGAGTACTCTGATGTTGACAGATTTCAACTTCTCTCACCTTTTTCAGGAGGGTTACTATTTATAGTTAAGACCAATAATTGTTTTATGCGACATCTGACGTCGCCACTAAAGAGTTAAACTACTCGTACCTTCTTCATTATGACATTTTTCAATGAATCATGATTTGAATAAAACTGAGAAAAAATGTTTTCCTGAACTTACTGATTATATCGAACTAGGCTTGAAACACTATTGATATAATAATTCATTATTATACTAATTGAATGATTATATTAATTATTGAATATATCAAATTAGTCAGTAATTAATAAATTATTATTACTAATTAATTGTGGAATCAACCATAAATTACTTGTTCTTAGCGATCATGTGGTTACAAATTGAGTATTTTGTACTCATCAATTAAGAATACCTAACTATGTCAAAGTATCTCCTGAACATTTTCATTCCATTTTTCAAATTTTTCATTCCATAATTCTCTGAAAAAGCTCTTATTGTACAACACTGTGAAATAAACTGGAAGATATAACGAAATTAGTTGTGATCAGAAAATTGCGTCAAAACACAAATGTGGCAAACAAATCGATATTTTTCATGGATATATTTACGCCCATGTTTTTTGCCACAATTCGATATAGTGATGAAACTTATAACGTCATTTGACAAAACGTGGGATTAAAGCATGTTTAGAACGTTGAAAAAGATTTGTTATTATGAGATCTCGCATAATCTGAAAAGCAGTCAAAAAAAGTTTATGCATTTTTCATAAATACATCCTAAATTTATGAATTTAGTGAAACATCTACATAGTATACATTCTAAACAGGAGGCGAATCGTGTATGTATGGATACTACTAAATAAAGGAATAGTCAAGCCTGTCGATTTTCTATGATGAACGGAATCCCAGAAAGTTTTTTTCTGGAAGCTTCACAACGAAGCAAATGGATGCTTTTTTTTCGGGTGAAGCAGCATGGTACGAAACCATTTATTTTTCAGATCCTTCCCTGATTCTCATTATAAAAATACTTCAAACAAAAATATAATTCAATGCCTGCATAAAACATCCCTTGATTTATACCATTCTTGATTGAAGAAGGGCGAGGTCTTAACTTAATTAACTTAACCTCGGAATGTTGCTTCTGTGTTAAACACATTAATAGTGTTTTTCCATTATTGAAACAAAAATTATTTTATAATTTTAGAAGTTTTAGAGGTACCTAGTTGATATATCCAAAATATAACTCTATTACGTAACACTGTGTTTAAAAAAAAACACACCTTGTTGATTTCCGTGGAAAATCGATAAACTAAAACTAAACATGATATTCTTCCAGGTACGGTCAACTCAGCGGAATGGTGGAGCCAATTTTTGGAGTACTTGGAGCTCTTGCTGTTTCATACGCACAACCTGCCCTACCCTACGCACTGGCCTTCGCAGCTGGAGCGATGATCTACGTAGTGATAGACGATATAATTCCTGAAGCAAATACAAAGTGAGTTTTTTGCATTCGAAACGGATACAAAAGGTTTAGTAATAACAAATCATCAATTCTACTTTTCGTATACCAAAATTCGTTTCAAATTTCCTTATGTACTTGTAGTGATCTCTCTATTATTCTTGTAATTTAATCAAACATTGCAGCATACAAAAGATAATTAGAAGGAAAGTTGTATAATCAAAAATATTATGGGATGTTACTAGAGTATTTGAAGTAGGTCTCCCCACTATTGTTTTCTCTGTCTAGCACTCATGTTATTAAAATGATATGGGTTATAGTGTTGGATTTTTTAAAGCGAAATCCCTTTCGTGATGTTTCAGTTTTCTTCAACTATTGTGCTCGTTTCAAAAATTAAAACTTGTATTAATTATCCTGATGTCAAGACTCACAGTTTTCACATTTCTTCACAGGGTAACTTTCACATATCCCAGATATTCTGTATGGAATTTCTTGTCAAACTCCCAGTCAGTCAAGTTGCAGAGAGTCCTTGCTATGGCAAGTTTTACCGATTTCTGTTATTTCTTATAGATATGTTTGCCGAGTTGTCTAATGTTCAATAGTAGATTTTTGGGCGTATACCTGTGGCCCTTAGGTGATTGGAAAAGTCTTGACGACTTTCATTCGCTACTACCTCTGAACTCTCACTTCAAGTTATATTATCGGCATACTTCTCAACTTACTTGTTTGCAGTTGAAATAACTACCTCCATAAAAGTAATTTCCTTGGCTATTCTCAACCAAAACAAGGTGAGGCCTATTGTGAGGAATTATCTGATCAGTCAAGAGAGTGCGTCAAGACTAAAAAATATAGTTGTAGCAAGGCAACTTTTGCTAATAAAGATGTAATTTCCTGATGCACAATCTTTGCTATCTCTCTTTGTAATCCACAGATGTGAATATTTGACATCCTCCTGTTGTGTGCTGGATTGTCTCTGATGTTTAGTCTCCCTAGCGGCACCCTGTGGTATCTCACTGTTGCATCGTTGACTATTGTTGTGTATAATAGTGTTCCTATCAACCTTATGGTAACAGGTTGGATGACTGGGAGTGTGCCTTCCGTTTCAGGAAACGTTCTGCCTGAGACCAACAAGTAGTTCGACGCTTCTTTGTCGGTATTTTCTCCTTCGTGGTCTGGTTAATGTGCCTTCTCTGCAAGGTTTTTTCCTCCAATTCTGTAGCTTCTCGTTTTTGGGTTTACCATAACGTGTAACCTGATCTTCGCTCAATTTCATGGGAGGCAGTCATCAATTTGGCAGATGACTGTGTGAAGTCGTGAGTCAGCAGACTTTCTGTGGAAATAGTCGCGGTAATTCAATATCTGCTGTGAATTATCATCATCAAAATTATTATTGTCATCATCTGAAGAGGTGACGTCAGAGACTTAATATCTAGATTGAACCTACAGTTTAACGTCGATTCCTAACAGCCCAATAACACTGTGGAGATTGAACTCATCAGCACCAGCCAGGCAAAAGCGTTATTGGGTGGCTATACTGTTCGCCTACTGAGCGCCTGCAAAGTTCAATCCAGCCTTTTCATTCCATTGGAATCTCATGCTGGTATACGAGTGTTGCATTGTGATCCTTAATAATCAATCGACTCCAGCCATTTTGCTTTCTCAATATCATTATATTTTCAATATTAGTTACTACAATCATCGGCGGTTATAATGAAAACTGCAGACAATTATTTCAGCATGATTTAAAACACATTTTATTAACATTTTTCCATTCACTCATACCGTTCGGTATAAACAGATAAAACAGCAAAATCCCTGGTGTTACCTAATGACAGAAGCTGATTCGCAGGGGTAACGAACTGCTAGGGTAAATATATATTTTTTCGTTTGTAATCCACGCAGGTTTATCGCTAATCATATTGGGGAAGAGAAGCGTGTGCGAACTCTACTTGTCCTTAAGCCGATTATCTGTAACCCTATAAATGCAATTGCGAACACGACTTTCGCCATGTAGTTTCGCAATATCTATCATAAGAACGATTAATTTATTACATGGTGTGAGTTATCATTTGGTTTTCTCTTCCCATTAACTTAATTGTCGGTACTCAATTTCACTCGACATGTCATTTGAAATTATTGGTCGTAGTTATACTTCCTCACTTCTTCATGCAATGTCCTCATCAACAACGAATTCATTCGAAAAATCTCAAATTCACTGATGCGAAATCAATTTATAACATACTCAATGTTTCGCAACCATAGTGTAGACGGGGCAGATTTTAGATTTTTTCAGATTTGTATTGAGAAAAAGAAAAAAATTGTATCAAATTTCATATAGGTAATAAATGATTTCAATAAATAATTAGGCACAAAATTAAGTCATTGATACATCTGACCATAATTGTGTTCCAAATATATCGAAATAATTATATAATGATAAAATAAATTTATTGAGAAACATTCTTTACATTGTAGAATTACATTCATTTAAATTGATACAATAATTACAACTAGGAAGAATGCTCTCAAAAGGATTGAATTCAGTTTTGAGTCTGATCTTCCATTCAACCCTCGGGCAAAAATATTGGTTCAAACAAAAATATTGATTAAATTTATATTTACAATATTATACAACTTTATTTGAAAAGAAAAGAAAAAAATTACCTCAGAAATATCAAACATTTGAGACAATTTCACATGGTGAAGAACATTTGCGTTAAAAAAATATGAAAACATATGATACAAAAAATTGATTCATACATTATTGCCTACATTCGAATCATCGAAATACTCTGCCACACTATAGTCTGCCTTTGTTAAGAGCAGAGATTTAACTCTCATCTTAAACAAATGAGCTTTCAGTACTTTCAAATTCCATGGTAAATGGTTGAAAATTTTGATACTCTGATAATAGAGAGAGTGCTCAAATTTAGCTGTTTAATGCATAGGAATAAGTAGTACATCCCTGTTTCTTGTTGAATACTCATGATTACTATTCAATTTAATAAACCTATCTTCATTTTCTTTAACATATAACAAACATCTATAAATATATAAACACGGTAAGGTGAGTATGTAATTATTAATGAAGATAGGTTTACAAGATGTTCGTTGATGAATATTGAATATTAATCGAAGTATTCTCTTCTGTGTAATAAACGTTCTATTCATTTCTGTAAAGCAGCCCCACTGCAGAATATTATAATTTAGATGACTATATACTATACTGTAATACACATTCATAACACAGTTTCTAGGTACGATGTTCTTAATTCTAGAGATTGCAAAAAATGAGTTACTCAATTCTTTACATAAGACCTCAATGGGTGATGTCCATCTCAAATTTCTGTCTACATATTCCAAGAAACTTTGTTGATTGGGATGATGATATAGTGTTGTCCCCATATTTAACATCCAAGGTACTAATTCCATTGCCATTCAGACAAAAGACAAAAATGAACACATACTGTTTTGTCAACTTTCACCATCAGATTGTTCATTCGACACCAACTTACAAACTACCTTACAATGCATTCACATGCCTCCAGAAGTTCTTCAGGAGTCCTGCCAGAAACGACCACCGATGAATCATCGGCATAAAGTGTCACCAAAAACTGGGACAACTTCGCAGGCAGATCGTTTATAAACAATATGAATAGAAGAGGTCCGAGCACAGAGCCTTGCGGCACCCCAAGAGCAATGTCATGTCTCTGAGAAAAACTCTCGTCTATTTTCACTGCCATTGTTCTTTCTTCAAGATATCTACGTAACCAATTCAGAAAAACACCTCTAAAACCTAAATTGTAGGATTTATCAAGTATAAATTCAAAGGATAGTGAACTAAATGCCGAAGATAAATCAAAAAATAACCCCGCCACAAACAAGTGTTCATCCAAACACTCGTAGACGGATTCGAAAAACATAACTGTTCAATATGTATGTTCATGAGTGTCAAGTTGAAGGTATTGTATATGGGACATAAGGGAATAAGTAGAATCTCCGTTCTATATCTTCCAGTTGCATTTCATCATAAATATCTGAGGCATTATGTGTCTAATTACTTGATTAATATTGTCTTTCATGTATTATATGATAAGTATGTTATGAATTCTCATTATTTTTTGTTGATTCAATAATTGTATTCTACTTCTATTAACACTGGTTTAATTTAGTCTTGCTAACTTTAAGCATCAACATGAATTTAGTTTTAGCTTTATATATACTAAATTAATTTTTGACCAACATTGGATGAATCGTCAATGTTGATCAAGAATCTGAAGAGGAAGTCGTCGTTCGAAATGTGCGTGATGAGTATCATTCAGTATATGAGAAAATTTAAATTTATGTTTTATTTGCGATATTAATTTTCTACAAATATTGACCTATCAATCATCAATATATATTTCGGCTTGGATTGCTGTGCTTTAGAAGTTTCATTTATCTAAGATCGATCTAAGTTAATCTTTGATGAACTTTCCTTTATCTGAAGATGAACGAATGTGCATTAAAAAGATATGTGAATATGTTACTCTAATCCTCTGAGCTCAAAACCGTGGTATTTATAGAGAACTAGCTGACCCGGCGAACTTTGTACGCCCAGTTATTTTTCTCTGAATATTTTTCGAAAAGCCGGAAAGTCATTTGCTAGTATTTGTGCTACATTATCTTATTTTTAATATTTATCCCGTGTGGAGCCACGGACTTACTCACTTACGAAGGGACTGCAATACTTCCTGTTATTTCAAATTAGTCAATATATCAAAAAATTCCTATATTAACACGTTTGATGTATTGAAGGTGATTAATCAAAATATTTTCAGAATTCAATCCATTCCCGGAAACCAATGAAAATAGGCTGTACCAATAGCGTCAATTTGACGCTAGTTGACGAAGAGTCAATTTGAATTGACTCTTCGCGCAATCTTTTGTCGCCTCATTGGTATTGTTTTCATATCAATAACAATGAAACTTTGCCTTGCAATATTGACACACAACGTTCATTGGTCCAATAGCAATGATTTTCTGTGAACTGTAAACGATTTCAACGTTATAATTGAATGCAGGTCGATAGGAGTTAAACGCAACCTTTTAATAATGTAATAAGATAAACAGCTTTTTACATCCTCTTTCTGAGAATTAATAATTATTCCTATCTTATATTATTAGTATTCTTAAATTTCATTATTATTATTACTGACAATTACAAACACAACAAAAAATAATAGTGAAATCGGTCCAGCCGTTCACGCGTGATGGCGCGACCAAGGGAAATAGGGATTCATTTTTATATTATATAGGTAATTTAGAAATAATATTATCTTATATGGTTGTTAAGTATTCCTAAGTAAGTATTCTTGAATTTTCTAATTTTCCGAGCAATTTTGAAATTTTTTCTTTCATAAGAACCTTCTCCCGGCAATAACAAACCCAACAAAAAAATAGTGGTTGGTTAGACAACAGTGATATGAACTTTATTGAATAGCAGTAAAGTTCAAATCGACTCTACATTTTAGTTAGAAAACGTTTTAATGAGGAAAAGAAACGGGCTGTTTTAAGGCTTTTCCCGGCAATAATTCGAATTTTTTTTGCCGTAAAAACCATCCTTGGACTTCAACGAACAATGAAAAAAAGAATTGGCAAAATTGTTCCAGGCGTTGTTGAGTTATGCGCTTACCAACACATTTTGCGATTTTGCATTTTTATATTATAGATTTGCAACACTTGTCTCAATAGTATTTTTCACATCCAAGGGATTACCTTGAAGTCAATTTGAAAAACATAATGTGAAATTAAATTTTTAATTCATCCCTATGAAGCATTTTATCTCTCAAATCTCTCATCTGGGAAAAAGCATACATGAAGAAATAGCCTTAGTTTCAGAGGTACTCTTTATATGTAACTTGTAGAATTAATTGTTTTCACTTCGATAACATCTTGTTATATATTAGTATAATCACCTCAAATCCTTATAATATGAATTATTCAAATTATTCACAAAAAACTTTCAATTATTACAATTTATATAATTAGTTTTACCTATATAATGTTGCATTCAGTATGAATGCTTGTTATTCTTTCGAAAAATCTCTGTGCTTATTTGAAAGTTAGACCTACAGTTAAACTCCGATTCCGAACGATCTAAGACACGGTGTGAATCGAACCCACCAGCACCAGTAGGCCGAAAGCGTTATAGGATCACTATACCGTTCGGCTACTCTTAATTATAACAAATTTAGTTGATGATTCGCCGATATCTTGGTGAATATAATTTTATTGACAATTTCGTGGTTTTTATCCGCATTTTAAAAAGTTTGAGTTAGTTTTACATCACTGGTACACTTTTCAAAATGATGTAACACCATTGAACACTTGTCAAGTAATTAATATGATACTAAGTCATGTATTTTTTATAAACTTTATATTTTCAAAATCATTTGAGTAGCAATATTGTACGTTTATTATACTGTTTGAATAATATAGGAGTAATACAGAATTTTGGATTTTAATTATGAATTATTCTTCAATATAAATCTCATCGCTCCTCTGAAAGGATGATGTTTAATTCTATGCATTCCAAAAAAGTGGAATTGAAGAATCTAAACGAACAAATTATGCGTGACTCTGAGAAAGTATCACATAATTGAGCTAGAATAATTTTTTGAAAATATTTGAACTATGCAAAGAATTTTTTAATTTATGTACTCATTAGCCAGTTTCCCAGAATTCTTATATTTTTCATTGTGAAGGATTTTGAAGTATTCATTTTTGTAAGGATTGTTTTCTATTTATAGTAAATGTTTAATTATATGATTGATGGATTGGTACCTGAAATAGGATTTTAAGTAATGCATAAACTTTTCGAGTAGATGAACTTTTTTTATTGGAATCAAGTCAAATAAATAGTTCCATCATATTCTTGAATTAACTCATAGGTTATATTAAGTTATATTAAGAACTTTTGGTGTGTCGCTCTTCATTAGACGTATTAAAATTTCATTTATTTTAACCAGGGTATATCCTGATAATAAGTGAGGTTACTTCCTTCCAATACCTAATTTTTTGCAGAAATATAGATGCTTCATTTGAAACTTAACAAAAAATGTCAAATATTCTGTTGATGAATATATATTTCACAGAATTGCGGTATAGCAGATACTAAAACAATAGTAATAGATGAACTTATTGTTCATAACCAAAAATATCTTGTTAAGAATGTTATTCACGCTAGATATTTTTTATAGGGGTCAAAAATCTTTTTTCACTTCCCAGCATGAGTAAAAGGCTACGAAATGTTATAAATTTTGTAAATAATTGATATTATTCACAGTAATTTGAAATAACATAATGATTATTAGATCTATCAGTTCGAATAAAAGCAACTTGTGATTTTTATTGATTAACATCATATTTCGGAAATCAGGGGGGTATACATTTGAAATTGGGACTAGTGATACATTTCACATAGGATAAACTGATATAATGAAAGAATAAACACTCACAAAACAAAAGTCTGCAGAATCTCACAGCATTCTACAAAAATAAACATATAGAGACACCAGAAATATTTAATTCCTTGAACAAAAAAAGAAATTGTACTTAGTGGCATCTACTAATATCAGATCTACGATAAGGAAAGGTTTTCAAATTTCGAAAGAAATTGTGGATTTCAGGATTTCCTCTCTCATAAACTTACAGAATGCAATCATAGAAAGAAGAAATTACGTATATGAAGAAGTAGTACTTAACCACAGAATTCTAAATCTTGACTGTAACTATAGAATTGGAAATTTCGATTGTAACCATAGAATGCTATTGTTCAAACTATAAATAATTAGATTGTTCCTTGTTTGAATTAGTTGCAAATCACTTGAAAAATAAGCGCAGTGCATTTTATTTTATTTCAAGTTATAACAGCGTCAAATATTTACATGCCAGGTCAAAAAATAATTATACTATATATGCAGCTCTTTGGGCAAGTACAAAAGAATTCATTCAGACTCTACAAAATTCTACTCGATAGTAATTCTTTAACTCTGAACTTGGACCCTGGTTGTTTTTGTAATTTCATTTCCTCTGGTTGGTGATTGTATATTTCCGCTCCCCAAAAATTCCCTGCTGGGCCTTTTTTTGTATGAAGACGTGTAAGAAGTCCTCTATTGCTGGTATTGAAGTTATGGAAAGTCATATTCAATGGGAACCTGTGTAAATTATTTTAGACCTAAGTAACACAATCTAGTATATACAATGATGGAATCGTGGTTATCCTCAGTTTTTTTAAAGCTGCTCTACAGATTTCTCTCTGCTTTAAAGAAGATGAAATTCTCACTGCTTTTTTCTGTAGTATCATCAAATCTGATGAATAACTTGAAATTCCCTTTAGAAGAATTCCATATGAAATTATTGAATGAAAATATGGAGAGTAGGTTATTTAGGTCACATTTTCTGAACATAGTTCTGAACTCTTTCATAGTTCTTTTAATGAATAAAGCGTGTTGTTAGTTTTTTTTTGTTTTTTCCACATGAGCTTCCCATGATAGAGTACTGTCAAAAATTTCTCCAAGACATTTCAAGTTGGATGCTTTATTATTCTTTGCGAATACGAGGTGTTTCCTTTTGTCCGGATTCGATTGTAAAGAGTTACATCTGAACCATTCTTCACACTTTTGAGTTACCTCATCTTCTATCAATTCTAATTGGGTAAGTGTTTTGCCTTTTAGCAGATGGGTGGCGTTATCAGCAAATAAGTGTGTTGAAGCTTTAACGTTTTCATCGTTGATGTTTATGTTCATATCGTTTGTGAAGATAATGAACAATAATGGTTCTAGTACAGAGCCCTGAGGCACGCCAAGCTCTACATTTCTATTTTCAGAAGGATTGAACATTTTTCGTCAATTCAATCAATAGTCTTTAATTATATGATATAAGTAAGTGTTATATTTAATTTTAATGTTTCCTTGATATAAAAAAATTATGGCAATGTTGAATAAATGCAAACTTTCAGTTCACTCTTGTTTCCCTAGCGTCAAATCTGAAATTCGGATTACGCTTTGGAAAGCCATGAGCTAAGAAATTAATTTCCATTGGTCGAACTCACGAAGATCTTATAGTCTAATTTCGATAAACACCAATCTTACAAAAATCAATATTATATATTCCAATAAGGTACTATTTCGAAGTTTTGAAAAAAAAATGGTAGTAGTTACATTAATGCATCAATGTTATCAATTGTCGTCTTCGATTAGGAAAATCGCTTAGGAAAAACATAGTAGAATAGATCACCTCATCGTACAAATAGTTTCTTTTTGTTATTTATATAATAAATATTGCGGATGCGTTTGATTCAATAATATCAAGCTTCAAATCTTATTCCCAACGATACTATGAAATTCAATATAAACTTATTCAAACACTTGAACTTATGATTTACACGTTATTGTAATAAGTCATTGTATAATTGTCATGACATTGTCGTAATTGTCATAAGTTCAAGTGTTTGAATTTAGGTTTATATTCATGGATTTACATCAAGTTAACGCCAACACTATTAGATAGGTACTATCAAAAATCTAATTCATAGTAAATTTAAATAAAGTTTTTTTTTCATTTAAATAAGTCATTTAAATTATTCGTTTTGTAATGTTACAAGATTCGAAACATTAATGAAGCGTCTATTCCAAGGCCAAAATAAAAATACAAATGCAAAAATACTATATCTCTAATTGTCAATATTTCCTTCAATAAATACATCATAGTAATGAGATGAGACATTACCAAATCAATACATAACAATACTCCATCATAGAAGTGTCATAAAACTGAAAACTTTTCCATGGAGATGATGCCGAAAATTATGTCAAAGCTGTTAATCAGCATCAAGAATATCCATTGAAAATCAATTCATATAACTAGCATAAAATATACGAGTAACCTCTATTCTTCTCGAGGTTCAGTTCGACTAATTCTCTTCACACTGTGTCTAAAAGTAACGAATCATCGTGTGAACTATTCTACTTAAGATGTTTGAACTCGGTGGAGATTTTCGAATCAACGAATGAGGTGTGGAATGTGAAAGTGCATATTTTTAAAGTAAATATTATATTCCACGGAAATTCCAAATATCTTCTAATTGTATTTATGGCTTATGATATTTCAATATAAGGAGTTATTGGGCTCATATCTAGTTTCTACAGAAATTCATTGATTTCTATGAAAACAAAAATTGAAAATTGGTAAATCCGTAAAATTCAAAATTGTTTCTGTAGTTAGAATAGTTTTTGAGGTAAATGAAATTTTTGTTTCTTATTCGTTGAAATGACTCTTTCTCAGACTCAATTGTTCAAAAAAAATAAAAGAATTATTTCAATTATTCAATCAAATTAACAAATTATTGTTATAAACTAATCATCATCAATAAGTAACCAGGTAAAACCCAAAACTGATTGATTCTCCTCAGGCAGAATATTCATTAATTAATAATAAATTAATTTTATTGTGAATTAAAACATTCAAATTCACGAAGGGAAAGGGTTCGTCGAAGTGTTCTTCCACCTTTCACATGTCATTGATAATAATAATAATAATATTTCAGTTGAAGCTTTACAAAAACTCTACATATTTTGAACTGTCTAATTACATACCTATCTCATTATTTAAAATATACTTTCTATAACTATATTGTAATCCTGTTTTCCGGCTCGTATACTCTGTACATTACCCATCATTTATCGTTTTTTTAGCCACTAAACTCATCAACATACACACGTCTATGTCTTACCCGAGTTTCGAACCCCACATTTACTACTTGGCAGGCCTACACCGCTAACCTATAGACTACTGACACGACTGAATTGATCTCATAACATAAAACAGAATACGTAACCAAAAAACACAATCAATAGAAATAGATATACAAAAGAATAAAAGCAAAGAAAGGAAAAAGTTTAGGATAAAATGCTCAGTAATTCCCGCTCAACATTCATCTTGAAGAGATTTTAACCATTTCGGGAATGGGGCAAAATTCGGTTCACCAGAGATGCTCCACTTCAAAAAACTACCTTTTTATTTTGACATACGAAGCTATGGTATAGTAACTCCGTATTCTCATATTAACATTGTGGATTTGAAAATGTTTATATTTGATTAGCTTATAAAGCTATATTACAAGCATATTATAATCTACTCTGAAGGTGATTTTCATCTTCAACTACGTTGTTCATGTTCGCTCCTAGAGGATCTGAAAACAAATCCCATAGCAGCGTTTTGAAGTTTTTGTAGCCTCTTTGTGATATTGAAACCCATAGAAAACAGAACTGTAGTTATCGATCTGTGGATAAACCAGGCTGTTGATCCATTTTAATCATCCATGACCACTCAAAAAAGTATTTGCACATTTTTTTCCAGCAATTTTGTTCCTGAAGAAAAGAAATATGGTTCAGTTATTTTATTTGAGCGAATTGTTTTTTGATTTCTTTAAATAGTTTGTTTTGCTACATTTACATGTTACATCATGTTCACAAAACGTGAAGCTTTAAGGTTTTGCAGCTCTTTTCAAACCCCTTTTCTCTCTCTTTCAATCTCTTTACTGAGTTTGGTTTGAATGGCTGTACGTTGCGCCTGTTCTGATGACGCGAAGGATATTTTAGAGCTGGTTGTCTCGAAACCAGCAATGAAAATTTGAGCTACTTGAGCAACAAGAATATCTCCTCTAATGAATCAACATCTTCAACTTCATATTGTAACCTCATCTCGATCAAAATCTTCAAATGGTTGTTTCTAATGGTCTTGTTTTCCGAAATACATTTCTGAAGAAATTGCCCGAAAAAGTATCGATGAATCGCTTGCGAATGAAGATGGAGACACAGTATATACTTTTCCGTTCTACAAGGTTCTCATCGGCGATGCTCATCTCAATGGCCATAATGCATCATAAATCGTGCAAAAAATTGGTTGTCAAGTTATACACCTATACACATTGGCAGCATTTCAGAAATTCGCGCTGCAAAGTAGGCAGAAATGTATTAATTTGATACTATGCTATTTGATCCTATTTATTAGTTGAAATAAAACAGTAAAATGAAGATAGTGAATGCATTCATTCATCTCGATTTCTCCATCATCTAACTTTAGTCAAATTTTGTTCATTTACCTATCACCTACCTTGTTAAGCGTTCAATTTGTTACAAAATCGTTATTGAAAGGCACTTCTACTTCAATAGATGAATAATTAAATGGTGACAGGTGCATAAGTAGCAGAGGGAAACGATATTAAGTCACAGTTCGAAGAGCTCAGAAGAAGATGTAAAGACTACATTTTGAGTAAAGTATTACCAAAAGTTGGCAATACTTTTATTAAAGAATAAAAGTATTGCCAACTTAGATTTGACGTAAACATCGAGGAAGCTTATATTATTACGTATTTTACTCGTATTCCACTATTCTAGAGATTTAATTTCAACTTGGTGGTTGTATATTATTATTTCAGATATTTCATTCAATAACCGCAATATTTCTTATTCATCGACCGAAAATTAATATTGGAATGAAGTTATTGTTGGTACGTCCGTTTTACGATTTCAACTTTCTTCATTGTTTCAAAATTTGATATTTCATTTGTTTTCCGTGATATTCCCTAATACTTTTCGAATGCAGCTGAATTGCCCAAATATAGTTATGAAATTTATGGATATTTGTACCAATGCTGTAAGGTATTTTAGATAGCATCGTAATATTAATTTCCTATGATCATCATACACATAATCATTTATTACATTTTCCAAAAATAAAGATGACCAAACTGAGTTCTTCTTATTCATCCTAATTCGGAAATCATTGGCTTCTGGTTGCCAACTAAAGTGAATTGTAAAGTGAATTAGTTATATTTTCCAACCATGATTCAATTTCATGAAACAAATAAATGGATATCCTATGCCAGGTTCGAACCCATGACATTCGAGGAAAAACTATTTATTCAAGGATTATTCTGCGAAAGCTACAATCTGCCTACACTATTTCTTATTTATAATATACATAATCTCAGAAGCAGTAATGATTCATAAAATCTGCGAATAATATAATCATAAGCAAGATTCCGTTGAAAATCGAATTCTGAATGCGGAGTTATTTCAAGGTTTTCTGGAAATCAACTCATTGAGTTGCATATTTCACATATTTATTCAACAATGGTATTATTTTTCGAACGACTTCTTGGAAATGCGGTAAATATATCAGATTAAGTGAGTTATGGTTGAATTAATTTCATGTACTCATATTGGAAAATTTGAATTTGTCGTTTGCATGTTAGTCATACAAAATTAAGTAGCAACATTTAAATGTTGAATAAAGCTCTCTTATAGCAATCTTATAGATTGTTATGATGAAATATCATAACTTGAAAAATAAGTTTTAATTGTTCTTATGATTATTAATTTTAATTTAATTTTTTAATGAAAAATTTAAAAAAAATAATATATCAAATGATTTTAATCATACACACCTTGATTTCAACAAGAATTTAAAAAAATATTGAACAAGCTCTTAACTTCTTACTACTAAAATAAACTTAAAATATAAAATTTGAAATGGCCTTTGAATGAAATTGGTAATTGAAAATTTACTTGAAGACCTCTTTCTTCGAGCTCTCTTGATTTCATTTTACTCCAACACTCCAGACGTCTTTATTCCAATTTTTATATATTTTGTACCTACCTACTGCTATTTTTCAAAGTACTTTTCTTTTTCAATTCATTGTCTTACAAAATTTTATTTCCACTCGAACTCTTCTCTAAAACTTTGCATTCCTCTCTCGATTGTTCTTAATCCTTCTCGTCTCATATATTTCACATATTTTATATATATTTGAATTTCCAAGTTACTGTTCCAAATCAACTACTCTTTGTTATTTGAAAATTAGATCGATTTCATGAAATTTTGGAAGTGGGTTTTTGGGGAAGAAATACATTATATGAATACTGTTATGTGACAAGAACTGAGTTATACCAGAAATACATAATTATAAAGAATCCAAATAAATGAACATTACATACTTATAACTAAATACAAGAGATGTCATAGACTGTTAGTGTTGAACAGTGAATAACAAAAACATAGATTTTTCAAAGAAATTTAACTACATCAACATATTATTGAATGGAATCAACTATATCTACAAAACTGTATGTTTGTTTAAAATCTTACATAATAAATCTTACATAGTAAAATACATGATATATGACTTCGCCGAAACAATCAATTTAGCAGCTTAGAAGCATCACCTTGAGAAAAATTTAAATTTGTTTATTTCTATAGCATTATAAAGATTGCATGAAATTTTACAATAACGATTTATATATATATATATATATATATATATATATATATATATATATATATATATATATATATATATATATATATATATATATATATATATATATATATATATTATACTTGGTTTTTTTCGAAATTTCCATAACTTGTTTCAAGTTCTGAATTATTGTCACCAACATTTCTGAATTTAATGACTATTTTCTCATTCTCATCCATATAATTTCGTGATGTCACGGAATTAGAAATATGGCTACTACGCGTATTCATTATCATTCGATTATTTTTTACTCCTTTCATCTTTGCGTTGTTAACCATTTATTAATTTAGTTCTTGTTGTGTACTAACATTTATTTTTGTTTCAGTGGAAATGGAAAGTTAGCCACGTGGGGAGCTGTTTTAGGATTTCTCGTCATGATGATCTTAGACGTAGGTTTAGGATAGTTTCCGTTCAATAATGCATTAGTTCAATTCACTAGATGCCTAATGAAATTTTACTTACCTCCTTAGTTAGTTTAGAATAAGAAATATTTCTATTAATAAGTAGAAAACAACGAGCGTTATCATACTTTTTCCGTTTGACATTCAGTTCCTAAACATTTGTTGCCTCTGCGCTGATTAAAATAGACAGAAAAGAAAAGCAATGTTTTGTCAAACAGCGAAAGAAATACACAATCATGTATTTTTATCCTGGAATTTTACTAGCTCAAAATATGTTGCCTGTAATCGATGTTGACTTTTCTTTACTGAATGCTTTACGAAGTATGTAAAATTTTCAAATAAGTTATTTCAAATTCGCAAAAACCTATATATTTCGAAGAAACAAGCTTCGAATACAAATACAATACAAAAAAACTTTGAGACATTTCAATCAGGAAATGGTGATCGAAAATTCAGATTTTCACGTTTCATTTGTATTTTTTGAAATATAATTCTACGAAGTGTATGTTCGAGAAAAAATTGATCAACTCATACAAGCGAGCTTTAAATAATTGATACGTTATAATACAGGCGTATCATATACAATAACTATATTTTTTTCATTACAACTGGATGTATATGAATTATAAGGACACTACAGAATCAGTTAAAATATATATATATATATATATATATATATATATATATATATATATATATATATATATATATATATATATATATATATATATATATATATATATATATATATATATATATATATATATATATATATATATATATATATCACAGAATGTTTAACAAATAATAATTGCTCAACTCTTAATTTTATGGACTTATTTACATATTAAATGTTAGCAAAAAGATAGTCATGAGCGATATTGTGCTAATAGAATTTGTTTCTGAATATTGTGAAATTTGCAATTCAATCAATTATAATTAATCAGTTTCCTTTAGAGAAATGAAAATTTTCGAATTTTCTAGTAGAAATATGATTGAAAATGACTGAAAAAAAAATTACGTTCACGACAAAATAGTCGTTTTCTTGAACTCATCTTCTTTATTAAAACTGAATGAAATGTAGGATATGTTTTTGATACATTTTTCATCTTCGACTCATTTATCGCTGGTTCATTGTTTCAAATTTTTCCTCAATGTGATGATTTTATTCTTTGTGTAATGTCAATGCATTTAGATATTCAAAAAAACGTTCAAAGTTTCTGTACAAAAACAATGAATATTCGTCATTCGTTCACCTTCGAACTCAATTAAGTTGATAAACGTTTGTGCTGATCTATGTTTCCTCTATATATTCCTGAAACATATTCATTTTTTATATTAATCATTTATATTGTTTATTACTTACCTATTAATTTGTAATTTGCTGCATAACTGAGCCTTTTATAATTAATATCATCTTCAAAATGTTTAATATAAAAAACATTCATGAAAAGAGTCGTTTTTAAGGGGGTTTTCATGGTTGTTTGTTATATTAGCCACTTTTCTGTCAAAGTTACATATTTTAAAAAAAAAGTTTTCTTTTTCCAGAAGAACGGTTTTGAAAGTGAAGATTTTTATATACCTATTTTCAAATTCAATTTTGTTTTGATCTCATTCCTTTCACGGTTCCATGCTTTTTTCCTTGGAAATAAGATCTACTATTTTAACCCAACTTCGAAACATGTTTTTCAGTTATCATATTTCACAGCATTCTTTTAATTACAGCATTCTATAACGATCATATTGAAATACATTCTGTAACATCTATGAACTGAAAATATTTAGTTTCGAATGTAACAATTTATACATAAATAACTACTTTTCCTGTTTTATTACGTTCTAGAATTTTTTTGTCATTTGTAATCGTTCGAATGGACTTAATAACAACAATTACGCTAATAGAAATAAACAGTCTCTTCAATTGCCATAACCGGAATAATTTCACGGTTAAATTGGATTTCAATTCCAAACTTTTTTTCCGATTTTATATACATGATACTAGTTTCTTCACATTACATAACATTAAAATCAAGTTTGCTGTGAAATGCTCATTAAACAATTGATTATTGTTTCGATGTAATGTAATGCATCTACAACTAAGTCGCTGTTAGAATAATGATGATGAATTTGATTATACATGGATGCAGTGATAGCTGTTTAAAACATAATTATAACAAGGGGTTATATTTATTAACAACTGATGAAAACAAATTAGAACAAAAGCGGGAAGTTATCAGATAAACGCATATTTGGACGAAACTAAGTGGAAATTGAATTAATGATTCAATGCATTTAATGGATTAATGAAAGGGCATTGTTTTTTCAATTTTTTTTTCAAATACGATTTCATCAAAACTGTTGGCAATATAATGTTGGCATAATGTATTCACTGTACTCTAAAGATGCCTACCACAACAGTATGAAAAACATCAGGTTCAAATGTTATACACAAACTGTCTGTATATAAAATCTGATTGTCGGTAAATTAAAAGTCGGATATTGTCAGTAAAACTTCGTGTTATATGCCTTTTAAAATTTCAAATGCTGGCTGAGAAGCGGAGTATAATTCTTCCCATTATTTAAAAGAACACAAAAGAGTGAAATTTTCTACATATCCTAATTTCGATAAAGTTCGTTTTATTATTAACTCATTTATGTATCTGTTGAATAATTCATAATGTTTATATGAAATTATATTTTGTTTTTCACCTCATTTTTCTTTTGAAGTATTTATCACTGTTCCCTGCTTTTAATTTAATACCTTTCATACGAAAATATTTGAAATATTCGGTGATTTATAAGTTTACTTTTACATTCGACGTGTTATAGAAAGAAAGTCCATAGCAATCGTTTTTCAAATTGTGTGCGCTAAGCATAATTGAATTTTCAAATTGCTTCATATTTCAGTTGGAAGAATTATAACTTATTGAAAAATAGCTGAAAGGTGTCCACAACACAAAACTATCAAAGCTTCAACATATTACTTTAAAAAAGGCACTTATATTTATATTATACATTCCTGAAGGGCTCCACTTACACTGTAGATTTGTCAAAGCATGTAAACAACCGTTTAGTTTGTATTAAAAATGCAGTTTCATTACGTTTTGTTTTCAACATACCAGACACATGTTCCACATTCTGTAAAATTACAAGTAGGTACCTACTGCCGATTGTTTCGATCGTTTTTTTCTTTCAAACTAAAATATACATGATTATTGAAACTATATATGAAAAGTGAACCCATTATAACTATCAACGCTGTTTGTAGAACCTAGACGACTTTTTACGTATTTCAAGATATATTGGGAAAAGTTTGCTCATATCGTAAAATTTTTCACTAAATATCAGGTAGTTAACCTGACAAAAGGAATACAACTTCAAATGTATATTCGCAATATGATTCATAATAAGTACACTGATGTCGTAAAGATTTAAATATTACTCATTTTTAATAATTAGTAATAATCAAAATTAATCAGTAAAGCATTAATGTGGGTAGCAAGTTGTTGAAATTGTAGTCGAATATCCAAAATTGAACCAGTAGGATTAAAAATAACGTAGTGATAACTGTACGAAATTATAAAATATACAATTGAATTGATCCAATTCTGATGGGTGTTATTTCCATTTTTTTGTAACTCTTTTAAATTTCCCGATCTTTTCTTCATTCAATTTAAGCTTTGGTTGTGTACGAAAAACCAAAAAAATTGCTTTTGTTTCAATCCCACGTATACGGTAACTATGTCCTTCATAATACATTGATGAATCGTGCCACTGTACTTTTGCATTTCAAATTTTCCAAACAACAATTTTTAGCCTCTTGTATTCGGTTCAAGTTTCATTATTCTAGTATTTTTTATTTTATTCTCTTACATATTGGCTTCGAGACTTTCTTTGCAAGTAATGCTGATAAACTGATGTTTAAATGCCCCTTTTTTTCTACACTTGTATTAGTTTACAGTTTTCGCAAAGTGAGAGATTCATTCAACATCTCGCTACAAAACAATCTAAATGTTAAAAGTCTCGTGTGATATCGGCGTTGAATAGTAAGTTTGAACTTCGATGAAAACTCATCTTCATCGATGTGTCAATTCAATTCTGCCTGATCGCGAGAATCTGTGTGAAAAATATCTGTGGAAGTTGAGTTATGGGAAACAATTCTAATAACTCTTCGAAAATTGACCACAGGCTCAAATATCCATACTGAGCACTAAGGAATTAATACAGAATGGACACTAATATTGATTCAAGAGATTTTTTATTGCTTTAGTGCTCCTTGAATCGGAAAATCTTAAATTTTCTATCAATGACCAGTAGCCGTATTTTAAAATTTTGCAATTGAAATTTTTGAAACATAGACCTCAACTCAAACTTGAAAAAGGAAACTTTATTAGAAGATTTCGAACATTTTACTTTTTATGTAATTGATGTGAAGTAGGTCTATAATCAAAAATTGAGCCATCTACTAAACTGAACTTACAAAACTTCTCTCAAGTATTTTTCACTCATTGTCTAATATAGCTTCGGGTGTACACATTGTAGGTTATTGCTTTGCACTTGTGACACATCCTACTTAACAGCTATTCTCAACAAGTATTCACTTCATAACCGTTAATTTACAGGAAATATATTCTATAATAATGACCTTATGGAATAATCCGTTATTTATGTATTTTATATTGTGAATGGCTGAAATTTTACCGCTTGTAAACTCAACAATTGTTAAAAAGTTTAACGTATAAACAAGGATGTTTGCTCGACGAATGTAAATAGCGCGATTTATCTATGGACCTGCAAAGTCGCCGCAAATTCCTTATACTTGTGAACTAAGCCAAAAAGGCATTGAACATTATTTTCAATGGAAAATGGAAAACATTGAATGAATTCCACATCATTTCGAATAGCTCGAGTCAATAATGAATTTAAATTGAATACATTCGTGTTCATTGCCCACTTGTTTGGAAAAAATCGTATTATTTAGATGAATGATTTGAATATATACGAAAATAAAGTCTTAAGTTTTGAAACTGCTTTCATAAGTTTCGAAACTGCTTTCATTAGTTTTGAAACGGCTTTCACAAGTTTTGAAACTGCTTTCAAAACTTAAATTTTCGAACTATGAAAGTCCATTAAATTGAGTTTGTGTTTTTTTGCAATTCATATATAGAATATATTTTGTTATTTTTGAGTCTTATTTTCTAATGAAAATTTCAGCAACCAAAATTTCAATCAATTTTTAAAACTTGAAATCATTTGTATCAATTCATCAAATTATTGTCACTTTCAATTAATATACAATTCAGATTCAGGTACTCATCAGAATATTTTGCCCATCACACTGAAAGTCTTCATAAAATACATTACACATTATATTATTATTCAATTATGCAGAAGATTAAATTTTATTAATGATATAAAAAAAACATTGTCCAAATACTCGTGGTGAAAGGCAAACTGATTGTTACTACGCTAATTGTTGTACTTATATAAAATATAGAAAATATAAAAATATGAAAACAAGAAAGAAAAGAACATTAATTATTTCAAATTTATTACGTTTCATTGTGTCAAATTGTTATGAAAAACATAGATTATATATCAGCATAAATACAAATATGTAGAGTATTCCATAGCAACAAAATGTAATTGGTGGAGGTAAGAAAAATTTAATCTATTTAAACGACTTTCGTTTAAATTAAAATATGTATAGAAATATTGTGACCAAATGATTTTAGTATTTATTCAATCTATTTAGAAGGCATACATTTTAATTAAAATATAAATAGAAATATTGTGACCAAATAATTTTAGTATATATCATCTTTTATTCATTGAGTTCTGTTTTACAGTATACATTTTGTTCCTTTCATTTGAAACCAGCTTTTCGATATTTCTCATTTTTTATATTTTTATTTTTAATGATCAGTAAAATAAAATGAATTTCACTGAACTTACTCAAATGAATATACCTAAGTCTGTCAATAGTTACAAATATTTTTTTCGAAATTTTTATCAGTTTTACGTCAATTTCAAATTGTCTGAAAGAATAGCCGCAATGAATAAAACCATGTATGAAAGATAACTTTGTTTTTATATGATAGTATAAGTATTTATATAATCATTTCATTGTATCTTCACAGATTTCAATATAAGTGTAACATTCAATTACTCTGATCTCGTTAGCATAGTTAGTCATTTTTAGCAAAAAAATTTGCATTTTTTAATGCATTTTCACAATTTTTATCAAATCAACCTCCATATTGGTCATACCTATAAATAGACCTACATACAATCTGCTTTCTTCGAAATATTGTGAAGATATAATTTAGAAACAATTGTAAATAAAATAATTCATTGTTTTTTCAGTACTTGAAGTTTTCCATGTTTAGTTCATTGAAATTGTATTATTTCATTTGATGTATTTATGAAGTAAAATATTATTTCTTCCTTAGTGCAATTTGAAAATACTATTTTTGAAATGACAATACATTTGTGTTGCATATATAACAGTTGTGTAGTTGTACTTATATCTATTGTTTGTTTATCATCATCTGAAGATGAAACTTTTCGGCGATGCCAATTCTATCAACTACTGCTGTGATATTTATTCATGATGTATTAATAAAGTCACACTTTTTACTATTTTATTGTTTGATTTGTATTCACACTGTTGAGTGAAATATATGTTGCACATTTTTTTATTTCAACATTTCTACTCAAATCACATTAAGTCTTTGTCAAAACGTATATTTCACAAAGAAAACAAAAGTTCTCCTCTCTAACATCCCATGATTTGATCGGTGAAATACTACATATTACATACGTGCTATTTGATCATATATAGCTGTCGTGCTCAGCATAATGTATAAATATTAAATACTCAAGAATATACTAAGACATTCTTTCGAAATAATTTATGAATCAAGAGAAAAATAATGAAATCAATGATTTACACTGGGGAACAATTTGTAACGTAATATCTATTGACTTCGATTTGTAGGCTGTTTTAGAGGTAAATTGACATGCTGATTTCAAAACTTGAATCAGTTTTTTTCTATTACGTCAAGTTACATAGCTGCTTTAATGAAAGAATTGGAAATTGCACAGACTATAACACAACTGAGTGGCGATTGTTTATAGATAGCTCAAAACCTAGCTTCAAGTGTGTTCTCCACAATGGAAATTTAAATGGTTCAGTCTCAATAGATCATTCAGTTTCTTTGTTTGAATAATACGAACACATAAAGAAATCATTGACTTGTTGCAATATAACTTATACCAATGGATCATCTGTGTTGACCTTTTTGTTTCCTTCTTGGCCAGCAACGCGTATATAGGTACCACGTATCCCTGTTTTCTATGTATGTGGGACAGCAGAGCTCGTGAGAAGCATTGTGGACAAAGCCGAGACCTAAAATCGTGAAAGCATTAGGTGCGATCAAAGTGAAGCAATTTGTTAAATATTGAATATAAATCTGACCTAAAATCTGGTGATCCAAACATTCTAAATCAGACACTTGTCGACAGAAAAAATTGTTGAAGATTTGTCAACTGAAAGGAGCTGTTTTAAGTATATCATTTCGGCATTTCCTAGCTTGTCATATGAGACGATAAAGGTTGGTGTCCTTAATCGGCAACTTATTAAAGATGAAAGTTCAATTGAAACAGTGACCGAACTTGAAAAGAATGCTCGGTTGGCATTCAAAAGTATTGTCAAGGACTTTCTTAGAAACACACGAGCACAGAATTACGTCGAAATTGTTCAACAACTCTTAGAAAGCTTTAAAAAGCTTGGCTGTAACATGAGTATCAAACTGCATTTCTTACATAGCCACCTTGCTAACTTTCCAGAAAATCTTGGCCATATTAGTGATGAACAGGGTGAGCGATTCTACCAAGATTTGAAGGTCATGGAGGCAAGGTATCAAGCTAGATGGGATGTCAGTATGATGGCTGACTACTGTTGGAGCATCAAGCAAGAATGTCTCCAGATTGAATATTCTAGGAAAAGTTATAAGCGAAAATGTTTACCCTAATATCTTTTTTTATTTTTTGTATAAACACAAATTAACTTTTAATATTATAATAACCTTTGTATGAATAAAATATCTTAATAGGTTTAAGGTTAGTGCCATTTTATTTTCCTCTGTATGCCCATTTTGAATGACTTTTAGGGTAACGAGATTAGGGTATCCAGTAGTTCAAAAAGTTGACTCGATAGAGAAAAACTGACAACATTTTTGAATTCAGAGACCAAAATTCAGTCAAAAACATGTCACAGATCTAAGAAACAAAATTGCTGTTCCCCAGTGTTATCCCACAATTATGCCTTGAAGAATAATGGAGGCATCACATTCTTCATGTTCACGTAGTCAGCTCTATTAGTTGGAAGCACATAGTTATAAAATGCTTTTGATTAATTCGAAAAATTCTTCCAAAGAATGTTCTGGTATAATAAATATAAAACTCAACAGAACATCAAAATGATTTATTCACTTCATATACTCACTGAATGATGAAAGCATTATCAAAATTTTGAATAGGTAGACAATCTACTGCTGAAAAGTCTACAAATGAAACAGAAAACATAATCTTCAAAAACGTAGATAAGTTTTCTAATAATGAAGTTGAATGAAATTTTTGTTGATGAATAAATTAACATTATCTGAAATAGTTTGAAAACAAGTTATTAGCACCAATAAAATAACTTTGGATAGGTAGGTATATAAATTGAAATATTCCATTCGGGATGCAATTTGAAAAGGATGATCTGAAACATACATCGCTAGAATAATTAAACAATAAAAAACTTATTCTTCGAGAGACGAATGTCACCGGGATAATTCTTCTCGTCCCTAATGAGGCATGAACATTTGTGTATATAAATATGGATTTAAGTGAATAAAAATAATAATTTATCATGGCAAAATTAACAAACTCCAAAAAAATTATTGAAAAACAGAATGCCCAATCTTTTCAAATAATTAGAATATTTTGAATAATAATAAGATTCTACAGTTTAACGCCGGTTCCGAACACCCAATGAGCTTGTAATCGTTTTACATTATCCATCATTAAACTACTTAAATCATGGACAAACACATACACCTATACCTTCAACAGAGCTCTAACCCGAACCTACCGCACCATAGTTGGGTGTTTTCCTGACACGGAGGCCGGCACTCACTGTTTAAAAGTACCCTGTGTAAAAAGAAATATAAATCGTCCAACCTCACCTGAGAGTTCAATGTCACGTTGCAACCTGAAAAAAATTAATATATGTTTGGTGTTCTAGTTTTCAAAGAAAATATTTTCTAGGAACTTTTGGTGGTAGATACATTTAATTTCCATTTTGAGGTACCTTATAATCAATAAATTATAATTTCTCGATTTTTGTTTCATTTTAAGGTTTTTCTACCATTAATCTTCATTTCTTTGATTTTGATAAGATTAGAAACTTAGCAACATTCATAAAAAGGATGTAGCATTGACGAGTGATTTTTGCAAAATGTATTCTTGCCTTTCCACATCTTTATAATCTTGCTCTCAAAGATCTATCAATTACCTGCCACCTCCTTGATTACACAAAAAGTCATAGTCCGTCAACAAATAAACAATTCCTTGTGTAAAAACTAGAAAATTTCATACACTTGAGAAATAGAGCATACAAGAATATTTTTTAAACATTTATCGTATTATAAAATTTAGCTTACTCATGTAGTTACTAATTACGTCCATTTCACGAAGATACTGAATCAGAAATGCAATGATATTGAATTAAATATTCATACTAAATAAAGACTAAAAGACTAAATAATAGAGAAAACCAATACTTCATACCATAAGTCACTCTTGGTTGCTCTGCTCCGTTCGTCAGAGTAACTAGCTCTGAACATCTTGTGAATAGATTCACAAGATTTCCTTATATTAAGACCAATCAAGTATAACTTCATAAGAGTAAAAAGGTAACGGTGACAAAAATGTAAATAAAATATGAAGCTAGAAAATTTTATTTTTCGTCCAATCGATAGATTATGATTGAAAGTATGTATGATTAAAGTTTAAATACTAAGTCTTATCGGTAAAAAATACTCAATTACAAATGAAGAAAAATCATACTTTTGAGATAAAAATAGCCTTTTCATAGTTAGAAATACAGAACTACATCATTTAGTCAGAAATTATAATGCGATATAATAATTGTATCAATGAACTAAAGACCGTATGATATTAATGAGATTCTAATATGACAGCGTATTTCTCAATTTTTATTAATTTTCAATTGAATTTAACTTCTTTCTGAACCCTCAGGACCAAAAGACCATAGAGAAGAAATAATAATTGGTAGACCAAAATTTGGGATAATTTGAATATAAACTTAAATTCAAACACTTGAACTTATGCTTTACACTTAATTGACTACATAGCATGACGCGTTTGGTCGTTACAAACGACTTCTTCAGATGCTAACAGAATAAACGCGCCATGCTTCAAGTGTTTGAATTTAAGTTAATATTCAATTATAATGGATTTACATCAAGTAAACGCCAACACTATTAAATATCCAAAATTTGAGAAACAGACAATGAGATTCATTTATTCAAAAATAATTTTATGAAAGAGGTTTGTACCTTCATTTTTCTTATTCATCAACTTCCTTCTTCCTTCAACTTAATATCCAAGTTCACGTAGACTTTTTTTTTAAGTTATCGCTAGAAATATTGTAAATCGTACGGAAGTTAAAAAATGTACGATCATAGGATTTCAAATAAAGAGTTCTTATTCTGTTGCAGTTTCTTTCCTATAAATCCTCAAAGTAAACTCTGTGTGTAAGCAAACTGCAGTATTAGTGCTTGCACTACTATTTCGGAAACTATGTTGAGAAATACGGTAATCGAGACTCATTTTGACAACAATTTCAGAATTGAGCATATTTTATACTTATTTCACTAATTGTAAATTATATTTTGTGGAATTCGTAATTTTTCTATATTAAGTTAAGCAAATCTACAGTTTTACTCCGATTCCTAACTGCATTCCTAATCAGCATAATCCATGTATATCATTCAACAATTAGGTAATCATTCATCCTTGATCTGCTCAAATCATAGACAATCGCCTATGTTTTCACTAGAAATTTTTCGATTGGTAGAACTAACAAGCCGAACGGACCTGCGGCAGCGCCTGTGGTCGAAAACTATGCAGCAACCCCTTCTTTCTTGAGAATCCTTAAATGCACCGTTTGTTACGATGTTATGTTCAATTGTATACTTTACTAATAAAGGGTGTTTTTCTTAGAGGTATAGAACTTTAAATTACAATAAAAAAAACGATGGATCATTCGATTGACAATAATTTTTTTTATTCGAAAGATAATCTTGTGGCATTACATTTTAAATATGATTTCTGGCATATGACCGCCATGGCTGGCTCGGATGTAGTCAATCAGGACGTCGAATTTTCGATGACTTTTTCCAACATTTGTGGCCGTATATCGGCAATAACACGGCAAATATTGTCTTCCAAATAGTCAGGCGTTTGTGGCTTATCCGCATAGACCAATGACTTTACATAGCCCCACAGAAAGTAGTCTAGCGGTGTTAAATCACAAGATCTTGAGGCCAATTCACAGGTCCAAAACGTGAAATTAGGCGGTCACTAAACGTGTCTTTCAATAAATCGATTGTGGCACGAGCTGTGTGACATGTTGCGCCGTCTTGTTGAAACCACAGCTCCTGGACATCATGTTTGTTCAATTCAGGAATGAAAAAGTTAGTATTCATGGCTCTATACCGATCACCATTGACTGTAACGTTCTGGCGATCATCGTTTTTGAAGAAGTACGGACCAATCATTCCACCAGCCCATAAAGCACACTAAACAGTCAGTTTTTCTGGATGTAACGGTGTTTTGACATACACTTGAGTATTATCTTCACTCCTAATGCGGTAGTTTTGTTTGTTCACGTAGCCATTCAATCAGAAGTGCGGTTCATCGCTGAAATAATTCGCTTATGAAAATCGGGAACAACGACAATCTCGTTTTGGGCCCATTCGACGAATCTACGCCTTGCTTGATGATCGTTTGGCTTCAATTCTTGCACGAAATGGATTTTGTAGGCACGCAAACCGAGATCCTTCCGCAAAATCTTCCATAAAGTGGATGGACACAGATCCAATTCCTGTGCTCAATGGCGGATAGACTCATTCGGGTCTTCCTCAATGCTACGCTCTATGGTAGCAATAAACCTTCCATGGTAGTGCGCGATACCTATTCCGCACAGAACCATTATTTTCGAAATAAAATTGCAATATTTGCAATCGTTGTTCAGGCGTGAGTATGCATGATGAATTGCCAAACCAAACTGAGAATAAATCACTTCTCAGCTGTTAAATCCGTCGCCATCTTCAACAGTAATCCCAACTTGAAGTTATACTTCTAAAAGAAAACACCCTATACTATAACAGAATTGCTTATTTTCTTTCAATGATCGGTTCTGAGTTAACTTCTACGAATGCTATATTTGAAAAAACTACAAGAGTGTACAATGTAAAAGACTATAAACATACTTGAAATATTCTTAAAATCGGTAATATCTTCAAAACATATTATCTCCACTAATCGAATAATTTCGGTTGTTGCGCCGTATACTTCGCACAAATTGGCGGCTCGGTCCTGATATGGAAGCAATGCTCTTTCCGGCGACCAGTCCATACTTTGCACTCCAACTAAAATCCTTTGATTTTAATTTTGTATTTCTAATTGAATTAATTGTGGTGCACAATTTAGATATAAGTTGAAATTCACTGATACATTAAAAATATATCTAATCTAATTTGTCTTAGACCTATTCATGTATTTGTTTCATTGTTCTTTCATTTTGTTTATGATTTTAAAATAATATTATACTGTCTGATATACTTGAATATACTTGTCAATATCGTTGTCAATAAGATGTTACAGTTTGTAGTACTGTTATATCGTTAAGGTAGGTGGAAGTGGACCAGTGAAAGTAAAAATCTTCGAATAAACGAAGTATAATAATTAATGAAGGCCGCTCAATTATCCAGGTACTAGCGGAACAACATTTAAACGATTTTCCGTTCATAAAAAATAACTAGCAAGGAACTCGTCAATTTGGCCCTATTACTAAAATTACCTGCAGTTTGAAGTCATTCTTCACAACTAAATAATAGAATTCACAGCCCATATTTCATATTTTCAATGATACTGTGATTTTGAATTACATCAATTGTTTCCCCTTATGTGAAACATAATTTTAGTTGTTCCCACTGAAGAAAAACGAATTTGCCAAATTATATGAGTTTTAGAAACTCGTTTCTACATTATATAGAACTTATTCAATTTTCTATTCCCACAATATAGAATGCGCATTGAGTCATAACAATGTAAGATAAATAATGTATCGAATTAAATCTAAAAATAAACAGAGATTGCACAATGACACATGAATTGAAGTTCCATTCATAATTACAACAATCAATGTCACCCAGATTATTTAAACGTGAATGAATACCAGTTGGAGTTGCAGAATTGCAACTAACTGCTGCGTTCTCTTTCGACGGGCACAATGTATAAAATACATTGTATTAATTATCAACTTCATAATAGAGATTAAGTAAATGGAATCTTTCGATTTATGACCATTTGTTTACTAGTGATGTTGAAGACGCACAAGTCGTTTTTCGACTTATCTTAGTGTTCGTATATACTCCAAGGGGGGAGTGTATTATTCTAATGGCACACGTTTTGGAATGATTCAACCATATGAACAAGCTCTTTTGTTTTTTATCATTTCAATATTGATTTTTACATCAATAATTGAGTAAGCAGAAATTCTATGATAATCATTTTATCATTAAAAAAATAGGACATCAGTTTATCTGCCTTTTAGATTTTACTTCTTGTTTAGTCGTCTTGACGCAACAATGGAAACCGTGAGAGCCCGTGCTATAGCAGAATGCCATTTTTCCCAAATTCTGGAACAACTGATATTCTCGACATGTGTCCTATGTGGTAGTCACAATTTAGCATTTTCTCATAACGTCCTACATGAACTAGCTATTTGAAATTGATACAGTGGAAGGAAATAGGTACCCAATAATAGTAGTTAGGTAAAAAAATCAGAACGTCCAGGAAATTAAATTGAGTTTTTCAGAATTCAGAATTGAAACAGAAATCAACAAGAGAAACTTAAGAACAACAAAAATGAAATACAACAGTAACTCAAATAAATGTGTCGGGCGAGCTTGATGCTCTCCATACAGTTTTTCAAAGCGGGTATCAGGATTGACAGTGCTACTCTCATTCCACATTGATCCATTCAGATCTTTTCAGCGATTTTTTTCTGGATAACAGTTACAGCTGAAAATCCGGTCTCACACAAATATCATGTTGCAACCGGAATAAAAATTCTCGAGGCAGCCAAAGTTGAATTTGAATATTTATTTTGAACCTATAACCAAAACACTACCAAAGCGAAAATAGTGAATATAATTTTGAGGCTGCTGTCGCAAGATCAAAGGAAAACCTTCTCTTGAGATGTGAATCCGGAAGAAGCTTTTGCAGGGATGTTGCTAACATATTGTTAACATCCTTATAATAATATAATTCTCGCATTAGCTTGATTAGCTTGAAGAAACCTAGCTAAAATGTTTCTGGGACAGTTGAATCAGGCGATCCTTTATCCCTCTCAAATTATCTAGAGAGAGATAAGGCTACCCAAAAATACACCATTCAAAATTCCCGTTTTTGGACGAGCATGGTGCACTGTAGTTTTATCTTTTTTGAACCTCATGTTTTTCAGTTCCAAATCTTAAACTTGTGTAATAAAAACATGTGAAAACCGAATATGAGCTTTTTATCTCTGTTGAGAAAATCATTTACGTCATTTCAGTATATAAAATTTGAATGCCACCATGCTCTTGTGATGAAACCCAACAAATCCGATATACATGATGTCTGTTTTCAATTTGATTATAACTTTACAAAGATACATATTTATTGTTTTTTCAAATTTCCGATTTGTGGTTCCGTAAGACATAAAAGTCGTCTCGATGGTTAAGCGAAATGCAAATCTGTAAATCCTGAGCGTTCTCGCGAATCTCAAAAAGGGTTCTTATACTGGAGATTTCCTTTTTTTTTCATCTCCAAGTTTGTACAACCTTTGTTTGGATGTACTATTTCTGTTTCAAGATGGAAGTCGTTGACCTTATGTCAATATACCGATAACAATGTTTTCAATTTCGAAAAATTAAATGGAATTTCAATATTTTAATGTATCAATAATTTTTTCCAATATCAGAATTTTAACAAATTAGTATAGGGTGTTTTTTTTAGAGCTATAGAACTTTACGTTGGAGTTGCTGTTGAAGATGGCGACGGATTTAACAGCTGAGAAGTGATTTATTCTCATTTTGGTTTGGCAATTCATCATGAATGGACTCACGCCTGAACAACGCTTGCAAATAGTGCAACTTTATTTCGAAAATAATGGTTCTGTGCGGAATACGTATCGCGCACTACGCCCATTTTATCGTCGAAAAAATCGTCCATCCGAGCAGTTCATTCGATTAACCATGGAACGTTTTCGCATCACGTTTACTCTTATTGATCACTCGTATCCCCAGAGACGACGTACGGTGCGAACAGAAGAAGCTACTGCTACTGTAGAGCGTAGCATTGAGGAAGACCCGAATTAGTCCATCCGCCATCGAGCACAGGAATTGGATCTGTGTCCATCCACTTAATGGAAGATTTTGCGGAAGGATCTTGGTTTGCGTGCTTGCAAAATTCAACTCGTGCAAGAATTGAAGCCAAACGATCATCAAGCAAGGCGTAGATTCGTCGAATGGGCCCAAAATCAGATTGCTGTTGTTCCCGATTTTCATGAACAAATTTTGTTTAGCGATGAAGCGCACTTCTGGTTGAATGGATACGTCAACAAACAAAACTGCCGCATTTGGAGTGAAGATAATCCTAAAGTGTATGTCAAAACACCGCTACATCCAGAAAAAGTGAATGTGTGGTGTGTTTCATGGGCTGGTGGAATCATTGGTCCGTACTTATTCAAAAACGATGATAGCCAGAAGGTTACAGCCAATGGTGATCGTTATAGAGCCATGAATACTAACTTGTTCATTCCTGACTTGAACAACCATGATGTCCAGGAGCTGTGGTTCAAACAAGACGGCGCAACATGTCACACAGCTCGTACCACAATCGATTTATTGAAATACACGTTTGGTGACCGCCTAATTTCACGTTTTGGTCCTGTGAATTGGCCTCCAAGATCTTGTGATTCAACACCGCTAGACTACTTTCTGTGGGGCTATGTAAAGTCATTGGTCTATGCGGATAAGCCACAAACGCTTAACCATTTGGAAGACAATATTCGCCGTGTTATTGCCGATATACGGCCACAAATGTTGGAAAAAGTCATCGAAAATTGGACGTCCAGATTGGACTACATCCGAGTCAGCTGTGGCGGTTATATGCCAGAAAGCAAATTTAAAATGTAATGCCACAAGATTATCTTTCGAATAAAAAAAAAATTCCTGTCAATCGAATGATCCATCGTTTTTCTATTGTAATTTGAAGTTCTATACCTCTTAAAAAATCACCCTTTACATTTGCATGTTTTTGCTTTCTAACCTGTTACCAAATGCTCCATGTCATAATGATTCAATAGTATTTGTACTTATAATGCAGCTTCAAAGTGTGATAATGATGCAAAGCCTATTCGATTTGTAATGATGGCATAAGTATTATGCCTTATGGCATAAGTATTCACTTTTTGTGTATTAATATTCAAACTACGCATAATATTTCAGCCTACTTCAGTCCTCATAATTTATTCGTTAATGGAAATATTGCATTCCATTCAATCTTTTCAGATTGAATGGAATGGATTAGATGCCCATCTTATCCAGTGCAGACGCACATAAATCCCACGTTTTAGGTATTTTCTCTAATTGAATTTCATCACAGTCTGCTTGTATTATCTGAATTTAAATTTTTTTTAAACATGCAAAAATTCCTTATACACGATCATTATTACTTCATTGACAAATAATTCATCACTTTACCTCTTCGAAATTAACAAAACCACACGATTTATTTTTAATATTCCATATCACTTATACTTACAATTTAAAACTTCAGTAGAGACATTAAGTCAAACAAATTCCTACAAATTGAATAACTTTTCTTATAAATTTTGAAGTACCTTATTAAGAATCGAAATTACATATAAAGAGTCAGAATTATCACAATCGTGTTAGTCCTAGAATCATAAGTTCCTGTCTGGGGATTCAGGATATCTCCTGGTGAGATTCGTTTTGGTGTACAGGATGAAGGTGTAGAGAAATGAAACGTGGGTCATCGTGTGTACCAGATAACAATCGGCCGCTGCTGACCAGACCAAATATAAACCTGCGAATTCCATCACGTTCATTATGTCGTCGACCGCACTGGCCGTTTAAATAAAACGCTAGTGTCCGTATAATCGCTGAAATTCCTCTTTCTATCTTCAGGGCAAGACGAAGTTATTCATGAAACTCATAATACTACGTAATATGCAAAGTTATGGTAGGTGACTTTCTAGCGTGATTAGGAAGACAAAGAAATGCCTCCAGGTAGTTAAATAGATATTTTGTTTTTTATTTAAGTCAATGTACCTACAATTCATATTGTTTTGGAGTATCTTTACTACCCAGTATCTATGTAGGTTTATTATTCATCATTCGTTTTACATATAAAACCATTAAACTCACAGAAATACTAATCGCTCCATTATTAAACCATGAATGGAATCTGGCACGTGTTGTTTGGAAATAACTTCATATTCACTTATCCGCTCAGCCTTTTCAATGAACAAGAATTCGATCAGGCTCTATTTCAACTAACTTTATTTCAATATAAGGTACATGCGGGTATTAAAGCCTGTCGGCTAATAAGGCCTAAACGATCAAAATCTGGTTTAAAATACGATTTTGCTCTGAAGGTAACACTCACACATGCATATTACACGTACAAGCATATTACACGGTAAGAGTTGACTTCCTCCCCTACCGCTCGGCATAGGGCGAGCCAAACGTCAGAAGTAGTGGCCCGTCACGATTTAATAATTATTGGCTCCAGTAAAACGTAAGTACTAGTGTTACTATTATACTTATCTATTTACACTTACTGTCTCTATTTTTGTAAATTTACGCTTTTCCCATACTGTGTAAATGAAAAAGTGGTACAATACCAATTTTATTGATTTCGTTTTCCTAAATACGTTGCCCATGGGTAATAAGGCCTATGAAAATTTGCAGTAGGCCTTATTATACTTCTTGCTTTTTAAACTTCATGTTTATTCTTTTTTTCTTATATTGAGAGTATCATAAATGAAAAATTTAATATAAGTGGCAAATCTAAGTTATTAGAAGCCAATTTTGGACCATTTATTGTCCACTAAATTGAATATTATACTTCAATTTTACTCCTAATGCGCAGTACTAAATAAGGCGAACAGGTGTTTCCTCCTCCTCTGGAGATATTAAAGAGAACTCATAAAACTATGTTCCAGGAGAATTCCGTTATGATGTTTTTTCATTGAGTACTATCACTAGATAGCGTTCATGTATTATTTTTACTATCACATCGATGCATGGAAGGAATTATGTTGTAGTCTGTGACAAATTGCTGAAATTTCCATCCACTTCCTTCATGTGCATCTTATTCAATAGAGTGCGTTTTACTGATGCTTTTATAGCGGTTGCCATGCCGCTTGCTAGCTGGTAAGTTTAGAGAATGCCTCAAGTCTTACTTTGACAATTTGGCTTGTTTGCATCTTGGTAGGTAATACATAATTACTTACTACATAAAATCTATATTACACTCCTAGGTGCATATTATACTCCTACTATCTGCAGTTTTTTACTCATACTTTAATGCAGATTTTGAAACATATACAATTTGATTGAAGGTGATAGTTCTCGTATGTGCGGTTTTTCAACAGAAAATGAGCAAATCAGAAGGATAATCACAAAATTTATATATAAAAAATGTACAGATAAGCTGCTACGAACAACTCTGTGTTGGTAAAATCAACAGGTGGCAATAAGCTCTGGAGCAGAGATTGAGAGTTTCTATAGTAAACGGTGTTTTTTTTTTAGAGGTATAGAACTTTAAATTTTAATAAAACAACGATGGATCATTCGATTGACAAGAATTTTTTTTTATTCGAAAGATAATCTTGTGGCATTATATTTTTAATATGATTTCTGGCATATAACCGCCACGGCTGCCTTGGATGTAGTCCAATCTGGTCGCCCAATTTTCGATGACTTTTTCCAACATTTGTGGCCGTATATCGGCAATAACACGGCGAATATTATCTTCCAAATGGTCAAGCGTTTGTCGCTTATCCGCTTAGACCAATGGCTCTACATAGCCTCACAGAAAGTAGTCTAGCGGTGTTAAATAACAAGATCTTGGAGGCCAATTCACAGGTCCAAAACGTGAAATTAGGCGGTCACAAAACGTGTCGCTCAATAAATTGATTATGGCACGAGCTGTGTGATATGTCTCGGCGTCTTGTTGAAACCACAGCTCCTGGTTCATCATGGTTGTTCAATTCAGGAATGAAAAGGTTAGTAATCATGGCTCTATACCGATCACCATTGAGTGTAACGATCTGGCCATCATCGTTTTCGAAGAAGTACGAACCAATGATTCCACCAGCTTATTAAACGCACCAAACACTAAGTTTTTCTGGATGTAACGGTGTTTTGACATACACTTGAGGATTATCTTCACTCCAAATGCGGCAGTTTTGTTTGTTGACGTAGCCATTCAACCAGAAGTGCGCTTCATCGCTAAACAAAATTCGCGCGATACGTATTCCGCACAGAACCATTATTTTCGAAATAAAATTGCACTATTTGCAAGCGTTGTTCAGACGTGAGTCTATTTATGATGAATTGCCAAACAAAACTGAGAATAAATCACTTCTCAGCTGTTAAATCGGTCGCCATCTTCAACAGTAATGCCAAGTTAAAGTTCTATACCTCTAAAAAAAGGCTCAGAAGCTCAATAGTCGAACGGTGTAGTGCCCCAATACGCTTTCAGCTTAATGGGACTGCAGGGTTCAATTCACACGGTGTTCTTTGGCCTTTCGGAATCAGTGTTAAACTGTAGATCCAAACATCGTAGATATATAAATCTCTGACCTCAGTATTCGAATAATAATAATAATATTGAGATATAAGCATGTAATTTCGGGACTTCTTCCCTCAAAATTGAAGAAATTTTTTGTATGAATTTGAATTTTAAATTTGAATCAATTTAAATTCTAGTTTGTAACGAACCACTTCTGTTACAGCATGAAAATAATATGTATCTTTTTATCATTGGTTATTATAAAAAGATTATTTCATGAGTTCAAACTATTTTCATAAAGTGCCAGATATTTCTTCAAACAAAAATTTTGAGGATATGAATCAGTAGAATAAATAGGAATAGTACGAAACTTTATATTCAATATAGATAGGACAATGATATTCAAAAAGATTTTCTCAAGATGTTTCACAAAGCAAACGTTCCATCATGCGGTACGTACGCATCAAGTGAATGAAACTTGTTTCGCCTTTTTAGAAGAACATATTTCACCATCATATTCATAATTAATGACTTACATTGAATTACTTTTTAGAATATTTGCAGAAAAATGATGAAGTACTCCCGTAAGGGATAAAAGTTTGTCAGAAGATTCGTTAGCAAGACAAGTATCTGAAGAACAGTATCTGCTAATGTGCAAGCTGACCAAACCGCTACGACGCCTTCTATTTTTTATTACTGATTGTATAGTAAAAAACTATCAGCGAGTTAATGGAAAAAATATAACGAACTACACATTAGAAGAGATGAAACTACAGAATACCACAAGTAACCTTTTACAGCTTAATTTGATAGCAGACACTCAAGGTCGTTATATTTTTTTCGTCAATTTTTAAATCCTGCAATTGTTAAATATTTTAACTCGATGTGGCAGTAAACCAATTTATTTTTGTACTCCAATTATTCAGAACATTGCATTCAATTCGTTATGAAGAAGTACACAAATAGAAATGTGCCTGTTATCAAAAAATATGAGTTCCACTCTCTTAAGTTTGACAGGCTTTTTATTCCAATATGTTACTATATCTATTGTTGACATTTGAATGCAAGGCCCTTAGGTTTTCAAAACGTTATTTTCAATTCATAGAAAAATTTTTGATATTTTCTCGAAAACAGATAACTACGGATGAGTGATAGATTCATACTTCTAGAAAATTAATTTTTTGTGAATTTTCATTTTCGGTATACAGGATTTCTACGACTAAAATTTTAAGAATTTGAGGAATTTGAAAAATATTATTTTGTATTATGCTGATCGAGAAGTGTATGTTTAGGTTAGGTTAGTTGTTAATGATAGTTGTTAATTGAATTGAATCTGAATATTGAACTCTATAAAATAATATCTGTTCTATCATGACGTTTATTGATGAAATATTTTGGATATTTTTCTTTTTTTTTTCAGCGCCTTAAATATTAGTGTTTTCATAATAGAAATTATCATTGGCGCTATATTCATGTTCAATTAAGGCAGTAATTTTTCTTTGAATATTGTTTTCAATATTGTCTCAAGTTTTACAGTATCTTTTCAATACATTATTTTCTCAAAATCTGGATATGATATATATCCATTGATCTGAAATTTAAAACGTATATGAACAATTTTGAGATCAATCAATTTCATTCGATTTACCACCTAACCTTTTTTCAATCCAGAATAATACGGAAGTGTTATTCCAAATTTGTCAAATTCTTCTTACTGTTTTATTCCTCGATATTCTTCAAATCAGCATACATTTAGATGAATTATGGACGAATTTTCTGAAAATATATAATTTGTTATCATAGTTGTCTATTTTGAAAAGAATATCGAAAAGTTATGGATTCCGTATAGAAACTTAAACGTCAATAATCTAAAGCTTAAATGTTACCAATTATATACATTTTTGAATGATTTAAACATATTCTTCAATATTTCTTTAATATTAAAGAAGTGGTGTAATAAATTCTGTAACACATTGCTTTCTATTATTGAACGATTTGACTGTGAAAGATAGAAGTGGATGTTTAGACTAGATACTCGATTCGTCAAGTAACCCACTTGGCAGAATATTCTGAATAGAAATTTATTCAATGCAGAAACCCAAAATATCAAAATGCCCTTAGAATATAAAGAATTCCCCATCTCACCTCCTCCAAATTCCATACGTCTGAATATAAAAGCAATGTCTGGAAAAATCCAACTAATCGAATCTTGGTAGCGAGAATTCCTAAGTCTTGCGTCTCTAACGAGCGAGATGCCAACAGGAAGTTGGCGCTCTTCGCAGGGGAGCGTCCCGGCGCCTTCGGTTAGACGGGGACTATTTTTAGTCCGCAACAAATAGAAACGACCTTTTGCACAATCATCGTCTGCATTTTTGAGCCCGGCATGTAACACTCTGAGAATCTAAATTTATAAATCGCGGTTTCAGACGTCGGGTTTATATACGTGACAAGAAATTTCAGAGAACATGGAGAACTGGGTATTCGATATTATCTAACACTAGTTCGAGTCTATTCAACTCTTTAACGAGGAAAGGGAACAACTGTTTGTACAAATTTAAGCGTTTTTCTATTATTTATTCCCGGACGTTGTTGCGTATTTTCTATATTGAAAACCTCGGGTTTCATAGTTGAATGTTTCGATATTATCTCTATAAAATTGATAATAAAAACTGTTCTCTGCTCAGACATACGTAGATCAGCAACGTCGCAGGAATTGATCAATAGTAAATCAGGTGTTCTTTGTATATACAGGGGTTACATTAAACTAATGGAGAAATCTTGAAAGAGTTATTACCTGGACTATTTTAATAACATCTGGCTATCAATACTTATATATTTAATGATTTGCAGATGAACTTCGGTTTTGAATAGAAACAAAAGAAACCTTGCCAAAGTAATGTTCTGTTACCAAACAGTACTGTTAAGATAAGGAAGACTCTAATTTTACTGTAAACGCCTAGAATATTATTTTGTTGCCATTGAATTCTGAACACTGCAGATATATAGCGGTAGCTCCCTAAATTGTAGCAAATAAAGTAGAAACCGATACGAAACAATCAAGTGGTCTTAAGAAGCATTGAACAGGAAACTAGTTAGGTCTACTGCAACCAATTAGCAGGTTCTGTATGAAGTTGGTTTTTTGTCTTGGCTTTGCACATTTATGTAATTGGACATGTGTCTTTTCGACATTTATGATTTCCAGTTGTTCTGTACACTCAATATTTCGCTCCAATATCCCATAGTAGTTGAGTTATATAAATAGTGAACGTTATTTGCAAGTAGGGTGTTTTTTTACAGGTATAGAACTTTAAATTGCAATAAAACAACGATGGATCATTCGATTGACAAGAATTTTTTTTTATTCGAAAGATAATCTTGTGGCATTACATTTTAAATATGATTTCTGGCATATGACGGCTACGGCTGGCTCGGATGTAGTTCAACCTGGACGTCCAATTTTCGATGACTTTTTCCAACATTTGTGGCCGTATATCGGCAATAACACGGCGAATATTGTCTTCCAAATTGTCAGGCGTTTGTGGCTAATCAGCATAGACCAATGACTTTACATAGCTCCACAGAAAGTAGTCTAGCAGTGTTAAATCACAAAATCTTGGAGGCCAATTCACAGGTCAAAAACGTGAAATTAGGCGGTCACCAAACGTGTCTTTCAATAGATCGATTCTGACACGAGCTGTGTGACATGTTGCGCCGTCTTGTTGAAACCACAGCTCCTGGACATCATGGTTGTTCAATTCAGGAATGAAAAAGTTAGTAATCATGGCTCTATACCGATCACCATTGGCTGTAACGTTCTGGCCATCATCGTTTTCGCAGAAGTACGGACCAATGATTCCACCAGTCCATAAAGCGCACCAAACAGTCAGTTTTTCTGGATGTAACGGTGTTTTGACATACACTTGAGGATTATCTTCACTCCAAATGCGGCAGTTTTGTTTGTTGACGTAGCCATTCAACCAGAAGTGCGCTTCATCGCTAAACAAAATTCGCTTATGAAAATCGAGAACAACGGCAATCTCGTTTTGGGCCCATTCGACGAATCTACGCCTTTCTTGATGATCGTTTGGCTTCAATTCTTGCACGAGTTGGATTTTGTAAGCACGCAAACCAAGATCCTTTCGCAAAATCTTCCATAAAGTGGATGGATACATATCCAATTCCTGTGCTCGATGGCGAATGGACTCATTCGGGTCTTCCTCAATGCTACGATTTCAGTAGCAATAGCTTCTTCTGTACGCACCGTACAATGGGGATGACGTGGTGCGAAAACGTTCCATGGTTAATCGAATGAACTGCTCTGATGAACGAGTTTGTCGACGATAAAATGGTCGTAGTGCGCGATACGTATTCCGCATAGAACCATTATTTTCGAAACAAAATTGCACTATTTGCAAGCAGTGTTCAGGCGTGAGTCTATTCATGATGAATTGCCAAATCAAACTGAGAATCACTCATCAGCTGTTAAATCGGTCGCCATCTTCAACAGTAATGCCAACATAAATTTCTATACCTCTAAACACCATTCAGCTTGATACAACTTTCAGTATGCATTTTAGGATGTCCAACTAATCTCTACTACCATTTTCTAATGTCTAAGAGTAGCAATTGTCTCTTTCTCACTCTTCTACATTAACTGCAAAGAATGCCTTCGTTTCACAACACCATCCTGTTATATTTGATGTTACATAACCGTCGCAAGTGAATTAGTTATAGATTCTGTTCAGATTGAGTAAATATTTGTTGTTGATTTTGAAGGTAGGAATCAATCGATACCATTGAGTTATCGATACTTTTACTAGATAGTGTACTTGGTCGTGAAGCATCGATAATTACTCGGTATCGAATGAAAAGTATCAATACTCGTATCGAATGGTTTTTGGAAAACTTCATGTGAAAACCATAAAAAGTATTAAACATTAAGGGTGGCTTTTCAAATGCTTATGCAAATTAGAGGTAATGCCTAAAACTGCACGGTTTTCAAGAATTTTTGTAACTTGCGTTTCTCTCGTCTTTTTTGTGAAATATTTTCTGCTACTGTTATGTATTTCCTGTAGTTCTGAGAAAATCTGATAAACGATATTTTCCAGGTATATCGAAACTTCTGATTCATACTGTATCAATTGTCAGGTGTTGATACTTACGTACTTGGCACTAATTTTTATCAATGTCAAAATGGAATAGTGACACTCCATACTCATTGCTTTGAGTATGGAGTAAAAGCTCATACTTTTGAGCTTTTGAACGATACCTACTAGGTACTTTTCTTCAAATTATCGATGCTAAAGGCACTGGATATCGGAAAAAAAGTATCGAGTATGTACTTTCATTTAATCGTATCGTTTCTTCCCGATTTGAAAGTTCTTGGAGGAATTGCTTTGAGAGTTGCACGCCTGTGACTTTTAGAATAGAGTTCTGAATTGAAGGTCAATACAAAGTTCAACACATATTGCTATATTTATGTGAACATTTCCAAAACTTTCTTCGCTCGTTCTACCCTGATTTTCGTTGGTAATTGTTAAGTTTCACAGAATCTTGCAAGATTCCCTCTTCTTTGTATATGAAACATCTTCAAATTTCAAAAGTGTTAACATTTTTTGATTTGATTAATGAATACTTAAGGTTCAATGGTGAGTATAAAGTAATTCTCTGTGTTAATTTTTACATCAGGTTTGATAATTTGAACCTGAGACAATTCTAATCGGATAATTTCTATCACAGAAAATTGAAATTTACCAGCGAAACAGAACAAGAAAACAAGTTCAGCTTCTTGGACACATCACAAGAACAACAGCTTAGTTTCAGAATGGTATACGAAGCCTACGTGGTCTGGAAATTATTTAAATTTCAATTCCCAACACCATACTGCACAAAAAAAAGCTGTAGTTTTTGGTCTTGCTGATCAAACAAGAATATTGGGCGATCCAAAATACCGACACCAAGCAATAAAAAAAGCTAAGCAGGTACTTTTCGACAACACTTACCCTCCAATAATAGTACATGCAATCTTTCAACAGATAATCGAAAGACAACGCACACATTGAGAAACTGGTGAGAACAAAAGCGATGGGAAAGAAAAAGAAAAGATCGTGCCAAATTTTGCGTCCGTACCTTACGTTCCTAAACTGTCGAAGAACATACAAAAACTCCTAAACAAATACGATATCAAGTTGAGTCACCAAGGCTACAACCTCTTACAAAGCATGTATACTCAACTACAAAGCAGTATACCTACCTTTAGAAAGACTCACACGGTATACCAAATACCGTGTGACAATTGTTCTGGAGTATACATCGGACAGACTTATCAACATCTCCAAAACAGGATAAACGGGCACAAATATGATAATAGAAATTCCGCCTTTTTTAAACAACACCAACTAATTTTGAATCATAGTTTGAATACAAGGGCTCAGCAAAATTTATAACAACATCCTTAACAACTAGAAGGATGTATGTCATGAAAAATCGGATTATGAAAATATTATCCCAAATTTTCCGATACAAAAGCGTAAAATAATGAATAGAGATAAATAGCAGTATTAGATGTTGACACCTTGATCGATCAACAACACATTTTAATTCGATATTGTATATGGTATTTAATGTGATATTCTGTTTTCTTTTATAAGTGTAAGTATAAATGTTTTTAAATGTTATAAAAAGTTTTTATGTTGAAACGAATCTCGATATTTTAGTGTCCAAATAATTGTTCAATGACATAATTTGAAAAAGGTTGCAGTGACGACTGAAACTTTATTTTACTGTAATATGAGCATCCGAATTGAAATATTAATAAATGAACCACACAACCTGTGAAAATATATCTACATAATTAAATATGGTTCAAGAAATTCAATCTGTAAATATACAATTTTCAATATTTTTAGCAATAACAGGATTATTTTAATGTTAAAAACTTTATTTTCGATGACGATTCGTTGCATATCACAACTTTGTCAAAAGTAATGAATAAATGAATTACTATAGATATCAAAACTTATTTTCAAAAAAAAAATAAAATCAAATTGGTTTTTTTTTATTCATATTCACGTACACATATTCATTTTTAGTATCAGAGTATCAGATATATATATATATATATATATATATATATATATATATATATATATATATATATATTTTATATATATATATATATATATATATATATATATATATATATATATATATATTATAATATATATATATTGTTTATATATATATATATATATATATATATATATATATATATATATATATATATATATATATATAATATATAAAATGAAAATGAAATTTTTCAAATTTTTTTATTGTTTATTTTTTTTATAAAAATATATATTCAAAAAATGAATATGTGAAAATACAAGAAAAACCAATTTGAGTTCAAAAAAATAAGTTTGACGTTTTGATATCTATAGTAATTCATAAAACTCAATTATTCATTACTTTTGACAAAGTTGTGATATGTCAATGAAAATAAAGTTTTTTTACATTAAAATAAGCCTGTTATTGCTAAAAACAACGAAAATAAACTTCTTAAACAGGCAATAAATCAATTTTGAATATAAATATATATATATATATATATATATATATATATATATATATATATATATATATATATATACATATATATATATATATATATATATATATATATATATATATATATATATATATATATATATATATATATATATATATATATATATATATATATATATATCTGCAAATGTGTGTAATTTGCTTTTCGGTTAGCCGTATATCCGGCGTTTTCTAGACATTCTTTTTATGAATGACTTCTGTTGAATGATTTTCACTGACGACTTTTTGGTATTCTCACATCCATCCTGTTAAAACATCAAAAACACTGACAAAGTTCTAAAAAACGCCGGATGCATGAGAATCGATCCGTGAAAATCTGCGTCTTAACGATTTAAGATTCCTTCAATTTTCAACTGTATCGTGAAATATTATTTAGGGTACGGAGTTCCGTGTTTTGCTACATTTCAGTTGATGCATAACATCTGGACACGTGAACTGTTTATTATGTGTAGTTTTACGTTAATAATGAAAACTAATGAGTTCATGTTGGAATAGTAGGTATTTAAATATGAAGCTAGAATATAATTTTGGGGCAGAATTAATTATTCAGGAGGATTCTAATTAATACCCAGAAGATGTGTATGTGTATTTTTAGGAAACATGAAAACGCATTGCATCTTCAGCACCATGGGCGTATATGGAGGGTCATAAATGGTCAATTTTACTCAAAAAATTTGACAGCATTAAAAAATTATACAATAAAGTTTATTGAATGTTTGCTGATCTTTCGCTGAAACATTTTTTTATATTTTTAAAGGTGTTAGATGATGATTCTTCAGTATTTTGTCGGACTTTCATAGCCTATAAATTTAATTCACATTCTGAAACAAACTATGTTTAAGTGGAAACCGTTCTGAGTTGTCACTTGAGAACGGTTAGAGATATATTACTTACCGAAACGTCGTGTAAATTCAATATATATATTTTTTTTAATATGAAGTGTTCATTAATCAATTCATTTTACAATAATATAAAAAAACCATTCCTTCTATCTAAAATCAGTGCTTTGTTTAGCCATGGCCTAAAGATTTATAAAACTAATTAATTTTCTCCAATATAATTAAAATCCAAAATCAACTTACATTTAACAGGTACATATTTATCATCAAGTATTCAGACATGCCTTACATTTTTTATAAAAAGTGGGAGTAACATTTAGTTGGCCTGATGTCCTCACTCAAATTATTGTACATTTTACTTGCCATATTAGCGGGACCATTCAGTCCAACATTTGTTCTACTGTTGGGAATGTAGAACTCTGATTGAAACCTTGTCTCATAACCATGAACCTTGCCAACCAATTTGAAACAATATTTGATTTTTGTATATTTTTAAGTATTTTATACATAAGTTTGCACTGTTTAAGTTTCAACAAGGCTTCTAGTTTGGGGATGTTCAATTCCTGATGCAATGTATTCGTAGGCGTAAGATAATTGAAATAAAGAGATAAGTAAGATATTGGAATAAAATTTTCAAAATTTTGTTTGGTAAAATCTGTATTTTATTGAAATCTACACTTCCACAAGTTCCCCATATAGACAGTAAATATCTCAGGTGCGATGAGAAAAAGGCAGAGTATATTTATTTTTTTGTCTCAATGGAGATATAATTTCTACATTGGTAAATAATGGGAATCATAGGGTTTTTTTTATTAATTATTTTATTTAATTAATTAATAAGTTTAATTCTATTTATGACTGAAGAATCCGTCTGTTAATCAGCAGTAGGAATTTTTCTTATTTTATTTCCTTCTCATTTCATATTTCTGGTGCAGTTTGTAGGACAATAATTATTAATCTTTTTCCATTATTTCAGTTTAACCGATTAATTTTACCATTCAATTTACATTTAATCATAGTTTGTTTCAGAATTTGAAATTAAATTGATAGGCAATGAAAGTTTGACAAAATAGTGAATTGTTTATTACATTTGAACACTTGGCCCAGTTTCACAAAATTATATTATTGAATAGTATTGGCATTAACTTCTACCTACATTCGCTGGTGCAAATCCTTTTCAACAAAGTATAAGATAATTCAAACACTTAATTTTTGAGTCACACTTTCAAACTTTTTCAGACGTTAACAGACGCTCATTAGTGTCGCTTGTTAAATCTGTTAAATCATATTCTGTTAGCGTCTGAAGAAGTTGGTAACCTGATGCAACGCGTCACGTTATCATACAATAAAAGTATAAATCAGAAATATGATTTTTTTGAATTATCTCATAAAATTATCATTATAAAATTATATAAATTACTCAACAATTGTTCCCAGATGTTACCCCATTTTCAAGAGCTAAACTGAATTAAATCAATGAAAACTGAAATAAACTGAAAACATTTTTCTCCAGTAACATTTTGATGTACTTTTACATCTGTACTCGCTATAGACACATGGTGAGAGAGAAAATAGGGGTGAAGACGATTACGGTTCTAGGTATTGATAGGTTCTTCGAGAGAAGGGAACAGTTCCGTATTCAGGAAACCCATTTAAGTTTTCAAACACTTTGAACAAAGGAGATTTGAATTAAGAAGTTGAGGATGAAGAAAGTAATAATGGCGACAAACTGAAGGTGAGTTGATCATTCATTATTTGTTATTTCCGCTGAAGCGAATCAGCAAATTCCATTTGTTGTAGAACCGCAGTTTTTAGTTTCATCTGTAGATGCAGTAATTTCAGTGAGCTTAAATCTATGAGTGTTTATTATGACTTCAATAAGTTGAAAGTCTAGTAGAATTTTCATTAAGTAATATGAAGTATTTATTTTCTTTTACTCTGGTGTGGATGTTCCTTACAGTTTGGTCTATAAAGTATACCCACTATTAATTTGATATATTCCGGTTTAGATTGTAAAAAAGAGGTAATATCCCGAAACAAATTGTCGATTAATATGATTTTGTGAAACTAAGCCAATTGTTTTTTATTCAATAAATTATATAATATTCATTCGCTTTCAATAATAACCTTTTTATCCGACAATATTTTCGAAACGGTCTGATCCAGGAAGCCATAGACTGATCGAAAGCATGTTCTCTTCGATGCTCCACATACGTTCATCAAATACGTCTTTTTAAAAAATGAAAACAGAAATAGTAAAAAATACAATAATAATTTGGGGAGATTGGACTGATTCACCGAGAAACAAAGAAGAAAGCTGAGGATTCCTCAACCCATTTATAAATGAGAGAAACAATATATATATATATATATATATATATATATATATATATATATATATATAACGATATATAAATAACGTATATTTATATATATATATATATATATATATATATATATATATATATATATATATATATATATATATATATATATATATATATTGTTGAGGCCTACCAGTGGAGACTTCATTTACAGGTGTGTTCTTTTGTTGTTTATTCCATCTCCAGTTTCGTACACCTTGAACTTAGAACTCTCCTCAGATACGCCGTTCTGAGGAGAGCCAATAAGCTCGTAACACGTGTCAACAGCTACTTCCAATTGAGTTCCGGCTATGCCAAGAATTCTACTTTGGTTGTTTGTACTTTTTCCCGCAAGAAAAAATTTTTCATTCTTTGATCACTTTTTCGGTTCAAGACTCCGTAAAGGATAAATAGTCGCCACAAAGGCGATACGTTGACCAATTCTCCAAACCAATAGAGTTCTCGTGGAGGCCTACAACAAGAGGCCCTTACAGGCGTGTTCTTTTGTTGTTGATTTGATTTCCAGGTTCGTACACGTTGAACTTGGCTACGTCGTTTTGAGAAGACTCAATAAGCTTGAAACACGTGTCAACGGCTGCTTCCGTTTCTAAAGAATTCTAATTTTGCTGTTTGTACATTTTCCCGCATGAGAAATTTTCATTCTATTTCTATATTTTCATGAATATATATCCTAGATTTAATTATTGCTTGTCTAAAATATCAATCTCTAAATGATGTTTATTAGGACTATCATAGTTCTGAATGGAAATTAAGGTGTCATATTCGTTCAAGAATCAGATATTTTACTGATATAAAAAATATTTCTCCTAGATTACTACAACTTACTTACCACCACAATTCAATTGTTACTACTATTGAATGAAGCCTCCATCAATATTGGGAAAATATCTGAATGAAAAACATACATTTTTAACTAAAAGTATCATGTATTTTATATGCTTTTTGAAATGGATTCCACTGTAAAGATATGCAGAACATATGACCCCGTATAAAAAATTTCAAATCAAACCATTACGGATAAGTTGTACCACATCCTGTTCGATTTCAGAATTGAAAAGAGTTCTTTCGTCAACTCAAAACTTGGCAGAAAAACTTTGAAAGGAGTAGAAAATTTGCAAAATGTCCACTTGATTGTTGAAATTTGAATAAAGGAAATTTGTTTGACAATTGGTTTGTTCATTATATGCGGATAGATTATTTCCTTATATAACTCGTGGTTTTTTAAGAGATAAGTCTTTCAGGTTGGCGGCACTAGTTGGTAATGGCATCCAAGCGTCATCTGTCAAAGTGAAAAGCTTTCAGTATACTCTGCCACTTCATCATGGAAAGACTCACAAACGAGCAACCATTGCAAATTGTTGAATCAAAATTCGTGCTCTGTGAAAAATGTGTATCGTTTGTTACGACGACCATATTATGGTCGTCATAATCGACCTGGTGAATCAGCCATTCGTGCTGTGATAAGCACCAATGGTTGATTGGTAATTGTTTACTTTGTTGGACATTGAACCATTATCTCGCATGCGTACAGTGCGTACTGAAGAGAATATTGCAGCCGTAGCGTACAGTGTTAATGAGGATCGCGCAATGTCAATCAGCAATTGGGCATGTCTTACTCAACCGCATGAAAAATTTAAGTGTTGATTTGGGTTTGAAAGCCGATCAAATTCAACTTCTGCAAGAATTGAAACCGAATGACCTACCACAACGTCTAGTTTTTGGTGAATAGGCCTTAGAACAGTTTAATGAAAATCCGCTGTTTTATCGAAAAATTGTGTTCAGCGATGAGGCTCATTTCAGGCTTAACGGATGTGTAAATAAACAAAACTGTCGCATCTGGAGTGATGAACAGCCACATGCCATACAATAATTACCGATGCATCCCGAAAAAACGACAGTTTGGTGTGGTTTATGGGCTGGTGGCATCATCGGTCCATTTTTCTTCAAAGGCGACCGTGAAAGATACGTTACCGTCAACGGCGAACGATATCGAGCCATGATACGCAACTTTTTTTTGCCCCAGTTGGCCGAGTGGAACTTGGTTGGCATGTGGTTTCATCAAGATGGTGCCACATGCCACACAGCTCGTGAAACAATGGACATGTTGAAGGATGAATTTGGTTAGCAGCTTATCTCTCGAAACGGCCCTGTGAATTGGCCTCCAAGTTCATGCGATTTGTCGCCTCTACATTCTTTCTTGTGGGGTTATATAAAGTTGTTAGTTTATGTGCACAAGTCGAACACGATTGAAGCCCTACAGGATAACATAACACGCGTAATTCGTGGGATACATGCCGAAATGCTCGAAAAAGTGACGCAAAATTGGACCTTCCGATATGATACTGAAACGCGGACAACATTTACATAAAGTATCTTCAAAATGTGAGTGACAAACGCCACGTTATCAGTTTCAATAAAAATTCTGAATATATGTTGCAAATTGAGTGTTTTATTCGATTTGAAAAAAACTACGCTTAAAAAATCACCCATTATATGCACAACAAATAACCAGATGGGAGTATAAAGTTTTCCCATTTTTGTTGAATAAGTTACGAATTACTTTCAATGACCATCTTCCTCATCTTCTTCAAGGTAAGCTTTACATGACTAACTTTCCCAGGTTTAACTATTTATATATCAAGATTTTCGTAATTTTATTTCAATTCATATTTTCAATTGAAAATGCTAATATAAAACTTCTCACAAATGAAACTTCTTGTTAGAGAATCTCTCAGTTTGTACAGTATGAATTACAGTTACAATATATTTATTGACTTTGGTGATGGAACAATGCTATTTTTACTCAATGGATTGTTTGTTCGAATATGTTAAGTTACTATATTGATAACTTCAATAGCGCAAGTCATTCAGAAGAAAGGCTTTATCTCTCCAGTAGTTTTATCAAATAATACACAAAAACCGAATTTCGAAATATGTGTTTTTGTATAAAACGAAAATCAATAAATATAAGAGAACAGGTAAATTGTTGACACTTATGAATCACTTTCATTCAGTGATCGTGTTTAATCAAAATTTGATAATCATTGATCAAATAATCCAGTTCCTCTCGATTATCTGCTTGCCTTTTATAATTTTTATACCTTTCAATAATTTTGAAAGTAAGAAATACCAGTCAATATTCTTCTAACCTTGGCCCATCAATGGAGTTTGTAAAGGGATTTTTGTCTTAGTATTATATTTAAATTAGAACCTCATCTTAAAGTTTAAATAACATCAAATTTGAGACATGAGTTGTTGGTGTTATTTATAAAATAATCTGCTGACGTCTACTTTCAATTCAAACCATTTCCAAATCCTAGAGTTTCGGACTCAAGATACGATAATGCCTATTCTTTTGACTCCAGTATCAAAAACTCCAGCATCAATAATAATAATGATAAAAAGGAATTAAAGTATGTGAGCATCCCTTATACACACGTCCTTTCTTCGAAAACCATTAAATTCTTCAAAAATATTTATTTGAATATAGCTTTTTCAAGTCACAGAATATAAGACGGAGTGGTTTTTAATAACAAATTGTCCAAACCCGACCCAATGAAGAAGTCCGGAATTTATATAACAGACTGTGAATAATATAAGTCATTTTTCAATTTCATTCTGGTCAATTATAAATTGAATTTATATCGTATTAAAATTTTCTTCAAATATGCCAATGAGAGATATTTTTTAGTACCTATCAAACATGAAACACAAACGTGATTTTAATTTCATTTTCGTATAATTTTAACTATATTTCATTAACTTCTGTTAGCTACGTGTGACTTTGTAATCGCTAGTATTCCATTTTTAGTTTGTTGCATTTAGTTATTGTTCATTACTATTTCATTTTGTTTTAATTTTATTTTCGTTGTATATATTCGCTTATACCTTCTTTTGCTTTGTGTTTCTTTTAATTTTTTCTTATTTATTTTTATTTTTGTACAATTTGTTATTTTTTCCCTGTAATTGGATGTATATCTGTTGGAAATAAATTATTATTCTAATTAGAGAGCGTCAGTATAAAAATATATCTTTTACTTTCCCATTTTATCTCAAAGTTCCATTGTAGTTTTTGATCGTTATTGTCTGATATTATCGAAGTTCGAAAAGATTTCACAGTTAATTGCAAAACTCAAAAATATTTACGTTTCCTCCATGACATTTGATGGATTGATCTCTTTGAATATATATCTAAAACAAACTTAAGAATACTTTTTAATGGAATTTTAAATAGATTTCATAGTACTCTTACAGTCAAATATAATCAGAGATTTGATCAGAATGAATGATAGAGTGATAGAGAGTGATAAAAATTAATTAAGGTATGTGGGCATCCCTTATACACAAGTCCTTTCTTCGAAACTCATTAAATTCTTCAAAAATATTAATTTTAATATACCTTTTTCAAGTCACAGTGTTGCAGCTACAATTTATTTTAATAATCTACAATTTATTTTGGGTAAAATGGTTTTTCATTTTTATTTGATTTAGTAAAAATTAGTATATAAATATTTGCTTGAGCAACTTGTTTTTCATTTTCATTTTTGTTTTATTTTTTTTGTAATAAATATGCTGGAAAAGAGTGGAATCACACCGGGAAGAAGGTGACGACCAGATGCGGCATTATCTCGTGAATCGTCGTACTGCTCAGTTAAAAATCTCTTTTCCATTGTTATTGACATTATTATTATTTCGTGGAATTCGTAAAACCTCACTTTCATATATAAACTATAATCTCAGATTTCGAACTGAAACTATCGTTGATGCTTTCGTGGCATTTGTGGAAGTGTTCCAATTCTCGTGCGGAGAACGATTTCAGGCCTAGCAAGGTAGGTGGAGGAACTCATTTTCCAGCATTCAAATATATATTCATTTCAAACGGTCCTTCGAGAATTTATCTATCTCAATTAGTAACATTGGTCCTTCGAGCCGGATTATCAGTTGCTCAAGCAAATATTTATTTCACTTTATATATTAATTTTCTAGAAAGGTTACGTAGATTCTTAGTTATCAAAAAAAAAAAAAATCTATACATAAACATTGTCGCAGCTGCAATATTCGATTCTCTATCCCACATTAAATTAAATACTCGTTAGAATTAATATAAAACATCTCATTCGCAATCTCTCAGTAATTTTTACTACTATCATCATTTCTAGAATTCAATCGAATTTTCACGACTTATTTTCTATATAAATTAATTCCATATTGCATTTTTGAATTTTATCAGCAGGATCAAATCATTTGTGAACGTTTTGATCAAATAATTTCATTTATTTTCATTTACGAATTCATATACATTCTTAATAAGAATTTTTTTGTACATTATACAGGGTGTATTTTCTCAATCTGAATATACAAAGTTTGCTGGCTTATTCGCATATCTTATCTATAAATTTAGTTGATACAATGAGTGTAATAAATAAAATTAAGCAATCTAAAGCTCTGCGTCAGCTACAAATTGATCATATGGAGGAAGTAATGGTATTAGCACAAATTGCTGTAACTGATGAAAGTTCACATATTCGTTTTAAATTAAGATGTGCTTTGTTAGAGGAAATTTACGACAAATTTCAAAACTTGCACAGCACAATAATTTCTTTATTATCCACGTCCGAAAATCCTGATTTTGAAGCGGAAAAATTGATAAGAACTTCTTTCAATGATAATTATTTTACTATTAAAACAATTTACTCCCGGATATTTCCAGTAGATAAAGTGGACTCGGTCGTCCAACCCAATTTGTCGAATAATGTTAAATTACCAAAAATATCATTACCTACCTTTTGTGGTAATTACAAGGATTGGCCAACATTTTACGATATGTTTAGTAGTCTCGTTCACAAAAATAATAATTTATCGGATATTGAGAAATTCCAGTACCTTTTGAGTTCTCTATCCTCTCAAGCAATGAGCTCTGTGAAAGGTATTCCATTGAGTGCACAGAATTATACAATCGCTTATGGAGCATTAATTGAAAGGTATCAAAATAAAAGGCTTTTAGCCAATTCCTGTTGGCAAGAAATTGTGAACGCACCCAAATTCAATTCTGACTCTGCTGTGGGTCTTCGTAAGTTGCTAGAAATATTTTCTGAGAATTTAGCGGCTTTGAAAAATTTAAATTTACCTACGGATAAGTGGGACTTCATTCTGTTTCACATTCTTCTACAAAAATTAGATGTTCCTACAATCAGTAGATTTGAATTACAAGAATGTTCTACAGACATTCCCTCTTTTCGTAATTTGCAGAAGTTTCTGACTGATCAGTGTACTGCATATGAATCAGTTTCACTCTCCGTCTCTCAAAAATCTTTTAATGTCCATTCTGTTTCTAAAAAGAATTCTAATAATTATTTTCAAAATAAACGCAGCTCTGCGTTAATCACTCAAACAATTTCTAGATCTGACCAAATATCTACGACTTGCAATTATTGTAAATCTTATCACACTATATACAAATGCCCCGCATTTCTCGATAAATCTCCAAATGATAGATTCAAAATAGCCAAGGAAAGAAGGTGGTGTATAAATTGCCTTCATTCCGGACATCAAATTAGCATCTGTTCATCCAAATCAACCTGTCGCATTTGTAAAGGAAAGCATCATACACTCCTGCACTTTACTAGTAAAACCTCAATTTGTCCTGTTGACGAAACAAATACTTCCAAGGTCTCTGAATTTAGCTCTGGTAATTCTCTCTCTTCTCAGCCTGATCAGGTCCTTACGAGTAATTTAACTTCGACGTCCTCAGTTTTACTTGCTACCTCTCAAGTTGAAATCTTGGACGCTTATGGTGGTTATCAAACCATCAGGGTTTTACTAGATAGTGGTTCACAATCAAATGTGATCACTCAAAAATGTGTAAAACGATTACGTCTCAAAGAGTTTAAATTAGCCCATTCCATTTCTGGTATTGGAGGAAATCCTTGTACTGCATCAAGCAATGTTAACTGCACTATTCGACCAGTCAATCATGTCAATCCTTCATTTACATTTGATGCTGTGGTGTTGCCGAAGATCTGCTCCGATGTGCCCTCATCGGTTGTACAATCTCAAAATTGGAGTTTTATGTCAAATATTGAATTAGCAGATCCACATTTCGCTACTACAGGTCCTATCGACTTATTGCTAGGAGCAGAACTTTTTCCTCTAATTTTGAAAAATGAGCGCCTGGAAGGAAATAATTTCGAACCTACCGCTTTGAAAACGGTGTTTGGTTGGATATTGATGGGAAAAATACAATATTCTTCTTCTATTGTAAACTCACCTCATGTAAATCTTGTTTCTACTTTAGAATCGACTCTTAAATCATTTTGGGAGATTGAGGAAGTGTCGAAGGTGCAAACGCTTTCCCCGGAAGAACAGAAATGTGAACGGTTTTTTGCTAATAATTATGCACGTACTGAAACAGGTCGTTACGTGGTAGCACTGCCGTTTAAAGATTATGCGCCCTCATCGTTTGGAGATACTTACTCAATGGCGCTACGTCGATTTCTTTCTTTGGAAAGACGCCTTATTCAATCTACCACACTGTATAAAGCATATTGTGATTTCATGAAAGATTATGAGGATAGCGGTCATTTATCTTCGGTATCCCCATCATGTACTTCAAAAAATGCCTATTACATTCCTCATCACTGTATTTTTAATTCCAATAATTGTTTTAATAAATTCAGAGTAGTATTTGATGCTTCAGCGAAAGTGCCGGGATATAAATCGTTGAATGATACTCTAATGATAGGTCCCAAATTGCAAAAGGATATCTTTGCAATATTGCTACTCTTTAGAATACATGCATTTGTTTTCACAGCAGATATAAAACAAATGTATCGTCAAATATTGGTTCATCATAAACATAGACATTTTCAACGGATTCTTTGGAGATTTAATCCTTCTAATCCAATAAAAGTTTATGAATTAAATACAATTACTTATGGAGTTTCTTCTGCTCCTTACCTTGCACTCAGAACAATCAAACAATTAGCTCTGGATGAACAAGAGTCATATCCGAGGGCTTCAAAGGTTTTAGCATCAGATGTTTATGTTGATGATATTGTTTCAGGCGGCAATAACCTACAGGAAGTTAAAATGCTTCAGAGTGAGCTAATTTCTCTTCTACGCAAAGGTGGTTTCGAATTGCGCAAATGGGCAAGTAACCACGCTAAACTTCTTGAGCATATTCCAGTCGAATATCATCAACTTTCTCTAAATTTTGATACAGATTCTGTTGTCAAGATACTTGGTTTAAAATGGCTTCCTTCTATGGATTGTTTTTCGTATTCAGTGGATAGTGTGTCTAGTACTTGTACGAAACGAGCTTTGTTATCAGATTTAGCTCGCATTTTCGATCCCCTCGGCTTTCTTACACCATTTACATTTTACGCTAAATATTTAATTCAGTATATTTGGACCTTAGGCTTGTCGTGGGATGAATTAGCACCCACGGAAGTACTAAATTCCTGGAATCAATGTAAGGCTGAACTATCTGCTCTATCAGATTTTCATATTCCTCGACGTATATTTGCGAAACATTTTATTAGGTCTGAACTCCATGGTTTCGGAGATAGTAGTGAACGAGGTTATGGTGCTGTTGTTTACCTCAGGTTCCTATATTTGGGGGCTGCTTCTGAAACTTCGTTCATTTGTGCAAAATCTAAGGTTGCACCATTAAAGAGAATTTCTGTACCAAGGTTGGAGCTTTGCGCTGCTTTTACTATCCAAGCTCATACATGTTGTTATGACTACCTACTGCACTCATCTTAACCCAGATCAAGTCTTCGCATGGTCAGATTCACTGTTGCACTAACATGGATTAAATCGTCTCCACATCGCTGGAAAAGTTTTGTGAGCAATCGTATAACGCAAATACAAGAACTTGTAGCTCCTGAACATTGGTACCATGTGCGTTCTGGAGACAATCCTGCAGACTATGCTTCTCGGGGTCTCACACCCAAAGAACTAGTAAACTGCTCTGCATGGTGGAGAGGACCTTCGTGGCTACATTCAGTTGGAAAAATTAATTCGAACACACAATTAAGCGAATTAGATAGATCTGTGGTTACTGGCGAAGAAAGAAATATTGTTTTATCCTCCTTCATCAGCTCGACAATTATTGAGGAAATGATATCAAATCATTCATCTCTATCCAGAATCCAACGAGTGATCGCATATATTTTTCGTTTTTATTATAATAGCACAAAATTAAGACCTAGGGAATCAGGTGCTCTAACTGCTAAAAATTTGAGAGAAGCTCTCCATTTGCTTGTTACGCATGTTCAAAACATCGTTTTTATATGAAGATATTCAAAATCTTCGGAAGAAAGCATCTGTGTCAAAGTCCCTTCGCAAATTAAATCCTTTTCTGTCAGAGGATGGAATACTCAGGGTGGGCGGTCGATTGTCGTATTCCGGTTTGGCATACGAGCACAAACATCCGCTTTACTTCCTGGTAAACATAAGTTGACTGAACTTATCATTCAACAGTTTCACCATAAATACTTACATCCAGGATCTCAAACGCTGCAGTTTCTGCTGACACAGCAGTTCTGGATATTAGGTGTGAAACGAGCCATTCACCACGTTGTTGGTCAGTGTCATTCATGCTTCAAAGTAAATCCTAAACCTATCCAACCGCTTATGGGTAATTTACCTTCAGTTCGAATAACACAAATCAAACCATTTCAATGCGTTGGAATTGATTTTGGTGGCCCCTTTTCTATAACTATGTCTAAAGGTCGAGGAGTTAAGTCGCAGAAATCTTACATATGTCTCTTCGTTTGTTTCACTACTAAAGCATTACATTTAGAATTGGTCTCAGATTTGTCCTCAGAATCTTTTCTCGCTGCTCTCAAAAGGTTCGTATCTCGCAGAGGCCGATGCAATAAAATATTTAGCGACTGCGGTACTAACTTCAAAGGTGCACATCGGGAACTTTCTAATTTTATGAAAAACGCTGTGGAAGGAGAGCTAATTGAGTGGAGTTTCAATCCACCTTCTGCTCCTCATTTTGGAGGCTTATGGGAATCTGGAATAAAATCAGTAAAATCTCATTTACTCAGAATAGTGGGGGAACAAATACTTACCTATGAAGAATTATACACCGCCTTAGTTCAAATCGAAGCAGTCTTGAACTCTCGACCGCTGTGTCCATTAAGTAGCGACCCCAATGACATATCTGCACTCACTCCAGGCCACTTTTTAACACTTGCTCCTTTATCGAGTTTACCTGACCAAGATATCTCACATCTCTCACTCAATAAATTATCGCGTTGGCAACTAATTTCAAGAATACATCAGGATTTCTGGAAACGCTGGCATAACGAATATTTGAACACATTACAACAAAGAAAAAAGTGGTACAATGATACCATTTCTACCTTACAGCCTGGCATGTTAGTTGTCGTAAAAGACGAACAATTACCTCCTTTACGTTGGCGTTTAGCACGCATTCAAGAAATTCATTGCGGCAAAGATGGAATTCCCAGAGTTTGCACTATTAGAACGCTTCAAGGTGTTCTGCAAAGGCCAGTGATAAAACTGTGTCCCTTACCTCAGCAATGATATTTTATTAAAATATTGTATATTTTAGGTGGGCGGTTATGTTGCAGCTACAATTTATTTTAATAATCTACAATTTATTTTGGGTAAAATGGTTTTTCATTTTTATTTGATTTAGTAAAAATTAGTATATAAATATTTGCTTGAGCAACTTGTTTTTCATTTTCATTTTTGTTTTATTTTTTTTGTAATAAATATGCTGGAAAAGAGTGGAATCACACCGGGAAGAAGGTGACGACCAGATGCGGCATTATCTCGTGAATCGTCGTACTGCTCAGTTAAAAATCTCTTTTCCATTGTTATTGACATTATTATTATTTCGTGAATTCGTAAAACCTCACTTTCATATATAAACTATAATCTCAGATTTCGAACTGAAACTATCGTTGATGCTTTGTGGCATTTGTGGAAGTGTTCCAATTCTCGTGCGGAGAACGATTTCAGGCCTAGCAAGGTAGGTGGAGGAACTCATTTTCCAGCATTCAAATATATATTCATTTCAAACGGTCCTTCGAAAATTTATCTATCTCAATTAGTAACACTGATAATTACAATCTTCTCAATGACCACTTAGACCTAACCCACTCGACACTGTTAAATCTATGATAGTTTGGAAATCCCCACCTCTACCACCTTCATTATATGTTATATGGATACAGAACATACAAGGAAGTTGATATAGATATTTTATATTCTACAGCCTCCAGGGACCGAACCATAGAACATACCAAATTTAGGGTATATTCGGTGGACTGAACTGATCTGCAAATGTTTAAAGGATGTCTTTCTAATATGTATTAATTCTTGTAATGCCGTAAAAGGCGAAACTAGTCGAATAAATATTTGTTCAGTTAGTGATTTTTGGACAAGTAGATATATCTTATTACCTCTCATTTAAATATGAACTATCACAGAGTTGATTCATCGTCCATTGAATCTATTTATGTAATAGTCGATACCTATATAACGTTATTGCTGAGATGATTCAAATTATCTCACTTTAAAATCAAGAAAATAAGAGGTTTATGAAACATGGTTTAATTAAATTCAAATAGTGAATTTTGGCTAAAAAGTAGGATGCTCCTAATTAATGCTTCTCAAAGTAAAAGCTCAAGATTCTCTCTAGTTTATGTGACTAAAGGATTATGCTTTTTCATGGGATACACATATTCACTTGAATAAAGTAGCTGGTTGTTTCGCTTGTAAAATCGCTTTCCAGAGTGAGCATTTTAGACCATTTTTAATTTAGTTAAAATTCTCAATTCTTCTAAATTCGTTATTAAATTTTCATTTTCAATGCACATTTCCAGAAAATGTTACTAACCGAACCATTGAAGGAGAAAAGAAGAGGGCAGGTTATGATCAGCTTTAGTGAAGGGAGATTATTGCTCATATGGTACCGTAAATGTATTCATAGAAACGCTGTTATTGAATGAACTTGACTTAATATCAGGAAGGGGTAAATACGATGGGATATAATACTATATCGAATCCATAAGAACTTTTCAATTACTACTACTACTATGCTATACTATATATTATCTTGACTATCGAATTATCTAGTTCTGTATTCTGTAGACAGTATTATTTTATCTCATATTAACTATTAATATTGAACTTGATGTGACTCGAGATTAGGAAACAGTAAATACGGTTGAACTACTACGAATTTATAAGAAATTTTCAATTACTACTACTACTACATTCTACTATATACTAAGTATTCTATTGACTATCGGTTTATATTGACAGTATTATTGAATCACATATTAACTATATACCCTAAACCCAATTGTCTAAGGAGTTAGGGAAAATATTTGAACAACCCATTGTATGAAGCAATGGCTGCTGAATAGTTATCTTAGCAACTTATTAGTGATTATGAATGACGATAAATTTTCTTTTCGATAATTGAAATAAAATGGAGCTATATAAATTTCTCTTACAAACCGTAAGAAAACTAATTAGTACTTTGGAATAACTGGATTGAATTTTCTACAAAATCTTTTTTCAATATTGCAACATAGCAATATTAGATTGAAAAGGTCAAAAGAAAATTGAAATGGTACCTGTACTTTAACATCTTTCAATATATCGTTGAAAAAGCATTGCTTTTTAAGTAGTTTTTTTTTGCGTGATAAGTAAACAAATAGACTATCACTCTGAAAATGGTTGTTTTAAATGAGTGGCTCTATGTAATAAAAACCATCATCATATTAGATTTTCTCCAATATCCTGAATGTAGAGACAGTTGTTAACTCATTGTATGTATATACGAGTATATTATCAATGGACTTATACGTAATAGAAGACAGAACCATAGCCGCTACAATAGATTGAATAATACTTTCTTAAACTGTTCTTAAGCGTTTATTTCTTTCATTCTTATCAGCCATTCAAACATTTTCCAGAGGAGGTTGTTGAACGAAACCTGCAAATAACAATATGTTTCGGGGTATTTGTTTCCAACGCCATAAAAATAGAGAGACGTAGATTACATTCCATATACGGTACAAAAACAAAACGATAGCGGGGAGAAGGCGAAGGCATTTCACAGACATGAATGGAAACACGAAATATTCCTCAATTTCCCTCTCTCCCGTTAGTAAAGTAAAGAACAGCACATTCCTGAATGGCCATCAGCTCGTGGTTGGGCACCGCATTCTCACAGTAGTGCATCGACTTTGGGCCGGTGAACCAACTGACTTGTCTTTGGTTGTGTCGCTACTTTCACACACTACACAACTGCATCACTGCACTTCCAGCTGTCACACCGTCAACGTACGTAGGGAAAATGAACCGATCACCGAATTTACACCTTAATTACCTTGATCCGAGCACGGAGTTGCCCAAGTCGTGCATCAAATTTTGACAATTTCTGATGTGCCTTTTGTGCGTGTTCCTGTGAAATTGAATTGTGTTTGATGTGACAACTTAAGGTCAGTGGTAATTTTGTGTACTATTATTTTTTCCGTATCAATTCTTACCTTGAGATATTTCCTATTTAAGTAGTTAAGTTTCTTGTAAAATAATATCAGAGGGTTGTCAAAAAATGTGAGAGTTGTACTATTTTTTGAATATCGTTAAATGAGAATTATTCATTGAATGAAGAATTTCTTAATCTAATGAAATATTGATTCAAATAAATAATAAAAATATCTAATCGAATATTTTTCACCATTTCAAATCTTACATTTGTGTTAATTATGGTCGTTCTCAATATTCATCTATTTGAAAGCAGTGAAATATTAATTATAATATAAAGCTAATTTTGGGCATTCCCAGATTTGAATGATTACCTAATTTTACCCAGTCAAATTCTCACATGTCCAAATCAACAAGTGTAATAAATGCATCTGCAGGTGAGAATGTAAATTTCCTGTTATATTCCTACGTAGATTGATAGGGTGGGAGCTTTTATTTCAATTATGTTATTTTAAATCCAAAAATTTTTGTAATTCCTCCTCAGTCCGATTTGGTATATTATTATTTGCTCTGAATATATTTTTACCCCTTTGAAATTTAGCTAATGAATATTAGTTCGAAATTCGTGAATAGAATTCTCTTCATTTTGAACTATTGCTATTATTTGAAGAATTATTATACGGTCTTATCGAACTATTTCGAATAATACATATAAGATAGTAAGGGATTGTTTCCTTTATATATCAGAAATATAAAATTTATGTAACTTTGTATACCAGAATCTATAATTGTTTACTCATAATATAATCAAAGCAACTATTTCTCTTGTGATAACAAAATATCTCCTATATCTCCTTTACAAGGGTGGAGCCAACGATTTAATTTGTGTCCATTAAGTTTCATATTTGTTATGAGAAGTTTAAAAATTATTACCGGTCCATTTCATTGTATCATTGCCCTCATTTACCGTGTACACATATCATTCATATCTCCCAAAATTCGAAGCAAAATTATTCTGGACGCAATATTAAAAATAATGCCTTCTAATTCTTACTTATAGAAAACACTGTGATTAATTTTCAGTTCAGAAACTATGTTTTCTGGAGTCACTCCATTGTCACTAGTCTTGTATACCTTGTTAGCACTACTAGCAGTAATAAGGTATGTTTGCTCTTCATACGTATATCATACAAGTTTCTTTTTAAGTGTAGTTCTCTTGACACAGAGAAATGAGACCTCGTTAAAACATTTTGATATTCAATAATAAGGTCGGATCTGAATCTTATCTGAACATTCATCATAAAAAAGTCTTGGAAAATCTGAATGCAAGAAATAAACAAATTTACTATGAATTTGTCGAAGAAAATAATGTAGGACACATTAGTGGCACTCTTGATTTTCATTTACTTCAGTCGTTGAGCAGTTCAGTTTGTCTGCAGTTTCGGAACTGCAGACAAACTGATACCTCTTTATTTATATTCTCGTTAATATTTATTTTTCGTTAAATACTTAAATGGTTAGTAAATATGGCTTTCTGTTTTATCATGACAACCAGGATTGCATAATGATGCACAAATTAAATTATTATTTTTGATGTGTGCTCCAAAGTGTATCCAGAATTTGAAACATGTAGTCGAAAACAATTTCAGTGATAAAATTCAGTTTTTAGACGTATGAAGAAAAAGACCTGAATATTCTTTTTTCTGTACAAATATAATTATAACACATAATCATACTGAACTACATCAATACTACTTCAATTAATAAAGAAGACGTGTAAAGGAAAACAGGACTGACAGTTATGAAAACGCGATGAAAACGAATGACTATGAAAAATGAAGATTATAAATAGAGCGATCTCTTATACTACCACCTACATACAACCACTACAGGGAAGTGTCAACAAAACATTTCTGTTTAACAGAAGGGAGATATTATGACCCAAAATATTTTTGCACAAGATTGAAGCAAATATTTTACGAAGAAGTGCTTAAAGTGAAACGATATAAGATGAATAAATCATGAACTATTCTTTCAAATCTCAGATAAATTCTGACATATCTTTTTCTCACATAACTGACCAAACCGTTGTCGTCAAAAATGCGAGTTCTCAGGAAAAAAAAATTGTTATGTTAAGCTGGACTATTGTCAGACTGTCCTCGTATGTTCCCCATTATGTAGCTGTCCCATAATCTGAAGTGTACACGTAAATACTTCACGGGATTAATAAAATAACTACTATTTTCTTGCACAACGTTGAAGCAAGTATTGCGAAGAAGGACTGAAAGTGAAACGATAAAAGATGAATCAATCATGAACTACCTAGTTTTCTAAATCTCAGAAATAACCTGACGTATGTTTCTCTCTCATATTTGACTTAATTGTTTCTGTCACAAATGCGACTTTTTAACAGAAAAAAAATTATTGTTATGTTAACCTGGAATATTGTCAGACTGTCCTCGTATGTTCCCCATTTTCTAGCTCTCCCATAATCTGAAGTGTATCTACACGTAAATATTACACGAGATTATTAGAATAACTACTATTTTAGTAGTTATTATATTAAATTCGTGAAATTTTAAAAATTAATAAATTAATAAAACTTAATAATTAATAAAGAAAAAAATTATTTTCATGTTAACCTGGAATATTGTCAGACTGCCCTCGTATATTCCCCATTTTGTAGCTGTCGCATAATCTGAAGTGTACACGTGAATACTTCACGAGATTAATAGAATAACTACTATTTTCTTGCACAACATTGAAGCAATTATTGCAAAGAAGGGCTGAAAGTGAAACGATAAAAGATGAATCAATCATGAATTGCCTAGTTTTCTCAATCTCAGAAATATCCTGACATATATTTCTCTCTCATATTTGACTCAATCGTTGCAGTCACAAATGCGACTTTTTATCAGAAAAAAAAATATTGATATGTTGACCTTGAATATTGTCAGACTGCCCTCGTATGTTCACCATTCTGAAGCTGTCCCATAATCTGAAGTGTACACGTAAATACTTCTGGAGATTAATAAAATAACTACTATTTTCTTGCACAACATTGAAGCAAGTATTGCAAAGAAGGGCTGAAAGTGAAACGATAAAAAATCAATACATAATGAACTACCTAGTTTTCTAAATCTCAGAAATATCCTGACATATGTTTCTCTCTCATATTTGATCCAATTATTTCTGTTACAAATGCTACTTTTCATCAGAAAAAAATTATTGTTATGTTAACCTGGAATATTGTCAGACTGCCCTCGTATGTTCACCATTCTGAAGCTGTCCCATAATCTGAAGTGTACACGTAAATACTTCTGGAGATTAATAAAATAACTACTATTTTCTTTCTTGCACAACAATGAAGCAAGTATTGCAAAGAAGGGCTGAAAGTGAAACGATAAAAAATCAATACATAATGAACTACCTAGTTTTCTAAATCTCAGAAATATCCTGACATATGTTTCTCTCTCATATTTGATCCAATTATTTCTGTTACAAATGGTACTTTTCATCAGAAAAAAATTATTGTTATGTTAACCTGGAATATTGTCAGACTGCCCTCGTATGTTCACCATTCTGAAGCTGTCCCATAATCTGAAGTGTACACGTAAATACTTCTGGAGATTAATAAAATAACTACTATTTTCTTTCTTGCACAACATTGAAGCAAGTATTGCAAAGAAGGGCTGAAAGTGAAACGATAAAAAATCAATACATAATGAACTACCTAGTTTTCTAAATCTCAGAAATATCCTGTCATATGTTTCTCTCTCATATTTGATCCAATTATTTCTGTTACAAATGCGACTTTTCATCAGAAAAAAATTATTGTTATGTTAACCTGGAATATTGTCAGACTGCCCTCGTATGTTCACCATTTTGTACCTGACCCATAATCTGAAGTGCAATTTCTTGGAACACAACAATACAATACGGCCGGTTCAGACCGAGCGCAAAGGAGAACGATTTTGAAATGTAACATTCCAACACCCGAAATCTATAAATAAACCTTCTAGGAAGTAACGACCGCCCCCACAGACACAACAAACTCTCAGCACATTATATGGCGCTTAAGTATTCCAAAAGGAATTTGTGCTGCACAGACAAAGCTACCTGTATGCTGATAAAATCCTTCAACAGCTATCCTGTTAACTGTATTGACAGTATCCTGCGAACTTCTTGGATTTTTATATGTTTATTTCCATTTAATTTACTTCAAGAAAATTATTCGATTTATTTCATTTGCTTTCATTGTATGAATAATTGAAATAGTGCTGATGATAACACAGGCCCACAACGATTTTGGTGCCGGGGTTTTTAGACCTGATTTTAAGTATGTCATATATGGCGATATCAAAAATGTTACCGGTTTGTTTCTATCAGCTCTAGTTTACGAGATAAAAAAAATACACTTTTCACGAAAAAAATTATTTTATTGGCATTAAACTTCAAGAAATTGAAGTTCTTCATCGTCTTTATATCTTGGTGAAAACGTTCTCCTTGCACTTGGCCTAAATCTCTTAAAATGTGTTGGAATTTATCTATATGACTATTGAGATAGTGTAATTTTATATTCATATTACAGCCTAAATCTTTGAAACGAAGTAGCATTTTCTCTACTAATTGTATATAGTTTTCAGCCTTATTATTTTCAAGAAAATTTTTTGCAATTGCTACAAATGATTTGCACGTAAGTCTTTCCAGATCATTCATTGAATTCTCAAAATTGTGGTGTTTTTCATTGATTGACGTATTTGAGGTCCGCCAAAGATACCTGATTTCAGTTTTCAGTACTTAAACCAGGAAATTTCTGTGAAATAAACTGAAAACATTGAACTGAAAAGGAATTTCCCTAATTTTATATACAATGGCAGAAGAATTATTTTTTCTCTTGAAACTAATGGTTTATTGAAAACATTTCTTTCCCCAACAAGAATAGCATTTCTCATAGGTCAATTTTTCTTAATACAATGATGTGATTTTTTTGAACAAAAAACTGAAATAATCATCATTCTCTCGGGCGATATGTATGTATACTCGAACGTCTGAGGAAAGATCTACTCAACAAGAAATAGGTATTTCAGCTTGATCCTCCTGAGATTTGGACAATACCCGATGAAAAGCCGGTATTCGAACATTTCCTGAATAAGGAATAGGTCTTTTTGTTGAAGAAATATTAGGGTATTTCCATTTATGGCATTTGTTTTTATTGATGCCCACTGTATTAGTCATAAAAAAGTAACAGTCGTCATAATGATTTTTTTGTTCTCTCCATATCATATGCACTCCAAACTTCAAAGACTTACGTGTACCTTTCCCCCATTGTCGCAAATGTTCAATGCAAATTTTACATACACTATGAAGCGCCCACACTTTTTCTTGGTGTAGATTTTTAATACCGAAGTAAGCAAAATACAGACGATTCACAGTGTTTGTGGATCGATTTGTACTGATTTTTCATTATACATTCACCACAAACATAACAAAACATATCAGGATGGTTAACACAACATCTGAACGAGTTAGCCATAATGAAATAGTAATATAAACTTTATCCATGTTATCCTAATAATGACTATTTACGAACAAGACCGGCAAACATTTAAAATGAGGGTAGTAAAAAAACTAGAGCTGATGAGTTAAAATGACATATGTCAATATATTGTACATTACCTACTTTTTCGACCAAAAGCACAAACAAAGCTGCACCATGAAAAAATTTTTTTTTGATAATCATTTACAAGAATTGAATAATAAATAAAATTCTAATTAGTACATAAATTTATTTCGCTATGAAACACCTTCAACTAGGTACCTTATTCAGATTAATCAACAATAAGTTTATGAACAAATACGTCAGAAAAGCAATTAAGGAATTAAATATTGGATCAATTACGTTATTTCAAGGTGCTTTTATATATATAAATGGTATCTGTGGACTTATCAAACATATTTTTAAACCTCATTGTTTGTATTATGAGTCGTTATTGAATATACCTCAGAAAATATGACGAAAAGTTCAACAACCATCCTAATAACACCATCTATGCGTTGCTATATAATAACATTTCGATAATAATCTAAGTGTTACTATTTAATGAAAAGTTTGTTCTTCTATCGTAAGTGTAAATATTTGAAAGTTTGAAAAAAAAAGGCAATTCAAAAGCATTTTGACTAGTAGTAGATAACTTATTTAAAGATATGGGGATATTTAATTCATATAATGACAATTATATTATACTGAGTATACTATTATTACTTGATGTATTATTATAATGAAACAAATTAAAATATTTACTATATAATCAAATAAGAATGTTTGCATGAGTGCAGTTTCGAACTTTCGTACATCATACGCAGATCATACACCTGGCGTATAAAACTCCTGTTTAAACCAGCTCTAGTGTTCTGTTTTAACACACACATTTTTCTATTTGAAGAAAGTTTCTATGGGAAGAAAAAATGTTTTTGTAGAGAAATTATATATATTTTATATTTCTATAGAGAAATTAAAACACTAAACTGCAAAAATGTGATAATATTAATCTTTATTTAGCAATTGCTATCGACGACATCTTCATACATGTTAAGATTACACATCATACATTTTGATACTAAATTATTAGTACATTTACATTGAAAATATCCAAATTTTTATTTTACACAATTACAACACATTTTTCTGAATAATTTTAAATTCTCAATAAATTTTGATACTAAATTATTATCATATTTTCATTGAAAATATCAAAAGATATATTTTATCAATTACAACACATATTTCTGAATAATTTTGAGTTGCCACATTTTTGATTTGATTTGGTGATGCATTGTAGTTTATTGTCAAACCTCTATAAAATTACCTTTTTTATAGTTCCCTTGTCCGTTGCATAAATCTACGTACAAATTATTCAAATTTCTTGTATTAGTATTATTCACTGTCTTCACGTATTTAATGTTTTTGTATATATGAGAAAGAAAATGAAATATCTAAAAACAGCTCTATCAACAGATTCAAAATTTCGGAAAACACATTGCGATTCATCAATTTCTACAGTATTCAAACTTTCCAAATTTGATCTACGTTTCTGAGAATCCTTCAGGGAACTTTTAAAACGTGTACCATATCTCATATAAATTTTGATCACCCTTACTGAAACTGAAGGAACAACCAACAATATATAAAAGTTTTTTATACAAAAATGAACTACTTACAGACGTAAAAGATAATTTCTGTACTTACAAACCAGATATTTTCTTCTAATAGCTATAAGATTTCAAATATAATTTTTTGTGCTATTCCAAACTGTATATAAATTTTATATAATTATTGAAATTTTCTGTATTGTAAAACTTTAGTAAGTACCTAATTTTCAATGGTTTGACATAAGATTCTCCTCGCTTCAATTTGAATTAATTAAGTACCTTAAATATGTTATAAATAATAAAATTATGCAGTACCTGGTTATCGCCAAACAATATGGTCCAAAATTTAATTATTCTTCTTCATGAGACGAAGAAATCAAAAAAAGAAAATCATGTGATAAACAAATATAACGTACGTTGTAATCTATTTTTCGCATATTCTCATATATGTATTTCAGTATTTTGTTCATCCAAAAATGTTTTATTTTTTAATGTATCATATTTTGCAGTGTTCATGCTTTTTAAAGTCAGCACTGCGAAAACACTGCGCAACAATGAAATTGTTTCAGTCTCAAAATAAGTTCAATTCCGTGTCTTCCTGTTTACTGAATGCAAAACGACCATCAAAAGAACCGATTAGCTGTAGTTTTAGAGATACAAGCTACTTTTTATATTTCATAAATTCTTGTTTTTGAATTTTCGGAAAATTTGTGTTTCGAAATTGACACAGTTTTGGCATTGTTAATAGTCAAAATACACATAAATTCAGTATTTATTGATAGGTAGGATAGAAAACCACATTATATTTAAGCAGATTGGCCTGCAAGAAATCGTATACCTAGTTAGAAAAATGTAATTGCAGAGCCACTCGTAGATCCAATAAATGTTCTTCCTACCCCTTACATATCAAGCTGAGCTTGATAAAGAATGTTGTCAAAGCTCTTAAGCCAGAAGGCAAGACTTTTATTTACTTAAGAGACAAATTTCCAAAATCTCTGTTGGGCCACAAATACCTCAACATATAAAGTACATTTCATTCGATTTAGTTTTGGAAGGAAAATAAGAAGAAGCTTGAGAAGCTCTCAAGGTAGTTACTCTTGGAGTTTTAGGGAACGAAAGAGATGATAACTACCCTCAATTGATTACCGAACTTCCTAAGAAATACCACCAACTCCGCTGCATTATGTCCGTTAAAATCCATTTTCTCCACTCCCATCCTAATTTTTTCCCACCTTATTGCGGACATGTCGGTGCAGAGCATGGAGAACGGTTTCATCAAGATATTTCTGTGATGGAACAAAGACATCAGGGCCGCTGGAATGAAGCAATGCTTGCAGAGTACTGCTGGTTTGAATGTAGAAATGGCCCAGATGTCACAAGAGGAAAGCTAAAACATCGCGATCAAAGGAATCAGTTGATTGCCCGTAGATCTAAACACCTGCCAGTGTTTTTTTTGAAGAATTTCGAATTTAAATATCATTTATGTGCAATTACAATTCGACTGTTGTTAACATATGTAGGCATTCATATTTTGTTTCATTAACGTTCAACTTTTTTTATGTTGCGTAGTGAAATCAGTGCGTGCAGTACTTATGGCAGAATTGCAGATTATATTGATAATTTTTCGTACTTCAAGTTAACGATATTAATATTCTATTGAAAATGTTATATTACTGAAGGGTTAATTGAATAAACATAACCAATAATAGTGATAAAAAATATTTCTGTTTTTTCGTATAATTATGTTTGTCGATCATATTTTTTTTATATAACAAGTGCGTGTTTTTTATATTGGTTTTTTTTATTGTTTCAAATGACCTTTAGATATCAAAAAGAGTACTTTGATTTTGTTATTCATTTCGAATTCAGATATATAAACATGTATTACATTTTTTCTACATGATCAATTGTTTCTAATACTTGAGTACAAAGAAATGCAGCTTTTTCCAAAAACATGGACAAACCTCTTATCAGAAACCGATTCATTCTGAATTGTTGAATGAACATCAACAAAAACTTCGAGAACTGTTAAAATCATTATCAAGAAATTGCTGTTGAACATTTGAGGCTTCTTTAAAATAATTTTCGATATTTTATATGATTTTAACTACGGTAGATTATTTGAAGAATGTCTTGATGGCTTTAGAAAACCATCAAAATATATGACACAATTTCCAATTCTTCTATACAAACTCTCTGATTCCCAAATTTAGTTAGCCAAAGTAGTGAACTCCTGAACATTTCACACAATATAACATGAAATGGTTATAATATAAGTAGAAGTTGATTGTTCTGAAGAACAGTATAAAACAATGGATATAATGACGGACAAGTAGATCTAATGTCATTAGGAACGCCAATCAAAGAATTTCTTTCGTCAGGTTGAATTGCATATAATCTTTTTTCAATTTCTTTTATTATGCGGGAAAAATATTAATTTAGGTTTATTTTAATTTATAATGAATAGTTACTATCTGCTAGTGAAGTAAAATGTTCTATAATGTGAGACTTGAAGGAACAATAGTCACTGCTTTGTTTGCATCGTAGCTACTTATTTTTTATATTAAAATCACAGATGAAAATTCATTATACTCAGACTTTTTGAACATTTACAGGAGATATCAACTTCTGAATTACTTGCAATCATAAAATTTTCCAGACATTAGAAATCTGTTAAATATTCGACAAACTGAAAAATGTAAATATTATAGAAAATCAAAAAGTAAATAGTGAGTGGAAAATTTTCACTACATCGTGAAAAATCGTGCTTTTAAAATATAGCGGACTGAGAAAAATTTCAACGATCCCAGCAGTATTGTCAAGTATTATAAATATTCTGAGAGTTAAAATTTAATGCTCTATTGTTTGCAGGTATACAAAATGAAACTTGTTTCAATTTTTAAAGCTTTTTGCATCGTATTAGTATAAATAATTTACATTAATGAATGAAACGGTTTTATATGAAGTTATATTTATAACATACAAACGTATAACATTTTTATTCGAAATACACATCAAACGAAAGAGTTTTGAATAAATTTAATGTATGTGCACATATTTGAAGTAATATAGCATGAGTATTCAAAGTTAATTCCGATATTGGTAGTCACTATTTCAATATCAGAATGAGAATAATCTGTATAACTGAATTTTAACACAATTGAAAAACATGGTTTATCATCAACATCTGATGGAGCCACTGTGTTTGCGAAACGATATTGTCATATTTTGAATTAATTATAGTGAAAATCGAAAAACTACTTAGTTTTATTTAAATTGAAAAACAATTTATGTGAAGAAAATCAAATGATAATTACTTAATTCAATATTATTTCTCATTATTTTTTACATCATACATGTTCATGATACATTTTATGAAATATATCATGTGGATGTAAATGAAGAAGAGTTAAAAATAGAATGTCTGAAATATTCTGAATAAAAATGAAGGACCTAACAGTAAAGAGGAGATTATCATCTTTCAAAGTACCTACAACAAGATTGAAGACACTAAACTAAATATTGCATTATTTGCAATATTTGCCGGCATAATGGCAACGAACCGAAGTAGAGAGAGCACCTTCTCCAAATTGAAAAGAATACAAAACGAAATGAAAAGTACAATGATTTAGAAAGATGTACCAAATGGTCGCGGATGTCCATAGAATATTATGTGCCCAATAACATAGATTTTTCTCACCTTCAGTAGAGAGCGCACCCTTCTCCAAATCGAAAATAATACAAAACGAATTGAAAAGTACAATGATTGAGAGAGATTTACTAACTGGTCGCTGATGTGCATAGAACATGATGTGCCCAATAATATAGATTTTTCTCACCTTAAATCTATGAGGGTATAACAGTATCAACTTAAATTCAATATTTAATATCAATTTATAGTCAGCAAATGAATAAAAATTAGTGTAAAACTTTGGTCGTTTACTTTTTTGTCAATTTTAACAAACTAGTCAAGGCAATAATTTCTACCAAGGCAATAAGGCTCACATTATCCTAATGTGCCCTTATTAATATAGTTTGAAGTCCCTGCTAACAGAACCAGATCAATCTGTAAACATCGTCTCTTTTTCCATATAATAATAATAAGACATTTATTCCCAGCAGATATACATCCAATTACAAAGAAAAATTACAATTTTCAAAAAATTGCAAAATTGTACACAAATAATAATAAATAAGGAAAAAATTAACTAGAAAAAACAAAAAAACAGAGAGTATAAGCGAATATATACAACGGAAAAATTAATTCAAAGTAAATTGAAATAGTATTGAACAATAACCAGATAACCAAAAATAAAATGAAATATTGTTTATTACAAAGTTACGTATGGTCAGCAGAAGTTGACCATTTAGTAACGAAATATATTTAAAGAATAAAAATAAAATTAAAATCGATTGCGTTAGTACTATCTAGTAAACAAATTAAAATTAAAATAATATTTATAACTAAGTCATATGTAGGCAACAGAAGTTCAGGAAAATATCACATCCCATTGCGCTGTTCTGAATGGCACGCCAAGTTAACTGATAGCCGATCAAAATAGATATTACATCCAACACAACGCCCATCATAAAGATTACATATACAGTTGATAGGAGAACGTGACATAACATTTGATCTGCTGTAAGTGACATAAAATACATTATTCCGCCTCAGACCAGTCCTTGGTACGCGAATATTTATTTTCCTGAGAAGAAATGGTGAGTCAATCGAATTGTGCAAAATTTTGAATAGAAACGTTAGGCCGAACCGTTTACGCCTCAATTTCAATAATTTAGTTCCCAAACTATCGGTTGGGATGAAATGGTCGAAGCCTCTAGAAGGATATTGCGCATAACATCTGAAGTACATATACTTCAAACATTTGCTCTGAACTGCCTCCAAGTCGACAATAGAATTAATGTACATAGGAGACCAAATTATAGACGCATATTCCAGTTTACTACGAATGAAGGAGTAGTATAGCGTTTTTATTGTGTCAAGATTAACAAAGTTGCCCCAATTTCTGACCAAATAACCCAGCATCCTAGAAGCAGAAGCCGTTATAAAAGTTATATGTTCAGAGGACAGCTTATAGTCGAAAAGTACCCCCAGATCCTTAAACTCAACACATCTATCTAGAATTTGACCTTCCAATGCATAACTATGATGAATTGGAAACAATTTTCGAGAAAATGATAAAATTTTACTTTTACTGATATTCAGTTTCAGCCTATTGCTGTTACACCACAAATTAACCGCGTCAAGGGAAGACTGTAATCTGACACAATCGAACATTGTACATTATGTTGCAGTATCAAATGCTAGAAAAATTCATCAGTTTATATTAATTAAAAAAAAACATTGACAGTTATTTGTAATTTTTTGGTTTATGTAGCAAATTTCAGATAGTTATAAGCGGGCAGTTGTATGTCAACAAATTTGTTAAGTGAACTACACAACTTAATGAAGTTATGAACTTAAGTCTTATATAAATTGGAAATACATAAAGATAGAAATTGATAATTGTGAAAATTAGACGTCTGATGAATGGGTTAACAGAACTATCATAATATGTCGAGCAATCAGACCTTCATTCTACCATATTAACCGTATATCTGTTGTCATTGAACCTATACGTCGCAGGAAGTGCGATTTAAATGCAGTTATGTGGAAGCATGCACGATGACGATTTGAAAGTGAGCAAAAGAACCCCGGTTAAACTTTGCCGTCGTCTTCGTTGCCTCCGGGGCAGACGGTCGGCGTCCGTGGTTGGGTGGCCAAGCGAGACTCCGATTGGCGTCGCGACAACGACCGCTGTTCTGTTTGAGCTTTAAGCTAGATTTTGATGAGATTCTTGTTTTCAGTTATGTGTTTTTCCTCTCTAACTGCTGCAGAAATGAAGGTAGAAGTTTTGATTTTATAACTAATCAAATTATAACGTTATAATTTTGTTAGGTGTCATATATTTTCGTCAGAGTTTAGTTTTGTGAGGTTAGGTTGGTACTCTTTCGTCCTAATGTTAAGTAGGTCTGATTTTCATGTTGTGTTATTTGTAAGATGATTGGAAAGTTAACCTGAAACTTGAAAAAAAGATGGCTGGTATTTTTTTTTTGGATAAGTTATCAGATATTAATTATTATCAAGATAGGAGACGTGTTAAGACGTTCATCAATTAAATACTTTTTCTTTTATGGAATTTTGTTTTGAAGGAAAGAAGTATCCAGTATTTGGGATTATTTGATGATTGTTAAATTCTTCTGGCATTGTTAGTTATTTGGAATTTGTGACCAGAAGAAGTACCCTTCAGGGGATCAAAGCACGTGTTCTTGATACACAGTAAACCACACTACATCTTTGCGTGAGTCCAAGTATTTTTAGTTAAGTTTTGATTATTTGTTTCATGGAGGCTTTTGTTTCAGGGTTTTTTGTTTTACGTTTTCTGTTTTCATTTTTATGTTTCCTTTTTGATTTCTCCGTTTTGTTTTTGAGTACTGGAATTATTGAGAATTACCATTTGGAGAAGGTTTGGTAGAAGATCTTTGAGCCTAAACCTGGAACTTTGAGTACCCTTGGTGTGGTGAGAGTATTTCAGTACATTGTTTGAAGAGACATTGTGATATTTGATTTTATACTTATTTTATTAACCTTGAGCTTACTTGATTTAATAACTGTTCAATTTACATGCTGAATATTTCTTTTTATTTAAACATTCATTATATACATTTCTTTCATTGTGACGATTAAGTCCTCTTAGCTAAGAGAGAATTAATTTATCTTTTATTTGTTTCGATTTCTCTTTTAAGTATTTCAATTTATTAATTTTCTTTTATATTTAATATATATCTATATATAATCATATCATCATTTATTGAACCAAGTGGATATTAGTTACTGTTAGGGAGAACTAAGATTAAGAACTGTTAGATCTGATGGAGTTGTTGTTCGATCCTCCAGAAAACCAATTGAATTGTACCGAGAACTTTCAAACCTCTAGCGCCTGGCATTAAATTTTTCTTACTTGATTAACCCACCCCATCTTCACTGTAGCTAACTGTGGTGTGGTACAATTCATTAACTTTCAGTTCTCGCTTAATAGTCTCTTAGGATTTGAACCAGAGGTTAATCGCAGGTATACATCTTGTGTGTGTGAGATCGACGATGTATACAAATCTATAACTAGATAGCTAAAGTAGGTTATAAAATATCTGATTAAAGTTGATTGCATGAACTTCACTCGTGCCTAATTACATTCGTAAACACCAGGAAAGCCAAAGCTCCTTGATAGTCCGAGCTACGGTCGACTTTAAATAGGCAATGAAAAGCGTAGTCCGGCGGTGTTGCCAAAATTGAGCCGGTGGTCTACTCTCCTAGTCGGTTGTTCCCAAATTTTCAAGCATTATTTCAGATCTTTTTGTATATTCCGAGCGAATAAAAAATATTCTTGGTATTTATAACTATATTATTCCTGCGCACATAATCCTTTTATATTCTTTGTATCATTTAAATAACATAAACTTTTCTGGATTAAATATGTGAAAGGTTGATCCACACTCTCTGGAATATCTTTGTCTCTTATCAATAAATTTTCTATTTGAGACCACCAATCCAATTTGAAATCAATAGGTATATTCCAACTTGAATCAGTGTGCAACAATTTTTTTCTATTCAAAAATACTGTTACTAATATGTCTTCATTCACTGTAACTTGGTTACTTATGATAATAATTTCTTCACTCAAATCAAGAAGATAAAAAAGATAATTGTTGTTAACTGAACCCATTTTAACATTCCAACAATCAGGAATATTAATTTTACTGGGCTGATGAAGAATTAAATAAAAATTGACAATTGAATCTGACTGTTCAAAAATGTTATTCAAATAATCATTACGAGCTAAATTATCCGCCATTCCTATGGACTTTTCCTAGGTCACATTTTTGACAAATAATTCGAAAAATTTGAAAAAATAGAAGGAACCGCGTGAGGGACTAATCTTTTAAGTACGCTTGCAATCCCACCAGGTGAAACAAATTTCTTTTCCCTGATGGAAAATGAAAGTTTCAGGGAAATGCAAGGCACAAACAACTGAATATTTTGTTGAAGCCCAATTATCTCGTGGTATAGATTACATCCTACTCTTTGAAAATTAATTTTTAGGGAAACTAAAGGTCGATACTAACTGCCCATCCGCGTTCAAGGTACTGTTATAATTTGATTCACAACTAGGAATGCAACAAATTTTCGTCATTTTACGAGATTATACTTATTAGAAATTTTCCCATTGCAAGCTTCAAACTTACTGAATCACCTACGGAACATACCGCTTCGCTATATTTTATAATACTCAAAAATTATTTGTAGGTAATCTACTCAATTTTTATTCGATGAAATTGTTACACATAAAACACTTAGTAAGTTATTAATAATTTATAATTACGTTATAACTTGATATTGTATAGATACATATATTATACAGAAACTATCATCATTAGCACCTATAAAAAATTGATGAATGGAGGATTAATACTCAAACCGTAAAATTTTTTACTTCAAACTACAAAAGTCTTAAACAGCTCATCGATTTCGTTTCATTGAGATCGGTACACACTAAACACTTTGTTTTTTATATTTAGATGTTGAGATTTCAACAAATTATCAAAAATAACACGTGTATTCAATATACACAATTGAAAAATATAGAATTTATAATAAAAGGTTGAATTATTTAACTTCAAACCGCGAATGTTTAGACCACCAGCGCCACAAAGCCCCCTATACTCATTTCATGTCCTGTTTAAAGTCGGCCGTAATCGAGCCATTCTTCATATTTTGAAATTTTTGGAGAGTCGCAATAGACAGCTTAAATCCTTACAACACAAAAAGGGGCAGAGCCATTAATGGCTCTAATCAAAAGAGTTTATAAGGGTAAAATTCCATGAGAAATATTTCATTCATTATTTTTTTATTTTTGGCGAAGGAATAAGACTTCTTTATATTTTTCGTTTTGGAACCAGCGGTTTGAAGGTAAAATTTTTAAGCCGAATTATTTAATCATTTAACTCACCTGGATAAAACGGAAATATTTTGTTCAAAAGTCCCCCTTAAACAAACCCCTTAAACAAACAAAAATCGAATTTTCTATTATTTCACCAAAAACGGCAAAGCACTAAATGAAAATGTATATAAATATTCTTATAGAATTTTGAAGTAAGAAACGTATTTGTTGGCAGTCAGTATAAGCTCTCCACTCATTGACGCCAGACTTTAGCTTAGACTTATTGCTAAGATATCTGATCAGTAGCTACTGCTGTATATAAGGTAGTGTTCAAATAGTTACATTGAAACTATTATTTCAATGTATTATTCAACCCTTACATTGAAAAGATTTCTTATTCAAAATAATATCTCATTGTATTCACCTTTTCCGGGCCGTAAATTTGGTCTATATTGTTTCTAGCTTTCTATGTACTCGTACAATTTTCTTATATCGAAGAAAATTACAGGATGTTCTATTTTTGAAGTGTCTTCGAAAAAGCTGTAATTCAGTTCAACAACTAATTATTCTCTGTGAAAGGAGAGATATCATTTTATCTTCGCCCTGCAATTGTGAAATCAGTTTGCAAATGTTCCATGAGATTAGTCAAAAACTTGTAATAACTCGTCATCGTCGTATTTCAAATAAATTTCCTTTGAAGAAGCAACTGCATCTTCGAAATCTATCTTATAAAAAATTTTGATCTCATTAAAAAATCTATAAATTGATTTGATACGTTGTAGGTTAATGATAATTTAACTTTCGTTTGCAAGTTCTTCGTTTAATTTTTCGAAGAAATTTTTGAATTATTGATGATTTTCTGCAGTGCGAATGTAATTTACAATATGTAACCCGTGTTCTTGGTGAATTAGGTATCCAGTGAATCGGTATGAATATTATAGTTTTATAAAATGTAATTTGGTATTAATTTTAATTTTAATCTGATATTAAAATGGCCGACTGAAAATTATTGAGTTGTACGAACAATTTCTCTGGGAACTATATGAAAAGACTTAATATAGAGGCGTAAAGAAGTAGAACTCTAACAAGAAAATGTAAAATAAACTTCTTTACCAATTAAACTTCCTGATGAAATGAATGGTAATATAATATTTGAATGAAATACGAAGACTGATGATTTCGAAATATTTATTTTACTCAAGATGCACATAGATCGCTATTTATCAATTTTTTGCTTCAAAAGCTTCTATTAGGATATCACAAAATTCGAACTGAAATGGAACAGTGTGGTCAACTCTATGTATAAACTCATAAGCTTAGGGTCCCTTGTAGATACTTGAATTTTTGGACTGAAAAACGTATCGTAATATGCCTTGGAAATATATATTTTCAGAAAATTAAATGTTTAACATATATTCAATAACGAAAGTTTCAAGAGGGGGCCAACTAACAAATTTAAAGCAGATACGTTATGTCCCAAATTACATATCTTATGTCAATATCTGAAGATGAATAGTTTTATTTGTCGAATGCGTAATATATTATAGTAATGCGTAATACCTATATCACTTTCTTATATTCAATTCGAAAAAAATGTTTATATACATCGAAAATAAGGACCAAGTATAATGCTGAAATAAACACATTGAATAAATTATTATTTAGTGTACATATTTCACAGCTATTCCAGTCTTGTAAATCATATACTGAAAAATTCGAAAGTCACAATTTTGATATTTTATTGAGATCTGAAACATATCAAAATATTATAATTACATATTGATATTACATATTAAATCAATGTTAATTTAAAGTATTTAATTTTTACTTTTTATTAAAAGTAGAAAGTATTAAATCTCGCATTTGTTGTCGATCTTAGAAGTGTTTATCTTATTGCAATAAAATTTTCGTGAAGAAATTTTTCACCATTTTCCACTTGTGGTTTTATTGATATACTGGATTCAACAACTTCAATGTAATGAAACTGTATTTCATAAGGGACGAATAATATGAATAATAATAATAAGTCTTATAAATATATATAAGACTTATAAGATATAAATATAAATAAATTTTTCTCATGCTAAGGTGCTTAGAATACTGGGTTACTTATAATTGGTAGGTGATTGAGTTCAAGTCTTGGAAATGACAAGAATCTAGAAGAACAAACTTTGTCATGATTTTCATCAAAATTCATAGTTTTGATTGACTTAAAAGCATGATACTGTTGAAATTTTTATAGGAATTGTGTGAAATTGCAGATTCTCTAGATACATACCTACCTTGTACTGAAATATAAGAGTTAAAATAATGTTTTCACTACAAATATCACGATGTTTCGATTCACTTCTTGATATTTATGATGGAATTAATTTTAGATTTTTAATTAACATTTTTTTAAGTGGTTATCGCTAGATATTTGTTCATGCTTCGAAAACACATATTTGGAATGTTGATAGCCTAATAATCCATCAGAAACCAGGCTAAATTATCGATGATTGACGATTGTTTTGCGAATTGGCAATAAATCTAATTAGTATATATCCTATTACCTTGTAATTCGTGTGACGTATATTTTTATATGTCTTTTTATCGGCACATTAAATTGGGTTGCGTCAAATACTAAGCGATTTACTATATTGAAAACATGTTCAACAAGAAGAATGACTGAAAGTTTCAACTACAAGTATCCTCAATATAATGGGAAATTAAATATTAAATTTTTAGTTAATATTAGGCATTACGGTATTCGAAACAGTGACAGTTATTCATAAGTAGGTGCCATGTCAAAATAATTCCACAACCATAATTTTCAAAAGATATAAGGAAATTGTTGTGGTTATGGTAATTTAATAATTTGAATTTCATCAAATAAAAACGAAATTTGTGGGAATTTGCAGTTTAATATGAGTTTGTTGATGGGTTATTACTCATCTGGGTTGAAGCCATATGCAACCTTAATTTTTCTTCTACTATTATTTGTTAAAATTGTTAAGTTTTCACAACCATCAGAAAATTGTTCTGGTTATGGTAATTTAATAATTTAAATGTTGGCAAAGGGCACGTATTTTGAGGGATTTAACAGTTTATTTATGTGGTTATTACCCATCAAAATTCGAGCCATATGACAACCGTAATTTTTCTCTGTTCATTATTTGTTAACATTGTTGAATTTTCACAACCATTTTGATTTTCTTAGTTTATGGACTAAGCCATCTATCTATCTAGGGTTTTCATTATTATCATGTATTTATTGTATGTGGAAATAATTTTATAATCATAATTTCCATACGACATAAGAAAATTGTTCTTGTTATGGTACTTTGAGTATTTAAATTTTATCAAATGGAAGAGTATTTTGTGGGAATTCGCATAGTTTTTATCAGTTTGTTTCGTTATTAATACTCATCAGAGTTCAAGTGTGATGTGACGACCTTCTTTTTTCTCCTTTTATTATTTGTTAAGTTCTCGCAACCATTCCCTTATATCTACAAGGATTTTCATTATGGTGCATAATGTATGCATTATAGTAAATCCTGAATAAAATAAAAGGAGCCCTCAAACAAATGAAATTTTTATTACACCATTAGTTTCTCATTAGAAATCAAATATTTAGATATGTTTTTGTAATATACGAAACTATATGATGAAAACAAATTTTTCAAACAGACAGAATGAACTACAATTTGGATTTCAAACATTCTCCAAGTGAATTAGGAGATTTCGAGTGATTAGTTGATTAGGTACCAGATTATTATGCGAGTCGGTAGTCATTCTTTCAAAGTTTTTGGTTAATATATTTTTTCTTCATTGGTGAGTTTTAATTCAGCTCTATTAAAATTTTTTGTTTGGGCCAAGTCGAATGAACAGTGTCATTGCTAATTTCCAGAAAATTGGTTACATATTTTCGTCGCAATCTACGTCTGAATATTTTGAAAATATTCGAGGCTTTTACGAAAGTTTTTAACAAAATGCTAGTGTAACATTTTGGGTTTTAATACCTATTACATCTACCTTCAAGCAAATTACGATATAATTATTATTACAATACTTTCTTTAAATAGTTGAATTATAGGCATGAATATGACTGAAAGCATATTTAATTTACCGACTGTCTAGCAGAGAATAATCAATATGCTTCCCTATAGTTTTCTTGGTCTCCATGTCAGCTATGTCAGAACTAAATCCCAGCAATATTTGTAAAATCCTGAAAATTCGAAGTTTGTTTCCTCACAAAATTATGTGAAATTTGTAGTCTAATAATAGTGGTACGATATGATGAAGCATTTTTAGGAAACTTGTAAACTGAAATATCTGGTCTTCAAGAAGCTTATATGCATATTCTGATAAATTTTTCAAAATTTCGTATTGAATATTCATTTGCATTTTTGCTTATAAAATTGAATGTTCTGAAATATGTTTTCATTGGTATTACAGGATGTCAAGATTTTGTACTCTAGCCTGTGTACTCTAGCTAATATCGATGAGTCATTGAATAAACATAAAGAACAGTTTGAATTGTTCATTAATTGATTTTGGTATTTCAAAAATGCCTTCGTTAAAATTAATATCCTTTTTTGGAAATTTATACCGAACAGATTTTAATATTAAGTTCAGAATATAAAAATTTGTCATCTCATGTTAACAAAATTTACAATATTATTCTCTATTCTCTAATAATATTATGCCATTCTCCAACTTTTTCACAGATAACAGAGTTTTTCTTACTATAATTGGAATTTTTCATCATATATATATATATATATATATATATATATATATATATATATATATATATATATATAATTCTTTAAATACATTACATCACATGAATATGAACTCATGAATAAATAAACGCTAAATTTGTCTCGACTCGAATAATTTTGCAATCGATAATTTGATAGGACTCGAATAATTTTGCAATCGATAATTTGATAGTACTAATTAAAAACATCTGAACCTAGAAGAACCCTCAATAACGACCTGAAGCCAAGTATTTTTTTTGGCGTTTTTGACCACGACTCATCAACAATGTATCAATTTTTCCAAAAAATCTTATCGTCTGGAAATATGAATATACAAAGAAATAAAGAATATACTCTACTTAATTCTTTCCGTACATTTTTGATCAAAAGGAAAATAAGTTCAGTTATAATTTAAATTCTTCATTCAAGACATAGGATATTTTTGCTTGAATAGATAGTTATAGTAGATCAGAAGATAGCAATTTAAGTTTCAACTACAGCATATGTGTTGCATAGTAGGTATTTCAGGTTTTGGACTCTTCAATTTCTCTATATATTATTTTATTCTCATTAGAAAATTAGTGAGCACTTGAAGAAATACTAATTGTGCGAATTTTAGTGGTTCAAGTGTTATTTTTGCCAGGAATTTATTAAAGGTCGGTTGATTCCTGATGAATGTGAAATTCTAAAATCATTAAGCTTTACTAAGGAAACGCATCTAAATTTATCCCATATTTAGGCTGATATTGAATAATTTTCAAATTTGTTAACTTAGGTACATAATTTTTAAGATTTCTGACAATCGAATAATACTGGAAAATTTTGAACTTGTTAAATTTCAAATTGAATAAATGTCGCATAAGATGTCACAAGTATGAATTATCTATAAACAAAGTAGGTAAAGACATCATTGACAATTTAGTTTTGTAAACTTGTATTAAATTTAAATAAACAACAAAAACACGAAATTTTATGGATAGGTGTTCAATTTGTTTGAAAATACATATATTGATATTGCCTAGATATGTGTTTTCAGTAGGCCCTCGCAAGTTTACTGGTATTTTTAATATGTTATCATAGTTACCATGTTTTGCATTGAAGATTTAATTTGTAATGTTAAATTACAAATAATGATAAATTCTCAAATTTTTATATCCATTAAATACCTACTTGTTATTTGGTTGAAGATATGTATTGAGTGAGAACTTATATAATAGTAAATATAATTTCTAATACAAGTTTCATCGAAAAACATGAATAAATAATCGGTTTGCAACTTTTGACTTCAGATATAAGTAAGTGCAAATATATAATTTGATGTGTAAGGCGATAATGATGATTCATGATTCATAATTATTCTTCATGTCCATCAATTTTTGCGTAAATTGATGGAAAATAATATTCTTAGTTTTCTATTCACAATGACTTTTTGCGAATTATTTTTGGGCAATAATAACTACTCTATACTTTGAATGTTCACATCGCAAAATGAAAAATGAAATGAATCGCAAAAAAATAATGTTTTATCCCCCATATTTTCACACTCCTATTAATTTACACAACCCCCATATTTTCACACACATTAATCCCCTGCAAATTGGTAGTTTCTATTGATCAATATTTAAACCATTGATTTGAGCAGTATACCGTAGAATCTGAACTAATTTACTGAATGAATATCAACATTCTTATCCACAAAATTTACATATATTAATTTTGTTAGATAACAAAATTTAAACTACACCAGGTGTAGTTCTTTTAGGTGAAGCATTTCTCAGCTTTATTACTTATTTTATATAGGTACTCATTTTTATTGTTATTTATTACTTCATAAAGCCTGAATATATATTATTATTATTGGCCATCTTCAGTTTCGATAAAGGGATGCATAGTGTTTATCTCATATGGTATTTTTGGATTTTTTTATTTGGTTTTCAGTACATTCAGTTCAATTGAATTTACCCATAAGTAGGTAGATAAATATGAAGGGTATTTTTGGATTTTTTTATTTTGTTTTCAGTACATTCAGTTCAATTGAATTTACCCATACGTAGGTAGATAAATATGAAGTTTTCTTTCGATAAATAATGTTATAATAGTTTCAGTTCAAACTCAAACTTTTAGGTAGGTATACCTGTTGATGAAGTTCAATCGAAATTAATTATTATTCCTTATTATTTACTCATATATTAGATTATCGAACCTGAGTTTTATGAGGAATTCGTTTATTATTGTGGTACTTTTATCATTGGATTTAGCTGGGTAGGTATATAGTTACCTATTTACCTAGATACTAGCAAGCAACAAAAGATCACCAACAGTAGGTGGATACTCAAGTAATTCGGTTGTTCACCTATTTATTCTTTTTGATTGAGTATCTTCAATTCTCTTTTTTCAAGTATGTTTTTTCAACATATTGAAGTGTTTTGCGTTAGGTACCTCTATCTAGAAATCATTTTTATTGAAAAAACGCTCAAATATTCCACTAAAAGTCAAAATATCTTCACGTATTCATCTGAATAATTTTTAATGGGTACTTGTTTTCACTTTGAATTCCTTAAATCTCTTAAGAAAGATTGTGAGTGCCGTTTTTTCATAATATTTATAGATATCAAAATTTAAGAGAAGAAAAAAATTCTGAATTATTGCTAAACATTATTAACTTACATTTAAGGACCTTCAGTTGAGGAAATTTTTTTTGTGAATAGTTACAATATTTAAAAATAAATTTTTGCAATGTTACTCTGGAAAACTCATTTGTGCGCAATATAAAACTGGTATGGCGATAGCGGCCATCTTGTAGGTTCCCCTCACTCCTCATGCACCTCCGACTTTGGCTAGTTTCGCAGGGAATTTCACTGATTTCCCGGAAAAAAGTGTGAACATTTAATTTAGTATCTTATGAAGGGGCGTTAATCCTATCAGTATGTGGTGACACAAAGAGGGTGTTCGTTTAGTTCTATAAGAAAAAAAAAGTTTATTTAGTTCCCCTACAAAAGTTCGCAAAGTCGCGCTTTGCGCTTGTGTGAATGACGTCAATCGCTCCGTCCTTGTTCAACGCAAAGAGTTAACAGTGAGCGATATTCTCCACGTTTGTCCGTGGGTTGCTATGCGGTACATTTACGAAACTCGGCAGTAAGTTAAGAGTCGTATACCAGATAGTTCGGTTGGTATGTTGTTTTCTACTTGTTGCTACGACCAATTCGATCTCCCCTCCCCTTAACAGCAGCGAATTAGCACAGTGAAATATTACGCAGAAATTTCGCAGCCTTGCTCATTCACCCTTGATTTTATCTATGTAAGTAATTTGTGTAAATTAATGTTTTTCGCTAACACATCACAAGTAGCCTTGACAACTGTCAAACCTATAGTTTTTTCGCGTAGTCATTAGAACTTTGATCTATGTCTCCTTTTTTTCAAACGATATAAACATAGGATATTTAAAGGTAATTATGAATATAAATTTATTTTTTTCTGTTTAATGCACTTGTGCTGTATTTTGACAAATCAACAAGTTAACAAGTAATTTTACTGAGGAAAACTCGTAAGGATACGACTTTGACTAATAAAAAATGTTCGTTTTGAATTTCGATAATAAAAATACTTACGATTATAAACTTTGAAAAAAGGACAAAAAATTAATTCTAGTAAGTATCTGTTTGATTTAATTTTGATTTTTTTATGAATCTAACTTCAATTTAACGTCTTCTAATGAAATAAGTCACGAATGAACAGTATGTTCTGTCGGAGGAAGCTGTGGGAAAACTATGCGAAACAGTTAATGTCCGCTTGAATCAACTAGCTGTCTGGGTCAGACAATGTCCGAATTCTTCCTAGAATCGTAATCCTGTAGTCGCTAAGGTCTAGGAACTGTATAGATTATAATTGTAATAGATGTTTGTGTGTGTGTTTGTGTGGGGGGAGCTGCGTCTGGCACATTGGGGCACCATTAAGGAGAGTATAGTTAGATTGCCGAAATGTACAATGACACTCGCAATTTTTTTCATAGAATCCATCGGACCCTATCCTACTTTTCGTGTTAACAATTTCAATTTTTCCGGTGGTGCTGGTACCTGCAGCCCAACCGACCCCTATCATTATACATTTATGAATTGAAATCATTTTTAACTCTACCGACAATTATTGCCAAATTCTCGATTAGTATTTCATTGGGATGAAATGAATCCTGGACAGAAAATATTACGTGCTTTATAGTTTACTCAACTCGTTATTTTTAATGTGAATCTTAAAACTCTTTAGCTACGAACTTCAAAACTCTAAAACTGTGTTTATAGAAATTAGATTAAATTAATACCTTGGTATGCTTAAGGTTATTGACCTAATACTTCAACTTACATATCAGCTTGAAGTTATGTGACATTACTTAAGTGGTTGGAGATAAGGTATATAACTAATTAAGCCTCTGCCTTTCGGTTGAATGCGTGTAATCGCTAGAAAAATGATATTTCAGAAGTTCTTGGAACATTGCTAGCACTTACCGGATATTTGAGGTATATATAGATATTTCTGTTTTACTTCCCATGAAATGTTTGACTATGGACATTGACAAATTTTGTGATACCTAATTAACTTAATAATACTTCTCACATCTTGATGATTTTTCTACATTCTTAAAAATGGCAGTCAAAATACTTAGCCTTCACACAAACATAGAGTTTAATGAATTTTCCGATTGTGTTTAATGTTCCGCATACAAATTGTTTAACCTCATTAGACCATTGAAAAGTGAAAATGTCGTTATCAACAAGCGCAATGAAAATTATTTTGAAAGTTCAATCTCAGAGTCACCTTTCCTTCAACATCGACATGTTCTAAAACCTTCCTTTATCAAATTGAAAAATAATGTTGAATTAGTTATATATCTGTTTTAATAGACATTTTTCTCACAATAGTCAGTGTCCAAAATGAAATGCCATAACAGTCTCAACCATTGTTCAGGTGGAACAGCCTTTTTGACATTGTTCATGTTTTAAGTAATTTTGTATCAATCATTGTATATCAAAAGTACATTAAACAAAAGTACATCAAAAGTACATTACATTGTCGCAAAAAAATCTCATAAAATGACGAATCTTCCCCTAAATACACTTTTCTGTTAGTGTCTCAAATTAATATTGACAACATTTATCAAATATTTTTGTCCTTCTGAACTTCTTAAAAATTATTATGGTCTCATTTTCTTCATGTAGATTGCATTATATATTATTACGTGCTAGATTTCTCCAATTTTCAAGTTGACTCGATCAGGTAATAATTTGTGTGCAGTTAGGGACCTAATCACTACAAAATGCCTTATGTTTTATTTCTCTGCGAATTGTACCTATGTGAGTTACTTATTGTAAAATTAAACTTTAAAGAAGGGAACTTTTTTACATAAAAGTGAAGTACGGAAGGGTTAGGCAGATATTTTATGGAAATTATTGCTTAGGGTTTGGTTTCAAGTTGGTTTAATTTATGTCTCTGGAAGTTTCGACATAGCGTGGTAGATTTTTCTGTATCGAGAAAAACCTCTAAGGAATATTGATAGATCCAATCGGATTTACTCGCTTAACGTTTGCTTCGGCGAAGTACCCTCAAAGATGTGACAAAAATGTAGGAAGTCAAATAACGACATTTTAATAGTAAGCTATTGAGCGTTTACAGTTTTCCAGCATTTCTTTATATTCAAGGAAATTCAAACCGAATTTATGTTAACAAAATATTTATTAATTGCAATGTCTGAGCAACTTCCACTTTCTGTTACATTTTTTGGTGTTTATTTATAACTTGGAAACCTTTATTCCTTAGAAGCAAATTTTGTTTTGATGGCTATAATCCTTTTTTTACTGAATGATTTCATTCAATGTGATCTTTCATATACATTATGGATTTTCTGCTCGTTGTGTTTGAGACCACCTACTGCAAAAACTAAAGCACTCCACAATTTTTTTTAGTTTTTCGACAACTAACAATTTGAACATAAAAAACAGGAGAAAAATTATTACATTAAATATCCTCTGCTCATTGAGTTTGCAGCAAAAAGGTACTTAGCTAATTATGAAATTTGTTGACAGTTAACGATTTAGAACTAAAAAATCGTAATGGATTTTCTGCTCATTGAGTTTGAGACCTAATGCTGTAAAAAAACTGAAAAACTCTACAAATTTTGGGGTTTTTCGACAACTAACATGTTAAGCATTGAAAACAAGAGGAAAATCTTTACTTTAAGTATCCTCTCCTCATTGAGTTTGCTGGAAAAATAAAAGGCACTTTGCAAATTATGAAATTTGTTAACAGTTTACGATTTGGAACTAAAAACTCATTATTGATTTTCTGCTCATTGTGTTTGAGACCTAATGCTGCAAAAAAACGGAACCACTCTACAAATTTTGGAGTTTTTCGACAACTAACAAGCTTAGCATTAAAAACAGGAGAAACGTCATTGCATTAAGAATCCTCTGCTCATTGAGTTTGCTGCAAAAATTAAAGGCACATAGCAAATTATGAAATTTGTTAACTGTTAACGATTTAAAACTAAAAACTCATTATGGATTTTCTGCTCATTGTGTTTGAGACCTAATGGTGCAAAAAAACGAAAGCACTCTACAAATTTTGGAGTTTTTCGACAACCAACAACATAAGCATTAAAAGGAGAAAAATCGTTACATTAAGTATCCTCTGCTCATTGAGTTTGCTGCAAAAATTAAAGGCACTTGGCAAATTCCATGATTTGGAAAGACGTTGAAAATGCCTCTTCGAAAGTTAATTGTTCTGTAATAGTATTGTGCATATTTATTAATATTCATTTATAAATTGCGCATCAACCACTTGAAAAGTCTGATATAGAGTTGAATATCATTGAATAAAATAACGATTGAATTGAAAGAAAAGTACTATTGAATGTATGCTAGGTTAGACTGTATGGATTTACCAAGAGATGAAATCATTTAAAATATATTGCTTTTTTAGTTTTTGGATATGTTTAATTATTGTTGGTATGATGAATGGGTTTTGACTCATTGCAAGCAAGAATGTCGATCTAGGAATCCTGTTATTAACTCACAGACAAATATATTTGGAAGTTACCCAAGTTCAACGACTTTGGTTTGGTGAAATATTCATGCTTTCCCAATCATGTATTGATGTCGAAAAATCTTGAACTCTATAAATAAACATGAATCCACTATGTTTACAGTAGAAATTATTATAATGCGTATTATAACTCCATTTCGAAAAATGTTGTTTAACGATTTTAAATTATCGGATTTATTCTTCATATAGCCAGCAAATTCGAATCATACTCATCGACGATTTACAAATAACTGTTGTCTATATATAGCAATACCCATGAATCTTCGGTTCTTATATTTAATGGGTTAAAATTAAGTCGTTCAATTCATAGATAGTTATTCCATAAAAGGTTATGTTTATTCCGAAGAAATGTCTATAATTTTCAAATTTCAACTTATAATTTTCACAATAACTTTCAAATAGCTGTTGAATATACAGAGCAAATTTCGTTATTGATAGTCGTGATCATTTTCTTCTCTTTATTCAATATATTTTCTTAGCTTTTATATATCGTGTCAAAGTAGTAGATAATAGGTTTTATTTGGTTGTCCTTAGGATCTCATTAAGATTGTTATTATTAATTTAAAGATTTTCCAACAATTTGTTTTTAAATTTATGAATTTTTCAATTTTAATTATGCTTAATTACTTAACAAGTGTTATTTTTGTTTAGTGATGTTTTTCACAATATTCACAGTAAGTCATTCCGTATTGGTTTTGACGTTTGACAGAAAACAATTTTTAGATAATACATTATTATATGAGCATACTTTTCAGTATATTGAATGAAATCTCTGTAATCTTTAGCTTGCTAGCTAGTATTTTAATTGTTTATCTCGAATAAAATGGACTTTTTTATCGACAAAATTGAACATTATCCTGAAAAATGGATATACAGAAAAGGTTTTGTAGTTGATAAGCTAAATCTCTGGTGTGCTTCCCTCCAATTTTTTCGTCGTTTCCTCAAAAACCTGCATATGATGGTATATCAAGTACTTTTTTTCTCTTCAGAACAGTTATCATTTAGAGTTCTAGAGGTACACTTTAATTACTCTAAATTTTGCACATTCCTGCACAACAACAATTCAAATGTAGTTGAGTTTGATGCCAAAAAAAGCTTCAAGAATTTAAAAGACTTAATCTCTCCTTCAAATAAAACTTTTTTCTTGATAAAATAACTTCAACCTTGAATGACATCGAATAATTAAAGAGGTAGAAACTTTTTTGATGAAAGGGAATGAACTGAGGGAGCTGATTCAATATTTAAGGTGCACAAACAAGATTTACGAGCACTTCATTTGAAGCAAAATTTCCCAATATATTGCTTTCTAAAATTTCTAAAAAATTCAGATGGACAAATTAAAATGCAATATTGGTAACTCAATTCTAATATGAGTTTTCCTGCATTTTAAATTTCGAAAATATACGAAGTAGTGAAAATATCTTCACTACAAACAATACTTAGTTTGAAGTTTAAGAAGTTGGAGTAATATCTCTTTGTGCTTGTATAAACTTCATGGTGTCATGATCTTGTCATTTCCTTCGGTCATCCAATCACCCTCCATAAAATATTACTTCCTTGTCTCTTGTAAATGTCTGAACGTCCTAGAAGCAATTTGGTCTCATCATGTCATTGATCGTCAAATTAATCGGAAGAGTAATTCACTATAATCCGTTCGATCGTAACGATCTAGGTAGGCTTGAATGAGGAAATATCGATAGTAGGAGCTATATTGATATCGAGAGTGTAAATCGATGTTTAAATAATATCGACTACAAAGATATATAGATTCAATCATGGCATGCTTGTTTTAAGAGGAAATATAAATTATGTGCTTCTTTGAAATAATCTTGAGAAAATATTACTATTTTCGATTGTAGTACTTTCGTAATATATTCGATGTTGTTTCCTATTCTACACCAGGAGCGGAGCACAGACAAATTGTATTTTGAGGTTTTTTAAATAGGGGCTGTTCAAGTATTACGTAAGCAGATTTATAACAATCATTCAATTCCTCCTTGTAAATCCAGCCAAAGTACGTAAGGCTCTTAATCTCCCTCCCATCTTTCTTCTTCTTTGCCTTCTTGTCCCGTTATACGGGGTCGGCTTTCTTGATCTTGAGGCGCCATTCATTCCGCTGGTTAGCATCGCCATCTGATAGTCCCAGCTCTTCATGTCCCTCTGGACTTTCGTCAACCAAGAAGTTGGTGGTCTACCTCTCCCTCACTTTTGTATAGCAATGGAAAGGCACTTTTTTACTATATGCTCTTCGGGACGTCGCTTAACATGACCATACCATCTTAGCCTGGACTCGATGAGTTTGTCCGATATCGGTGCAACTTTAAAACTACCCCGGATGAATTCATTTCTTATTTTGTCATTGTAACTCCTCCTGCCCATCGCAACATACGCATTTCTGTAGTAGGTATGTACTTTTGCACGTGCATCTTCTTTAAGAACCCTGTTTCGCTACCATTTAATATACCCTTTACACCTTCCTCTTTGGGAAGGGGATTTATACACCTTCCCCTTTGTCCTTATAGGCATTTTTGGGATAAATAATTTGGACATAAGACTCCGGTAAGCTCACGCCATTCACTCCATCCAGGGGTAATCCTGTGGGTTATGTCGCCGGATATAGACCCATCCTCTGTGATAACCGATCCAAGATATTTTAACTGTTTATTTTAACTGTTTTACTCTGGGTAAGAGACACCTTCGTTCCTATGGCCTAAAATTGCACACCATGTAGTCGGTTTATATGTGCATTTTCTTTCAATATACCTATTCTCTTTTCATTGATTCATAAGATATGCACAAATGTGTTATACACAACTTACCAAATTTTATTTATTGAAGAACTAACTTTTTTATATCAAAATACAGCGAGATAGAGAGCAATTTTCGGCACAACCTGAAGCAACACGTGTTCACGCAAAAACGTTGCGCAGACGCTAAAACTTCGCTTATACTTTCCACATTGGACATTAATTTCATGGTTAGGCCACACGCAATGCACCAGCCTCAAACGTTGCCACTGGGACTTGATGAAACCGTAGAAATAAATTGTCATGTACACAAACCTCAAACGTACACATATGTGTACAAGGTACTGAAGAGGTTAAGCTCGGGAATCATAGCAAGATGTCATCAAAAGTAAGCAGAGCAATGGTGATTGAGTCACAATTTATAGTTCAACACGCAGGTTTCGCTTTTCACTTGGTTAAACATTATCTTGAATAATAAATTAAAATTGAAACACTTCGCTCAAGTTTGGCCGAGTATATCAACAACTACATATTCTTTGGGTAGTTGACCCATTGTCAAGAGAAATATCAATATCAACAGTTGATATTGAAATTAGGTACTTCTGATAATGGTATCCATTTGTATCCATTTTAGGTAACATTTGTAGAATTCTTAATATAATCAAACTCAAGTTATATAGTAAAACTCTAACCAAGTGTAATGTTTTTAATTTAGTATTTTCAATCTTTTGGTACCTACTATTATCACTATTTTGTTAAACACAATATTTTATGAACCATAGATACTAACACTTCCAGATTTGATCCAACTTACATCTTTTAAATCCTTTCGAATTGATTTTTTCATTGAATATGCTTATTAAAACATGCAATCAAATTACGTTCTTCAACTTGAATATGTCGAATGGATGAAATAATTCTGTCATATTTTCTCAAATTACCAATTTGGATTTCGAGCAGCTCACTCCACTATACAGCAAACCCATAGAATTATTCACATGGTAAACCAAGCACTGGACCAAAAAAAATACTGTACTTCCGCATTTCTAGACGTGAGTCAAGCCTTCGATAAGGTGTGGCACCCAGGGTTACTATATAAAATAAAAAATTTTTCCTGTAACATACTTCAAACTTTTAAAATCCTATCTGGGTAGCAGAAGATTTCAAGTAAGAGTAAACGATAAAATAACCGTAAATTATACGATATCATCTGGAGTTCCACAAGGAAATGTTCTGGGCCCCGTGCTGTATCTGTTATACACAGCAGACTTACCTTCAAATCCACGTACGGCAATGTGTACATTTGCAGACGACACTGCTATTTATTAGCGATGAGGACCCAGAAGATGCTTCTCACCTGTTACAGAACCATTTAAATGAAATACAAACATGGTTGCAAAAATGGAGAATCAAGATTAATGAGACTAAATCCTTACAGGTCAACTTCACTCTACGAAAGGGGAATGTCCCCCAGTCTATATAAATCAAGTTGAAATACCTGCATCTCATACAGTTTCATACCTGGGTATGCACATGGATACAAAATAAACATGGAAAGAGCATGTTACTAAGAAGCGGAAACGAATGGACCTAAAAGTCAGAGAACTGCACTGGCTAATTGGTAGAAAATCAAAATTAACGCTGGCGAATAAACTCGTCATCTATAAAGCCATCATCAAGCCAATCTGGACATATGGAATCGAGCTCTGGGGATTCACCAGCAAGTCAAACATGGCAATAATTCAAAGAAGCTAGTCCAAAATCCTAAAAATGGTAACAAATGCACCATGCTATGTTTCGAATCAAACACTGCACGAAGACCTGAAAGTGCCATACGTGAGGGACGTCATCAAGAAAAGAAGTGAAAAACATCACACAAGGCTGGAAGGTCATATGAATGCTTTACTTCAGCCGCTGCCTGAGGTGCAAAGAATTCAGCGACTCAAAACAAAATGGCCAGAAGATCTGAAAGAGAATGGAGGCGGAACTGTCTCTGGACAGGACTCCAATCATTACATTTAAAGCCAGCAAATAAGTTTATAGAGAGTTCATAGTATTCTGATTGCTTGTGATTAATATTAGGATAAAAAAATTTTTTTTTCTCAAATTGAATATTTTTTTAAATAAGAGAAAATTTGACGCCTCAAATAAATCAAAAATGTATTATTTATTCATTTATTAACCGTTTGTTAATGATAGCACAATTAATTCACAAACAAACATCAAGGTTTATAAATAAAATTTTTTTTTAAAATATAATATTTATTACAAAAATAAGGTTTAAATCTGGTAGTCAGTCCATCTTCGAATCTCCTGACTATAGCACATGATTACACAAATCGAACAATACTCATTATTCATTTGAGGGTTCCTTAAATATCCGTTAGGCGATCCCATTTTGCTGACGCAACCTGTATTCAAATTCGATATTATTTACTGATTTAGGCGCCAGTGTGTGTAGTCCTTCAAATCTAGAATAAACCATGCACACTGTTAGGTATGTAATGGATACCAATAATTTGAAAGGTCGTTATCAATCTTCCTAACGTCATAGTGACGATAAAACATTTCATTGTTAATTGAATGCCGTGTTGCTGGTCTTAGTATTAAGCTTACCCGTGACTGATAACATAGGTGGGTTATTCGAATATGGGAGAACGCATTCTAATCAAATAGGTCAAATAATAACGATCAATTTATATATATTCTAAATTTTATACTCTGAATCTTTAATATTATGAAGATAGTTCGATAGTTCTGAAGGCACAACGTTGTTTTCTACTTACTACGACTGTAGTCGACTATTTCCGTGTTATTATTATTCGTAGAGTTCTTGAAATTTAAATTCATCAACAGAACAGACGAGCAAAATTTAAATATAGTTTCGGTGATTTCCTTAAATGCCTACAATTTAATAGAATTCAAAATGATATCTACTGCGTAATTCGGCTTACTTGAAAACAATCGTTCAACAATTTCACATACGTATTAAACTTCTCTTTGTAACGACTCAAAGGTTTCCTTATTCTTTTTTGGCTGATAACACGGAATCTAACTTAGATAAATAAATCTAGTTGCCAAAATTTTACATGTATTTATTATTTGTAAGCCTTAGTTATTAGCAGAATTATTAAATACACAGGAAACTTTTCAGATAGACTCTAAAACAGCCTTTGAAAGAATAACTAATATTCACACTACCGTTTTATTATATGTCACTTTCAAGGAAGGTCGAATTTTTTCATAGCTATATGCTCTTTCTCTGAAGCCACTTTCAAATTAAATAACCTTTAATATATCATAAAGAGAATCTGCCTTACTTTCATATTTTTACTCATATATTTACGTAGATATGATTCTTTTCAATATTTTACGTCAAATTATACAAATACTATATTGAATATAACTTAAATTCAAACACTTGAACTTATGATTTACACTTTATTGACTACATTGCATGACGCGTTTCGTCGTTACAAACGACTTCTTCAGATGCTTACAGAATTTACCATTGTGTAAGCATCTGAAGAAGTCGTTTGTAACGACGAAACGCGTCATGCAATGTAGTCAATAAAGTGTAAATCATAAGTTCAAGTGTTAGAATTTAAGTTATATTCAATTATAATGGATTTACATCAAGTAAACGCCAACACTATTAAATAAAAAAAATACTATATTATTCATATTATTACTGTGGAGTATTTTAAGCGAGATTTAAAGATATTAGAATATAAGTGTCTCGATGAAACGCGAATGTATAAAGAAGAGGTTTTATTCAATAAGTATAATTCCTTCACAACAGAAGGAAAAATGTATTCTAGAAAGAAAGAAAGAATGAATAATTCTGACTTTTCTTTGGTAGAGCAGGTCAGGTTGTCGTTCGTATCGTAACAGGTTTATTTGCACTTGACCACGACTCCTTCAGAGTTTAATTTTTTTCCCAAAATTTTCAAATTAACATTTATTTTTCTAACTTTAGTATTATCGATCTGTAATTGAAGATAATCTAATTCTAAGTGAATGAAATTGATTTATTCAAACGAAGTTAATCGATACTTTTCACAGAATATTATTTTTAAAACATGTTCTACTTTACCAAAATGGATTCCAAATTTAAAGTTGGACTTCACGAAATAGATCAGTGAAAATCATATTGATTTGTTTACCAACGTATAGAAAGTGAATATAACTTAAATTCAAACACTTGAACTTATGATTTACACTTTATTGACTACATAGCATGACGCGTTTCGTCGTTACAAACGACTTCTTCAGATGCTTACAGAATAATGATGAAGAAGTGAAGCTCTGAAGAAGTCGTTTGAACGATTTTGACAGTCGAGATGAAGCTCTGAAGAAGTCGTTTGTAACGACGAAACACGTCATGTTATGTAGTCAATAAAGTGTAAATCATAAGTTCAAGTGTTTGAATTTAAGTTATATTCAATTATAATGGATTTACATCAAGTAAACGCCAACACTATTAAATATGTATAGAAAGTGAGACAAAAATCCTAAAAAGTGATATTATAGGTTTGGTGCTCGTATGAAAAACCTTTCTTCTCCAATTTTCTATTCACTATCCATAAATACGAAATATCGGCCTATTACAATTTTATTAGATATATATATGTAGATATAGAATGTAATTCATGCATATCTTCTATCGTAGCCAAGTTCCCGATTGTTACTTCAACACTTTATAATAATCTAGTAACTTCACCGCATAAACAACACTTCATATTACTTTGCCTTGAATTCGTCGATGACGTGCAACTACTGCATGTTCGAAGTCCAAAAGTACATGAAAGAAGGGAAATTATTGTCTATTGAAGTATCAGAAACGAACCGTATTAAAAGTTTTACCGAATGAAACCTAGGTTTTGATTTTTATGATAACAAGTTCATAATGAAACAATATTCAGTATTTTCTCATAATTTAATACAAATACTCATGACGACGTTTCGAAGTACTACTTTTTATCAAATTCTGAATGAATAATAGGTGTAATTTTACAAGCTCACTACTTATAGGTATTTTCACACAACATACCGGGTATGTTCTATGACTAACTTGGAATGAGGACCATAAAATAAAACGGATATTTAACAAAAAAGAGAATCATATACCTGGAAATGAACACAGAAAATCAATTTCTTAAGTCAGGTGTACCAACTAAAATTGAAAATAAATTAACTAAAATATTCTTATTGAACATAAAGTAGAGGGCTAGTGTTAACCTCTAACTGGCTATTGGGTAAAAGTCCGGAATTTTTGAATTTATTAATATGTATCGGTTCTAGAAGATTTAGCTTTGAACCTTTATTCTCTCTATTCAATATTTCGAACTCCTATATGACTTTCTGTAAATATATGACTTTTCTCTAATAAATGGTTAGCATAATGGGAATCTGTTTTCTGTTTCTCAGAACTACGTTTATGTTTCGATAATCTAATTTGGAAATTTCTTAAAGTTCTTCCTATATAAAATTTTTCACAACTACCACATTAAGTTTTGTATACTACACACATTTGATTTTTATTGATTTTTGATTTATTATTTTCGATTATGTTACCAATATTATTAGTGGTTCGAAAAGAAATATTAATCTTATAGCTTGCTAAAAGTGATTTTAATTTTTAAACTAGGTGTCCCCATATATGTTAAAACAATAAATATTGACTTTTCTTTAAGAAGATAAACTTTTGAACCTGCTCATTGGAAAAGATTTTTGTTTATTAAATTGTTTATTATTTCTGGTTTGTACGCATTGTTTGGGGCTATTTGCATAATTGAGCTTTTTAACAAGTTAACAAGTCTGTGAACCATACTATCGAAGGATGACATTTTTTGTTGTATGGGGAGAACCGAACTCGTATTATGAATTACTGTATCCGTATGTGATGGTTTGTGATAAATAGAGAACGAATGTTTATTATCTAATTTTTTAATTGTCAGGTGTAAGAAATTAATTGAGTTGTCAAGTTCTTATAATGTAAATTTTATTTTGGGGTGTATTTAGTTGATGAAATTTTGAAAAGAATTTAGTTGTCTTTTCGATAACAAGTTCACAATACCTTCTACTCATTACGAATTGTGAATCCCATTTTGCTTTCCGAATGACATAAATTTTTTGATTGAAAAATATGAAAAATTGAATGATGAAAACTTTTCAAACATTGCATCCGAGAGAAAATATTAGTATTAATATATCTCATTAATTAATATGACAAAAATTTCGTTCCAAGAATATTATGATATTTTTTGTAATGTGGCGATTATTCATTCCCTCCATAAATAAAAAAAACAAGAATGTCACAGGTTGTGGTAAATTGCTGCTGTTTCCTCAAGTATTAAGTATAAATAATGAACTACATTCACTTCATTACACCAATTGGATGCTATGAATATATCCAATAAATTTCAATTAAAACGATCGGATTTAATAATAATTCATTGAGTTTGATTGGCTGCTAAGAAAGGGATTAAGATAGTTATAACTACCATTTACTGAATTTAATTTCTAATAATCATATTTTTTCTTGCAGAGGCTACTTTGTTGAAGAGCAATTATACTAGCCATTACTCGGTGAGTGTTTGAATATATGGCGTGATAATTTTTTAAAACTATCTGAGATTGTTTTACAATTAGTAGATTAGAATTAGTAGAACTCTATGTAGAGATTGCTCTATATAGAGTTCTTTTAAGTTATAGCATAATTTATTTATAACAACTTTTCCTAGAATTTGTTCGAAGTTAGCAGGTGTATATATTGTTCGAAGTTAGCAGTACTAAACAAAAGTACTAAGAAATCGTGTTCTACAGTAGTTAAAATTTTGTATTTTGTTGGTAAAATTTTTTCTATTGAAGAAATCTTCTAAGGCGTTGTACTAGGTGAGTGTTTGAATATAATATGCGTTTGTTCAAATTTTTTTCGCATTCTTAAAGTTTGGCTTTTTCTACATTTTGAATTTTGGAATCTTCGTTAAAAGTTATTATGCATTTCGTTAGGTTGAAATCTGTTTTAACTTGATGTTTTGCCTTCAAAGTAATTTTCATTAATAATAATTATGGCGGTTTATATTGAGTAGTATTTACATCAGTTTTGTTTCTGATAATCTGACAATCTTGAAAAATTATAGTTCATAGAAAATTCGACACTGAATTTCATCTTTCTCACAACTTGCAGAGTATTATTTTATTCTTTCAGTGTTTATATGTAGTCGAAATCTCGAAAATTATTCACCATGTTAAACTAACTCAGCTCTCAGAAAATTATTCGAAAGTTTGTATTTTTGAAAAATTTATGTGAAGTATTCTCAGTCGTAACTACTTTACTGAACATGTATCTCTGCTGCTGATCTATTGCTTTTCCAAATTGATTGAACTGAAATTACAAATTCAACTCAAAAAACTATTTTGAATTGCTCGATAAAATATCACTTCTGTTCCTGTAGCAAACATTTCGTAGAAATCGGCTTAATTATTTCCAAAGAACTATTTAAATTAACTAATTACAATGTTTGCAACTTGAGAAATCCTGCATTTCTGAGCGGCATTGTGAGAATTATCAGGTGATAAAAATCAGGAAATTGTATTCAATGAATGATCTCTTGAAACAGTTTAATGGTGAAAATTTTGAAAAGAATCTGAATAGAACACATAATATAAATTATTTCCGATGGTTTCGGTTCACATATAAATCATTTTGAATTATGTATAAATTCCTTCTAAAAACGACTAAAATGGCGTCTAATCACTTTTATGCAAATATTGATTATTAATGAAAATGATTTCATTTTATGAATCAAGGTATGAATGGATTTATTGTTATCTCTCTGTCGACTATCAATGTTATCATTCAAAAACGATACAATTTCTTGAGTGGGAATATTTTTGTTTCGGAATTTTTAAGAGCTTTTGGAATTATGGAGTGGTAAAATTGTACATTTGATAATCGTCTAATTTTGTTCAATTCCTGTTGTAATTTCGTTTTTTCTGATCTTCCCCAGCGTTCCTGAATGACTTTAATTGTTAAGTTTAATTAAGTTTATGCAAGATTCTGTCCATTCTTACTTGGATGTTTTGAAAAGAAACAATAATCAGAAATGTTTCGAACTAATTAGCTAAGGGAATAGGTTAGCAAACTATTCAAATTTTAACTCACAAAATCGATTGCGATAGAGACTTTTCAGTTCCATTGTTCCTTGCTGAAAAGTTCACCTAAGGCAGACCGGATTTGTTCTGCTTTTTATAATATATCATTGAAATCTATGTCTATATATTGAAAGTATGTCTACGAATTTGTTTGCAGTATACTTTTTTTCCCAATTTGGAACCTATTCCTACTCTTTAATAATCTTTAATGATCTCTGTCGTCTCGTCTAAAAAGATAAATACATACCCCTCAATATAACAAAAATATATTTTTTATTGAGATTGAACGTCACATTATGTTTGTCCCTTTTTTACCATTAGCAAACCTGGATTGTTATATTGGTCAAGATTTTTTAAATTTAATTCAGTGCACCAACGCCTAAACGGTCATTGGGCTTGTAATCAATGTACATTACCCAACATATATCACTATTTAAACTACTTAAATCATAGACAAGCACGAACATCCATGCCTTCATATCAGCGGGGAATGTTCTTTCTTTATCAATTACTGGATTTCTTCGTCATTTCGGATGCATCCAATCTTTCGTTTAGTCGTTTTCAGTGATCTCGTTTTCGCAGCATTTAGGAACCTTTTTCAGCTTTTGGCAGCAAGATTTCACTTTTGTAAATCAAACATCCATGCCTTCAGCGGGGCTCAAACCTGAGTTTTACCGCACCATAGTCGGTGGTTCTCTCGACTAAGCCACGTAAACCAGCTGGTCAAGACGTCTTACAATTATCAACCAATAAATGTTCTTTTTTGAAAATGTTCTACAGCTTACTCATTCTCACTTAATGTTTTTCTTTTAATAATTACTGGATTTCTTCGTCACTTCGGATGCATCCAATCTTTCGTTTAGTCGTTTTCAGTGATCTCGTTTTCGCAGCCTTTAGGAACCTTTTCCAGCTTTTGGCAGCAAGATTTCACTTTTGTAAATTCACTCATGTTCCATGTTGGTTAGAATATAAGACCTTTCGAACAATTGTGTCAGTTAATCATGACTTACTTGTTTCTCCGTGGGTTCAAATTCTTCGAAAACGTTCATTATTCATTGGCCAAACATTACTGCAACCTAGAGTCTTTGTTTTGAATTAGTACAATATTTAGTGATATCGGTTAACCATAATCATGAGACCAGTACTGCAATGATCCGGGTAATCATATTTTACCCTATATAATCAAAAACTTGTTGACCATTTGAGAATAGCATGGTCATCAAGTTTCAAGAAAAATTGTCCTCAAACCCAGAAGATGTGGTTTACATGTTTGCTGCTATTAGTTTTTCCATAGACTTTCCTCTTGGCCAGTCATGACATTTTCTTTCTAGAACTGTTGGGAGCATTCAGTTAACAATATGCAATAGTTGAACGTCTCTTTCAGGAATGTCTCCAGCATGAAAGGATTATGTCATGTTTTGATATCGATAAATATCAACTTGATAATCAAGTATCCAGTTTGATGCGATTAAAAATCTTCTTTTCATTCATGAAAATCTTTAATTCACTATATATTAAAAATGCTATCTATGATCTTGGCGGAAGGATAGATAATATTTTCACTTCATGCGATTACCCAGGTTCATGATATAAAGTCCTGCCCGCGATTCTCGTATCAATGCGCAGTCCAGATCGATCGAGTATATTCAATAATTCTATGATTCAATTTCAGATAATCCACGTGAGAGAGCAAATTAAAAGGAAAATAAATTGGGTTCGTTTTATTCTGTTGAGAGGGATATTTTCCACTCTCAACTGGGATGTTTCTGATACTTCAGGTTTACGTCCCAAAATTGGGACTTATCTTTTCAACCTAAAGCAAGATTCATTTCTTCATGTCCTCACATTTATATATATATATATATATATATATATATATATATATATATATATATATATATATATATATATATATATATATATTTCATTTTTTTCTTTCGTTCTTCTGTCCATTTTTGTTTTTTAAAGCAATGTGCATAAAGCCCAAATGGTTTTAACACGAGTATCTGTCCACTTAATTTCAGGTTGACGAGATGATTTTTGCTCGAACTTCATATTTTCGATTTCATAGCGACAATCAGTGCGATCTTCTAGATTTTTTTTATTGATCTGTTGTAGACCCTTTTGGTCCTCTTTTAGCCACCATTTACTCTTTGTTAATCGAGTAATGTCTTCGATATTCTGGACAATTTCATCATGTAGACGTGTGCATGAAGCTGTGCTGGTTTTTTCTGATTTCTTCCGTTATTGTACTCGTCTTTTGATAAATTTCGTTGTTAGGCATTTCCATTCGAATGCAGTTTCATTTGATTAACCGGCAAATCTTTCTGAGAATTTTCGTTCTGGTTTTTCTATTTCGTTAATTTTTTAATGAGATTCAATAACGATTGTTTCAGCTGCGTCCAATGCTTCTGGAAAAATCGTGTGGTGTCATGCCTTAATTTTGCGTCTGTCGAAATGTACTTCTTATTAAAGTATGCCGATGTTATAGATTGTAAGCTCTTTGGAGATTGATATATCTTGAGGAGATTTATTTTCGGCCGTCTTTCCATGTATTGTATTTCATCATAGGGGAATTTTAATCCTGTTTTTTTGCGCAATTTTATGTAGTTTTTCTACGTTGAGAATCGCTTCAATTCTGTTGTCTTTTTTGATACCCATTTTTATGTCCTTTATATGAGTTTCCCATTCCCTAACGATTTTTTTCTGAAACATGTTGAAAAGGATTGATGAAAGTCAGTTCCCCTGCCGCACTCTGGTTTATATATATATATATATATATATATATATATATATATATATATATATATATATATATATATATATATATATATATATATCTAATTTAAACTTCAATATCAAACTATGGAATTTAGAGGAGGTAGGGTAAATTCAACTAAGTGAAAAGGCTTCACAAATAGATATTCTAAAAAACAAATTAGATTGTACATTAAGTTCAATTACAAAGAAAAATATGTATTATACGGGAACCAAATTAAGTGGAAAGAAATAACCCTACGAAAAATATAAAACATACAAGGTGTGAAATAAGCGAATTTCCGCGAAAAAAACTTCATAGGAAAGTGCAATATTTCGAATATATCGAACTCTTAATTGTGCTTTCAAGCAAATGAATTCTTAGAAGCCGGTCTCCGTGGTTTAGTCGGGATAACACTGGTTGGTGCGGTAGAACTCGTGTTCGAGCCCCGCTGAAGGTATGGGTGTTTGTCTGTGATTTAAGTAGTTGAAATAATGATAAATGCTGGGTAATGTACATTGAATACAAGCCCAATGACCGTTCGGAACCGGCGTTGAACTGTAGGTCCACTGAATTGAAAAAAATTCTCAGAATATTTTATCTCTTTCCGATAATTCATAATGTACTTGGGACTGCGAATCACCATGTATAGGAAGTATTACTCGTATTAAATTGTCATATTATCTTTGAAAATTGTGTCATAAATTGAGGATGACAGACTATAAGTGTTTTTACTGTAGTAAAACCACCTTGCTAAAATTCCAACCAATCGGAAAATGCCACATTCGTATACTGAAAAACATACATGTTTGTAATCGTAATTATTTTAATATCAAAGATAACTTAAACCATCCCATCCCGTTTCCAACCAGGAAACGGAGGCAGTAATTTCCCGAGACAAATACAATTATGCTAGATACTCATCTGACGTATTGTAGGCATGCAATTATAACTCGATATACAAATCCCTCCATTTATGACCATAGATCGATATCTATGAATTGCATAACCTTCTATGGACATGCGGGGAATATTCGACATATACGTGTTGTGGTATGCGTGCTGCAACTAATGCCAATTGCTGGTTTGCGGCGGCGCTCAGGAGCCAACGCAATCTCCATTCTTGGACACCTAAAGAGCCGATTGATGCATTTAATCATCTTTAATATAAGCAGATGCAATTTGCTGCTTCATTCAACAACAGAAAAAATCTTCAAACAAATAACCAATTTTTTTCACTCTTTTTACTTAAGAGTAGCAATCAGTGATGGGCAATAACCCAACGGGTGGATAAATTTGGGTATATACCCTTCTGAGTTGAGTACATAGTTATCAGGAAGTATTGTGCCCTTTAGGTATACTTAGTATATTGCGTGTATATTCCAGGTATTTAACATTCGTTCGTCGATTTGTTTTGTTTATATATTGCCTCAATTTCATATTTATTTCTTATCAGAGCAAAATCTTCAAACAAATTATTAATTTTTTCAATCTTTTCACATACGAGTAGCAATCAGTGATAGGCAGTAACCCAGTGGGTCGGCAAATAAAATTTGGGTATATATACCCTTATTATTTAGAGTACATAGGTACTTTGGTAACTATTGTGCCTGTTAGGTATACTTGGTATATTCCAGATATTTATCATTCGTTCGTAGGCGTGTTTTGTTTTCGGATTGCCTTAATTTCATATTTATTTTTTATTTTGTTTATTTTTTTTTTAAGAAGATTGGAGATTGAAATCATTGCATAATTCAGCAATAACTACCAATACATATTTCATTTTTCAAATATTTTGCCTTATTTTTATCTGAAATACTGGAAGATCGCGTGCTTCCTATCAATGCAATACATTGACGTATGAAAAAATCCATAATACTTGTCAAAATAGATGTTGCAATTGAAAATATTTAACCTTATTCAATTTCTTATGCAAGGCACTCCGAAATTCTACGTAAGTAATATTTTCCAATCACAAGATACGGAATCGAGTCCCACCTCCTCATGAAAAGTAAACGGATTAAAGTATAAAGTAAAAGTAAAGTCAGATATATATATATATATATATATATATATATATATATATATATATATATATATATATATATATAGAGTGGACAAAAATTGTTTATTATTTCCGGTAATTATAATACAAAATATATAACGAAAGGTCTATTCTCATGAATACGCACTCAAAATTTAAGCGTAGAATACTAACAGACTGTTGAGTAACGTAGAAAAGTGTTTAAAGAAATACGACGCAATAATCTTTACAGATGTGGCTTTAGTGATTTTCCAGAACAATTTTGAAGATAATTTTTTCATGTCACAAATCTGAATCAATCTTTCGTTACTGGAGATGATGAATATTGAATGACACTTAGAGATCTATTTCTTTAATAATCTTTACAGATGTGGCTTTGGTCATTTTCCAGAATAATTTTGAAGATAATTTTTTTATGTCCAAATTCTGAATCAATATGTCGTTACTGAAGATGATGAATATTGAATAACACTTAGTGATCTATTTCTTATTGAACATATTTTAAGGAATAATATTTTTTTTCAGCCTCATATCAGCTATATCACCTTTATTGTCGAGAGATCAGATCGTTGGAAAAATTTTTTCAAAGAAGTCTTTCGGAAATACATATCTTCCCTATATATCCCAGAAATTTTGTGGATGCACATTTGAATATAATTTATAGATGCTCATTAAGTGTCCATTTTAAATTCCAAAGCACAAATTATAACTAGCTAACAATCAAATAACTAGCTAACAAAATAGTAACGGTGCGTATAACAAAATAATTATGTGGGTCGGTTTAGTTATGGTATTTATATTTGTATAACGTAGGAATTCACTCAGTCCTCTCTGTATTTCTAGCTAAGGAACTTTATTTCATCTTGCCTCCTTTACCGACTCTGATATAGATTATACGGATTCAAGAATATATAACCTCAAAACAATCTGTAGTTGATATTATATTGTAGTATATCCAAGGATTTCTGTGACCCATACCTGTTTTGCATTCTCTGAATGAATGGAAATATATCACATTTTGTTCCTTGCTGAGGCAATGTTGTCATTTGTTTTTCAGGATAATGGAATAGTGAGTCAGATGCTGACTAACATCTTGGAAATTCAATCACCCATAATACCAGAAAATACCTTTTCATTTATGTCATCATAATCTTTGGCGTCATAATTTACTCTTAAATGAATTCGAATCTTATATTCTGTGCCTATAACCACAAAATATTTCTGTTCTACGAATTTCAACATTTGTGTTGTTTATAGTAACTAGAATTCTATGGTTAGTTTTGTTAGTCGAAAACGACACTAGAATCCGAGTTCGTCGTTTTGTAATAACCGTGGATTATTGGATTTCATACGTGTTATCCCTTAATTCTATTGTGTACAATTCAATGTGCAATAGATCATGTCTTCATATAATAGAAAATTATCGAGATTGCTTGTTTATTTAGTTTTAGTCGGCATACAAGTAAGTATATTTTCTGAAGTACTCTATAAGTATAAGTGTTTCTAGTCTTTATGATGAGTTTTTCACGCCCAGTGTGTGTGAATGTTTTCAATTCAGGTGAAGTTCAGATATTTTGAAATATTTTCAAGTATTTGCGTAACCTAAATTGTAAATTTCATGAAGAAATTTTCATGTGATCATGAATGAACAAGACATCTGCCTCCCTTTCACCGAATTCGCTTCAGGTATCTTGATCCATAACTGATTAATCGTAAAGGACTGTTATCCATAACTGAAGAGACAATTATGCAATATGTTATATTTTGAAAATACACATGTATATAAATTTCACATTTGCATTTTGTCACCCTTTATGACCGTTTTTTAAACATTATCCAAGAAAAAATATGAAACAGCTTTTATCGAAATTCTGAATAAAAAATAGTATTCGATCAATGGTGAATGAACGTTTCGCTGATTTTGCAAAATTCAAGATTTTCTAAAAAATGCAAGTACTGTTTCAAGGTTTTAGTTGTGTTTCAAATCTGAATATTTTCACTTGCAAAAACGACTCATTTTGTTTCCGTTCTGTCACGTTTTTGGATAGGTGGTGAAACATGAACATTCACGCCCTTTGTCTATCGGTCAGGTATTATATGCAAAGAAAAATTCGAATGAAATTATTTTTATCACGGATTTGAATCATGACGCATAATTTTCATCTATACATCATTGTATATACAGAATAAACTCAACAATTTTTACTGGTAGCTATTGTGTAATTAAAATGATACTTAATGATTTTCATGATTGCAGTTTTCAATTTAGAATAATTTGTCTACTCAATCGAAAATCTCCGATTGGCAACTGTCTATTTTTCAGTTAATTATGTAATTTCATTATAGATATATAGGTAATGTTTCCAGATATAAGATCATATGAAGCATATACTACCACTACCTATATTATTCACCTGGCCCAATGTTGTTTTGCTAAGTGGCAAATATATGAAACAATTTATGTAATATGTAATTCAGCAACGTACAAATTCATCTATAATAATGCAAATAATTCATATTGAATCAGTTAAATTATATAATATAAAATTTTTTTTTTTTTAATTCAGTGGACCTACAGTTTAACGCCGGTTCCGAACGGCCATTAGGGCTTGTAATCGATGTACATTACCCAGTATATTTCATTATTCAAACTACTTTAATCATAGACAAACACAAGCATCCATGCCTTCAGCGGGGCTTGAACCCGAGTTCTTCCGCACCATAGTTGGGAGTTCTACCGACTAAGCTACGGAGACCGACTAATATAAAATTATTTTCGTAAAGAGTACTTGGCAAGGTTCAATTATTATTATGATTTGGTTACTCGAAGAGGGTAGGTGAACATTTTCTGTTATTTAAAAATATCATTTTTACTTTGAAAACATTCTATTAAATATTGGTATTAACCACCAAAGCCTTTAAGTTCTTTCACTGAATTTAAACACAATTCTGTATTTAATTCTCAAGACTGGGTTATTACGATAGCATAATTACCAATAAAAATTAAAAAGACTGTCAACTAGTCATTATCAACAATGACCCGAAAATATGACGAAACATGTGGAAGAACTAATAAATTCTATACTGAAACATGAGGTCTAATATTTTGAATTCCCAATATGAGATCTTCTGACAGCATTTCATTGATAATTTCTAATATTTCGGTTCATTCTTCAATAATTTATTACATCCATAAAAGTTGAACCAATTGCCTTCTATCATCTTAAGATAGGAAGATGAATGCCTATTATTCCAAATTATGTTTACGTACGCATTTCTATTCTCATAATAAAAAGTTACTCTTATTTAATCATTTCATGCCCATTAACTATAATTACAATGTACCATCTCCGTGATAGCAGTAATTACAATGTTAAATAGCTCATTTCAATCTGCTTTCCATGTTTAGAAAAAGGTGTAAAGTGCTCTGGATATAATTACCTGCATATATTCAACTAAAAACTTGTTGTGACGCTTCGACACTCAACGTATTATGTATTCACCTCCATTTCGAACTTCCAATAAAAAATAATAAAGCAGCGTTAGGCTATGAATGATTTATTTGAAGCCTATCGTGTTCTTGTATAACTTGTGTAAGGTACTTGAACTGTACAATTATCTTAACTAACATTATAACAACGTTTCGTGAGTAATTAGAAAAATCGTCTTCACTGTTACGTGTTGATATATTCGACGATACTGAAGTTTTTGTCGAAGAGTTTCGACGTATTGAATAAGATTCACTCTGGTAGGTTTTACACTACATATTTGAAGATTGAGAATTAAAATTTAAAGATTTTTTCTTTCAATTACCTTTATTATTTTTGGCAGAACTAGAGCAACGTTCCATATTTGGTCGTCTTTATTGCCTAGTAGTAGAGTGAAGGTCCCTCTCTATGGAGGTCTAGGTTCGATTTCACGGTAAGACATGGAAGTGTGTATTTGAAATGAATTTAGTGGTTATAACTTATGATGGGTGTAGATAATTAAATAGACAAAAAAAAGTTTCACGCGTTCCTTGTACATTTTTTTTATTATCAACTCTTTTACAGTCGTTGTTAAGTTAAAATCAAGCATCTTCACCCTGTGTTGACTTTGCTAATTTCCGGAACCTGTAAATTTATAAGGAATGAGTGAACTATTCAAAAATTGTGTAGTTCTTGATGGTTTATGCCCAAATTTTTTCAATGAAAATTGCTTGTACAAATTGAAAAAATATTGAATAAACTTATGTGAGCTAATTATAATACATGTCACCTTAAATATCGCTCATAATATAATAATGCATATTCAAGTAAACAGCAGACATATTTTTCAAATTTTTTGTTGGATAAATTTATGATACTCCTGCATATATAGGTTGATTTTCCAGTTTTCTCGAAATTTTGAGTAAACTATGTGGTTAGCTTCTCTGGTAACATTAAGAATTCATTCCTGTGTTTAAATTTCTATCCTTCTAAATTTTACGAATAATTTCGGTTTTGTCATGATATCCATAACCTAATGTTGCCGAAAGCAAGACCAAGACGAGACTCAGGCAGTCTCTCAGGTCTCTTAGACTTGGTCTTGCTGCAAGAGTCTTGCAAAGTCTTGCAGCGTTGCAAGTAGGTACCTGATGGATTTTACTTTTTATTCAAAATTTCAATATAGATTTTCGGTCAGTATAACACGACCGGAATTTATAGCTTGTGAACACATAAATGATGATGATAATACTGAAAATCGGAACAAAATTTCAATTTATAAAAGAAAAACTGATAAAAATGTCTTTATTCGAAAAGATGGAAGTCGTGTTTCTCATATTGCTAATAAAGAGAATATCACTTACTGAAGTTCAATTAAAAAAGTAGAAAATTCACTTAAAATCCATCATTATTCAGGACGCAATAGTGTCAGCATTTCATATATATATATATATATATATATATATATATATATATATTCATATTCATATATATATATATATATATATATATATATATATATATATATATATATATATATATATATTTTGAAAGTTTTTAGCATTAACAGGCTTTTTTAATATGAAAAAGTTTATTTCTGTTGACGTTTCGTTGTTATATTACAACTTTGTCAAAACTAATTATATATATATATATATATATATATATATATATATATATATATATATATATATATATATATATATATATATATATATATATATATATATATATATATGATAATACATGTATTCCCCACAAATACACATTCAATTACAAGAAATGAATAACAAATTCTACACAAATAATAATAAATAAGATAAACTTGAAGGAAAAAAACAAACAAAAGAATATAAGCGAATATATGCAATGAAAAGCAAATTAAAATAAATTGAAATAATTATAAACGAAATACTGATGCAAATAGTAATAAAGTAAAAAACAAACTAAAAATAAAATATTATCTATCACAAAGTCACTCGTAATCAACAGAAGTCAATGAAATGTATTCGATGAAGTCAACGAAAATTAAAATTAATTGCAATATCAATATGAAGTAAGCAAATGAAAGAAAACCAAAATTCAAGTGTTATATATTACAAAGTCATATGAAAAAGATCAAATGTAATAGCCTGCAAAACCGTAAGAGTCTTGCAGCTCAGTCTTGTTCTTGCAAGGTGAGTCTTGATGTTGGTCTTGCATTCCATTAGGCGGTCTTGGTCTCGCAAAAATGCAAGACCAAGACTGCGAGACTTTTTGTGCAACACTAAAGTGTAAAAACCTAAAATTATCCATCCTTCTCGTCATAATTAATTCTCTTTGATTTGAAGATCTAACACTTTCATTATCTTAACGCAGTGGTGATGCTATTGTAAGCTAACTAACAATACTTACCATCTGATTTTGTTCCTATATTAATTTCTTCTTAAGCCAATATGCACTAAGTATCATTGTTTCGTTGAAATTATGGAAATTACAAAACTAAAACAATTATTTCGTAAGAAGTTTGCTGTGACGATTATCGTTTGAATCATGAAATCTCCTAATTGAATCAGCGGAAGTCATAAACTGTATTAATGTTGACTGGCGCACGAGGTCGAGGTATATTCATCCGAAGGAGGATATCCCACATGCTCTTACTTCCCTCTCTCGGATATAATCATTTTGCTTGTAGTAAATATGAACTCCGGGAATGTTAAGCAGCCCGTAACTCTATGAAATGTTTAGATTACTATTGGCAACATTGTTCTGAAGTACATATCCCTAAATATAGAATACATTCTGTACTACAAACGTTATTATATTCGTAATACTTCTATAATCTTTTCCCTCAAAAATTTTTCTGTCTTTCATTAGAGTCATTAGCCAGCAGCAAGCAATATGTAATAAAAATGAAAGCTAGTTTACTTTGCTGTATTATGAATTTCTTATCAATCTACTAAGGGATGATCCAGTTTCAGAGTCAAAAATATCGAATTCTATATTATGAAATCTATGTAGCAGCTCAGAATAAAACACCTCAAGGTATACATTGTAGACATCCCTTCGTCTGAACAAGATCTTCTATTCTACTTTCAAATACTTCTATAAATTTTTTGCCTCAAAGGTTTTCTGGCTTTGATCAGTCATTAGCAAGCACGAAACAATATGTAATAAAAATGAAAAGTAGTTTACTTTGCTGTACTATAAATTGCTTATCAATCTACTAAGGGATTCACAAGATGTGCGATTACAAATCGAAACTTGAATTTTTTTGCTATGAAAGTAGCCTAAAATACAGTGTGAAATACATTTTTGCCAAGGCCCTCATCATAGCGATTTGACACTTTATTCTAACACAGCATTGAGTAGAGGAACACAGGTTTTTAATATACAGGGATGAAATAATTGAACAAGTTAATCAAAGATGACAATTCCAAACTCCTTATTTTATATATATTAGTAGAGCATGACATAAATCGATAAATTTTGCAATAATATTAGATCTTCCTAATTTGAATGGCTGATAGTACTCGGCAATTTCGGTAATCCCTGAAAGAAAATTGGAACACTGGTGTCTATAATTACTACAGTGCAGTGAGAAATGATCCATGGTACCCTCTTTTCCACAATTACACATTAGTGTGTTTATTACATAAGTTCTATATAGGTAAATTAATGATTTAGCATGTCGTTTCCGTAATCAGCAAATGACTTATACTATTTTGCTTTACTGATTGATTTACAAATCACGGACTTTTTGAAGGTATTTCTTGAATGCTATCATAGAACTGGCCAGTTTCCACTGAATTGAATGCGTTTTCCCATTATTTTCGTTTATACTGTCTGACTCTAGGTGAACTACGAGACCTATAAAAAAGCTCAAAATCATCACTGGTGAATGCCTGAACTCTTGTAGTTAACTGAAATTGTATGTTCAATTGAACTGACCGCAGAAAATTCTTATGATAAAATAATTTTTCTGAGATTCCAGCACTGTTTTCAAGTAAAGAGTACTGAAACAATTGCTAAATTAAGTTTGTGATGTTCAAACTAAAATTGTGGTAATTTCTACTGTCCTATATATATTTGACAATTTCTAAACTAATACTGTGTATTTCTGACTATATATTGAAGATATTTAATAGTCTTAGCGGTTACTTGATGTAAATCCACTATAATTGAGTATAAACTTAAATTCAAACACTTGAACTTATGATCTACACCTTATTGACTATGTAGCATGACGCGTTTCATCGTGACGAACGACTTCTTCAGATGCTAACAGAATTCTTCTGTTAGCATCTACATACTTCTGACTACATGCTATGTAGTCAATAAAGTGTAAATCATAAGTTCAGGTGTTTGAATTAAGTTTATAATCTACTGAAGATATATTACGTAACTTCTTCTTACATATGTAATGTATGATTTCGCGCGACAATGACACGAGTTTCATTATTGAGTATCATTTCCTTTTTGTCTGTTCAATAAAGCGAATGGTAGGAATAGAATTTAGTCATGTGAAAACACGGTCGTTTCCGGCTCGAGATGAACGAATCAAATTACATTGCAATTCAATGAATGACACGATGTTGTTTTCCTTATATTACTTATGTCTACAAAAATAAGCATAAATGTATCAAAGGGTACGAAATACTTATAGTTCTTCTCGTAGGTATTCTATGGCCGCTAAAATATTATCTTTTGGAGTTTTATAAGCATTTAACATGCTTCCAAGGGATACTCTTCGGTACTCACAATTTTTTAAAACTACTGTGTTTCAATATATTTACAAATTTACATATTCACAGATTTACGAAAGTATTATTTTTTGGAAGGCATGGTGAATAGGATTGAAACATCGCAATTATCACTTTATGAAATAATTTATTTAACTGCCGTAATTAGTGTATTGAACAGTCCACGAATTCAATTAAACCTGAAGGGTTTTTTTTAGAGATATATAACATTAAATTGCAACAAAACAACGATGGATCATTCGATTGACAAGAATTTTATTTTATTCGAAAGACATTCTTTTGGCTTACATTTTGAATATGATTTCTGGCATATGACCGCCACGGCTGGCTCGGATGTAGTCCAATCTGGACGTTCAATTTTCGATGACTTTTTCCAACATTTATGGCCGTATATCGGCAATAACACGGCGAATATTATCTTCCAAATGGTCAAGCGTTTGTGGCTTATCCGCATAGACCAATGACTTTACATAGCCCCACAGGAAGTAGTCTAGCAATGTTAAATCACAAGATCTTGGAGGCCAATTCACAGAACTAAAACGTGAAATTAAGCGATCGCCAAACGTGTCTTTCAATAAATCGATTGTGGCACGAGCTGTGTGACATGTGGCGCCGTCTTGTTGAAACCACAGCTCCTGGACATCATGGTTGTTCAATTCAGGAATGGAAAAGTTAGTAATCATGGCTCTATACCGATCATTATTGACTGTAACGTTCTGGCCATCATCGTTTTTGAAGAAGTACGGACGAATGATTCCACCAGCCCATAAAGCGCACCAAACAGTCAGTTTTTCTGGATGTAACGGTGTTTTGACATACACTTGAGGATTATCTTCACTCCAAATGCGGCAGTTTTGTTTGTTGACGTAGCCATTCAACCAGAAGTGCGCTTCATCGCTAAACAAAATTCGCTCATCAAAATCGCACTATTGCACTATTGCAAAATTGCACTATTTAAATGCAAGCATTGTTCAGGCGTGAGTCTATTCATGATGAATTGCCAAACTAAACTGAGAATAAATCACTTCTCAGCTGTAAAATCGGTCGCCATCTTCAACAGTAATGCCAGCTTTAAGTTCTATATCTCTAAAAAAATACACCCGTTACTATGAATTAATACGATATCAGATTTTTCAAGTTGCGAAACTCCAGTGTTTTCATAGTGCTAGGAAGAGATGTGTTATGTACAATAACAGTGAAATGGGAAGTGGATAATAAATATCACCGAGTTTGTTTTCCAGGAATGGTGAACATAAATCAAAACTAGAGTATAGTTTTTGGTTTATAACCGATATTATTACCGAAAAGTATACAATATAAAATTTCTTTCAGTATATACTGGAATTATACTGCATTATGACTGCTATTTATCATTTCAAAAGCAGTGCATGTCTGAAAGTTGGACCCTGGCGTTTAACGCCGATTCCGAAGTGCCCAAGATTACGTTGGGGATCGAACTCACTAGCACCAGTGAGTAGAAAGCGTATGGGTCACTACCCCTTCGACGACTGTGCCTCAAATGGAATATTCAAAATAATAATCTGCTTGACATTCAATCTATTTATGTCGAAACTATGAAGTTATGTCAAAAAAATGAAAAATACAAATAAAAAAATAACAAATGGAAATTCTGTTGCCAGTAGTACATCCCTCAGGAGTTATATATCGCAAAATAATGTTATGACCGAATGATCATAAATTTCAGGAAAAATCAGTAGCTTCACTACTGATGTTCAATCAGTAGTTCAAGGTTGAACATTGGTCGAAATCAATTTCACTTATGGCTAAACTAACATCCTGTATCAAAATAACAAAATACTTATAAACAGATTTTTGAGGAAAATATTGAATGAAAAAAGACAGATGCGCCTTTTTTCTGAAATCATAAAATATCCAGAATCCAAGTGTTTTATGTAGTGATCTATGTATCTACTCCAGAAAATAACTTTCGATTCCTCAATTGAAGTAATAAACGCATAAGAAACTTATTGACTTGGGTTTGGAGTGAGTATCGGAAATGAGAGAGACAATAACCTCATATTCAAAGAAAATTAAGAATAATACGTATGAGTAAGCAAAAAATTCACGGTTGATTGAGATGTTGAGCTCTGAAAACATTAATATAAACTTCCACCCACGTGTATGTCATTTTAAAGAACCGATAAAATATTGAAATGTATCATTCAGTACAACGTCGGAACATTCGTCATATTTATGGTTCAAAGTTTGGGTGTTCGACATCGAAACCGTCTGGCCATGTAGTGCTCCGCTGATTTTCAGTTGTTTACCAGCTATTCGGGTCAATGACCCAATTATGTAACCATATTCCCATATATATATAATTCGAATTGGGTCTTGTGATTTCGTCATCGACCATATCTCTCGTTCTTTGTGCATTAGACACATAATTTTCTTTTGTTTATATACGGGGCCCACTAAGGAGAAATTTGGATGCTGAACAAGGTTATCTATTACGAAAAGATGTAAATGAATTCATTGCTCCAATACAGAACATTGGAGTTTTCTCGCTCGAGTCAGTTTATGGCCCGTCGATTGACACCTAAACGGCCAGCAACAAGTCGCCATTATGATATATTGCCTTTCAATAAATTCTCTTTAGCATTAAGATCATGTTTTCGTGAATATGAATATATTCGAAATTATGGTAATTTTTTTGGTATGATACCGAGGTTTTCTAGTTTGCGTAAATATTTCCTTTAAGATGTAAATGTTAGATCGCAGAATATTGGAGTATTTTCGTGGAGGAAGTTTTGACCTGACTAAAAACTCCAAGCCAGTCACAAATCGCCATTATAATATGAATTGATTATTGTGTATATAATATCGTGATTAGTAATTACTAGTATTTAAGAAAAATTTCGATAAAATAAAATTTTTCTAATTAATTTGTGGATGTTATTCGCGAGTTTTTTTTATCAGTTCGATCTATTTCAGCATTTCAACTGACTCAATAAAAAAAGGTCGGTAATATAGTGACCTTGAATTTGGATTATTCTCTTGTCGGAATCTAATCTTTGTAATAATACAAGAATGTTCGTTTGACGCCTATCTATCTATGTTTGTTCCGGTATCAATAACAGAGGCTTCTTTAACTACCTTCAGTTGTATTTGCTAGTTTCAGGTATAAGACCCCATCAGTAATAACATATTAATGATAAAAATTATTCATATATATATATATATATATATATATATATATATATATATATATATATATATATATATATATATATATATATAATGCTCATACATGCACTCATAATTGAATGTACTCGTAGATTGTAGGTGACGGTAATAGTACCACTCAAGTCTTCAAATCCTAATTAACTTTTCAATGCGTAATTAATAATTTTGATCTGTTTTTATGAAATTTATGAAAACTGAGTGATAAATAAATTTTAAATCTCAATTCATGTATTTATTATTGTCTTCACTTTGTGTTTCTTTTATGCTTCTCGAATTTTCAATCCGAAAGAGGCCTAATTGCTATGAACAATTTTATTTTGTAAAAAAAAGTATATGAACATGTGTCACAATTTTTCTATCAAAGTAAGTAAGCTGGTGAGTATCACAAAATATGGAAGTAATAAAATAGTGTTAACCAGGTTATCGAGAATGTATAAGTGCGAATACATTCAAGAAAAAAATATACAAATCAGTCACTGAATTGAGCGATATTGAATCACTGAGATACGTTAACGTAATTTCCACTACAAAATTTAAAAGATCTGTGATACTTCAACCTGCTAAACAAAAGTTTTGAACAACATATTTTGTATATTTCCATTTATAAATTCGTGAAATGTAAATATGATTCCAAAACTAAGAAATAGTAGCTATCACATTCAGTTACAATACGTATTCCATTCATACGCTATCTGCATTTCAGGAAATAATTTATAATATATTTAAGTTGTGACATTATAATAGATCCTTTCTGTACCTGATAAACTAATTCATGTTATCACGCAATTTCCCCCTTGACGTTGGACCATTTTGGCACATTATACTCGTGTAATATTACGACATTCAGTTGAATGACCCCCCCACTCTCCTTTCCTCCTCTTCATGGCATCACGTGTGTTATATGCGTGCGTACATCGCTGCCAGATTTTTAGACATTTCCGATTGGAACGACTTTATGGAAGTCTGATATTTACTAGTGGGAATTTTAAGACATAGTCACTTTCATTGGGATATAGTTGGAGGTTTCTTTTGTAACAAGTGATTTCTAAGTGTTCAGCATTAAATCATCAATAGAAACCGGCAAAATAGATTAATTTTCATAATGGCCCCTTTTGGAAGAAAATTGTGTGTGTTGATTAAAGAGCTTGAATTAGTCGCTATTAAAGCAGGTTTCAGTCTTTTACTTGAGTCCGTTAGTTAGACATTTATTCAAAATACTATAAGGTTTACATAAATGAATATCAGATTATTATTTGGAAATATTCATTGATTTCTTCCACTTTTTTTCTGTAAAAATCAAATTAAACTGCGTGAAATTGCTAGTTGATCAAAATTCAATACAATTTTTAAACTGAAATTTTGTTCTGCAGTATTTAGTGCAGTATCAATTTTTCATATTGTCATTGTGACACCGAAGGATCGAAGGACAATTTAATTTTATTTAAATCAGTAGATGATATTGAGTTTGTGAATTTTCATTGATTTGTACATTCTTCGCAAAAATTGACTGAACATGTAACTTGATTAAATATTTTTTTAGTTTATATTTATAAGAATTTTTATCGTTGTTCAGAAACCTTAAAAAATCATACTTTTTACATTTTGCTTATCACAAGTTTTTGCATTGCCAGAGCTGGTTTTTATCGATATCGATATTAAATCTAAAAAGAGGAGTGTCCTGGAATGTTACTACATTTTGGCTAGAAAGTCGATATAATAAATATTCATGTAAGTGTGTAATTAGTGATATTAATAATATATAATAATGATATAAGTATTTATGTTATGTTTTATTTTGATGTGTCTGAGTGATGTTTCCATCTGGTTTGTTTTGTTGATGATTTTGAGAGAGACTGCGTTTATTTTCGGTTGGCAAAATTACTGTAAACAGCTCCCTAGGCGGATTATCTGATTTAAAATTGAAGTCACTGAAACCAATATAACATTATCTTACCAACAATTTTGTTTTGAAAAAGAGTAATCTTGTTTGTGAACAATTAGCCTAAATACCTAAATCGATAAAGCTCTTGTGCTTACTCAGTTCAATCTTTTGAAACTCGCTTGACAGCAAAGCAATGGTTTTTATCTTCAAATATTCAAAAAAAAGTAATACTCAAAATTTAGGAACACATTTCAACAGTTAAATAAGGATTGCAGTTTGGAATTTAACCATGCAAAACAATCGAATAGTGGCAACGTCGCATGCGTGTTGTTTCATTCACTGAATCGACGATTTCATTCACAAAGTAGTATACTGCTGTGAGCTTCGCACAAAAAAGTCATTGAATTTGTGTTGGTGAGTGTTCGTGTGTGCATTTGATACATGGCGCTCATAATTATCATCGTGATGAAATTAAGATGAAGAGTTGAAATAAATATGCTTCAATATTCTACAGGAAGTGGCCTCATTTTACTAGTTAGTTGAATAGTTAACCATGTGCTTCTTGTGGATTCTTCAGATTCACCGTGCCCGTCTTTATTCATAACTTCGGGTGTAAAATATCCAGTTACAGGCATTTCATTCATTTTAATGTGGTATAGTATACTTTCAACAAATGCTTTTGGAATTTAATTTTTACTTCAATTATGAGTTTTATTATAGTCCCTGAAATTATTACGAAAATCATTTGCTAGTTTCGATTTAATGAATGGATTTTAGTCAAATTTAGACGAAATTGTTAGTTTGGAATGGTGGTTTCTCGAAAACTACTCTTTCTAGAATCATTAGCAATGTTATTGGAACTCGTGAACGCCTCTCTGTAGGTATCCCAAACAATTTTCAAATATTTATTTGCATGATAATACCCTATTGTTTCGAAATAATGACATTCAAATATTTTGTTTCAGAAGAAAAGAGCAGGTCGCTATGACGGAATGGCTGAAATTGAATTCTGGAACCTGTACAGGTGAGATAATGCTTTTTTATGGTTTATTGCTTGCCTCAAAATCTTTCTAGTGTCGAATAGTAGGACTTTCTGGGGTCCCTCAAACGATTACCATTTTGAATTTTATTTTAATAGGTAAATATTGCAGAAATTAATAATAAATTGTGAGATAAATTTATAAAATATATGGATGAATTCAGACACGATATTATTTATATATTTCTATACTTTTCAAATTTGTCGGTTGTTGAAAAACTTGTCTGAAAATCTTCATAGAATCAAGTGTACTAGGGCTTTTTGGGGTCTCATTGAACGTTTTCCATTTTAATATGTGTGGATATCATTTTGATACATACTATAAATTGATAAAATATTTCGATGAATTCAGATACGATATTATTCAGATTTTTCTATACTTTTCACGTTTATCGTTTGTTGCTTGCCGAAAAATCTGCTTATTATTAACTAGTAGTACTTTTTAGGACTCCATTGAACGATTATTTAGTATATTTATAATTTATAATTTGTTGCTCGCCTGAGAGTAGTAGGACTTTCTAGGGTTCCATTGAACGATTATTTAGTATATTTATTAAACGGTTTATTACCATTTTGTATTGTGTTAGATGAATATTGCAGAAATTCATAATAAATTATGAGAAAAATTGATAAAAGATATCGATGAAATCAGATGCGATGATATTCATATTTTTCTTTACTTTTCACGTATATAATTTGTTGCTTGCCTGAAAATCTTCCTTTTATCATGTGTAGTAGGATTTTTTAGGGTTTCATTGCGCGTTTTTCATTTTATTGTTTGTGGATATCATTTTAACTTGCAGAATTTCATATGTAATGAAATGTAAGATAAAGTTATTAAATATATTGATAATTTCAGATACTATCAATATTTTTCTACCAAAATAGCCAATTAACAATTATACATACATCGAATACATATTGAAATTTAAGGAGTATTTAAACACAAAGCAATTTCTATTAACTTGACAACTTTCAAATATTTGAAACAGGAACTCAATTTTATCTAATTAGGTGCCTCATAGTGAATGGCATCTCAAACGATTTTAACGTTTATTCCCATAGACTGAATTGTTTTGCTAATTCCTTAACTATATTTATTGAATAGGTATTATTAATTATATGTCGAATGGTCAAATACTTTATAGGTACCTACATCTGTATAGTTTGTGAATGTTGGATATGTTTAGTTTTTGATTTATTCTGAGCAACAAGCTTTTTCGGTTGAAATGTCTCTATTTCAGTTGACGATTCGTTGCGAATTGCAGCTTTATCAAAAGTATTAGTTTCGACAAAAACAAATTTTCTGAAGTTTCTACAAATTGGCGATTCGCAACGAAACGTCAACTGAATTATAGATTTTGTCAATCAAAAAAGCATAACAAAAAAGCATAAAAATCTCTTTCCTATCGCTAAAAGAACGAACGTACGTAAGGTGTTATGAAAGGAATCCCTATAACAAAAAGTTTATAATTCTCTTTTGCATGAGAAAATGTTAATATTCGAAAATAGATCTTTCTAATAAACTATTTCATAATTCTATATCTGATCTTTTGTTATAGAACATATCGAAATATCTACGATACACTTGAAAATATAAAAGTAGTACTCAGCATTTATTTTGAGAAATGCATATTATGGCTATTATGGATTTATAAAATAGTGAGTACTCACCCTTGAGTTTGAAATGATCATAGAAATAAATGTCTTTCATTACTTTTATGCAGTAAACATAAAAACAATGGTGATATGAATAACTACACTGTTTCGATTGGATTGAACGGTAGATACATCGAACAAATTGAATGGTTTTCAAGTAAATAACATTTAACTTTCTAAAAGTATTTGAGAAAATTTACAATGGCGCTAGAACTTGTCACGAATATTCAACCTCAATCAATTTTGAATCATTTTATTTACGAATGAATGATTCTGCTTCCAAAATAGATTAAAATTAGCATTAATTGCATAAAGACAATCGTCTACCGTCTTTGTTCAATTCTAGTTGTAAAATTTAAAACAAAAATCTCTGTGAATTATCAAAATGCATTTCTTTCATAATTTCAAGTAAGTATCTATACATTTTTTCAATTAATTGGACTAAGTATCAGATTAACCACCGCATTCGCCAAATTGCACGATCCGTTAAAAATCTCGTATTCTCATAAATATAATTATTAAAAATTTATAAGAATAACATCTCCATCATAAGGCCGCTTCATTATGCAGCTTCACTACAAATTAATTAAGAATCTGTTGTGCTATTTATTAAAAACTAAAAAGCCTAAAAATTTTAAGGTTGGAGGTTTTCTAGACATTCTCCCAGGTTGATGGAATTCGCTGTGTTTTCATCATACATTCAATAATATAAGGATAAGGCATACATGTTAAATATTCTGTTCATCAGTATCTACAATATCTGAAAATCTAAAACATCCTGAAAATATCAAAAAATATCCAAGTTGTTCATTATCGACAATTGAAAGATATGTTACATTTAATATATCAATATTGAAGCTTTCAATCATTGAACAATGGCAAGTGTTTCTCCAATAAAGAATATATTTATCGAATTTTTGTTTCTTAGTTTTTGTAATAATTTTTATCTCTGAATAAGTGTTCACGTTTCATTGCTTAGTTTTATACAGACATTATTTTTATTCAGGATAACGAACAAATTCATATAGAAAATAAAGGAAATTATGAAAAGTTCATGACGAAAATAATTATCAACCAATTATCAATTCTGAAAATGCATGAAAGTAAAATGTTCATTCGAACATGGTATCACCCATGACACGCGACTTGACTTTGAGTTAAGTTTGACTTTCAAAGTCAAACTTAAGGAAAATATTCAAGAAATACTCGTATGATCATATCAATCACAATGATTTCATAAGGGAGGTTCTTTTTTATAAGTTAGTTGTTTGATGAGCAATATTCGAAAATATTTGGAATATTGCTCATATCATGGGAAGATTACAGAAATAGTTGAATTCTATTGGAATATTTTTTATAAATGCTACTATAGGATTTCATCAGTTGATTCCAGTAATTTTCCAGTGCTTTGATAAATTCGGCCACCGTCAAAATTATTTTGTAATGCTATACATTCGAAATGATCACCTGCTTTGAGCATCTGCCGATAATTTAATTTCAGGACCGTACTTCGCAGGAATTTTTGAACTGATCAATTTCAACTGATTTCGAGTGGTAACGTAGAGATCTATATTGTTCTTCATTCTTCTACCCAAATTATGTTCCATCATTTGCTGTATGTGTGGTCGTTTTGTTAATTCCATTGAGTCAACTTGACCTTAGACCCCATTTCAAAACAATTCATTAATAACATTCAATCGATTTGTAAATTAACGCACTTCCATTGACGTATTGAAACTCTTTCGCAAGAGTACACACTTCAACTGCGCTTGAATTTCGCTAAAATCCAATCGATTCAGTTTAGTAAAACTGAATATTTATGCAATTCAGTACCTATTTATTTGAAAATGAGGGGTACACATAATGTGTGAAATTTACCACAGTTGGACTGAAAAATCGAACGGGCACTCTGTTGTTACTTCATGTTTCACAAGATAAATGGTGTCAATAGTATAAAAGGCCTATATAAAAGATCTACCGTAATCTTCGGAAGTATTTCTATACAAATCCACCTTTGCAATATAGTGCAAACATTTCAGCAACCACGATCAACTTTCAAAGCACTAGGCAAATTTTGAGAATTTGGTTTTAGAATGAAGCCTGGTAAAAGTTGTTAATTTCGCTATATACACAAATAACATGAATAACAAGTGCCTTCAATACGCCTAAGTTGGCCATATTTCCATTATAATATTCATTATTTATTTTTCACGTCGTTCCGACATCTTCAACTCCCAAAAACTGAAGATAGTTTTGACAAGCAATTTAAAATAAATTTTTCTCAATATCACAAAAAAAATCTTATTATTTCTGTAAAGTTCGACTAATAGTTTAGTGTGATACTTCAATTAATGTATTGCTTTTGCTAGATTGGAAGAGCATATATTATAGAGATGACGAAACGATGATTTTTTCAAAAAATTTTTTTTATGTAGTATAACATAACTATTCCGAAACATAACGTTTCAATTTCTTAAAATGATGAGCGATTTTCGTAAAATCCTGGCCATAGCGAAGTGACAAGAGATGAGGCCTGCCAAATGAGTGGTCTAGATTTGGATCTTAGGTTAAACTGTTTATTTGATATAATGATAAATATCAATAATGAGTAGAGTAACAAAGTAACAAGTTTAATAATTTAAATGAAACTAAATAGTTTTTCGATTTTCACTATAATTATTCAAAACATGACAATATCGTTTCGACAACACAGTGGCTTCATCAGGTGATGATAAATAGTTTATCATCAACATCTGATGAAGCCACTGTGTTGGCGAAATGATATTGTCATGTTTTGATTTAATTATAGTGGAAATCGAAAAACTACTTAGTTTTATTTGAATTATGTAATCAGATTTTCATCAAGTATCGGCCGAATCGATTAATAACAAGTTTAATGTCCGTTTGGAACCGGCTTTAAAGTATTAAGTTCATGACTTAATACTTCAATAATAGATAATTATTGAAGTATTAATTTACTTACAATTTAATAGCTCAATTTTTTAGAAAAATTGAGTTTTCCCGAGATGAATCATTAATTTTTTATATTGGCAGACTTTTGTGGTTAAATTTTAATAAAAGATCCAACATTCGGTAGTTCTTCAAAGAGATTGACGTAGTGGTCGAATGATCATCATCAATTTCTATTACGGTCCGATTTGTGAAGATTCAGTTTAGCGTTTATTTGCAGCTGTGTGCTAGTATGTCGTCGAAACACCTGCCTGGTGTCTGGACAAGCCTGAGCCTGATGCCCTCTACTCATTACAATAATCTACTGTTGAGTTCAGATTTATGGGAGCCCCATTATATCAGCTCGTCTTGTAGACGATCAAAGAGCGATAGTTTCCGGTATATAAAGGTGAGTTTTCAATGCTTTCTTTCACATTTGAATTTCGAAAATGTATTTAAAATATTTATACCACTAGAAACTTTCGGATGAAAAATTTTGAAATTCGTCTCTTTCATTAAAATGGAAGTGTTTTTTTTGTAGATTCATATAGAAATATAACAAACAAAATATAAGTAAGCTCATATAATTTTTATTTATTCGTGTTAATTTGGGTGCTTACATAAAACAAAATCTGAAACACTTCAATGTTTGATTACTTTCAAGTGTACCTTAGATTTGTTAACTGAAAGTGAGGTATTCAAGTTGAATAATTATTTAAATTGAAAGAGGTAAAATTTCACTACACAAACATAAACCTCAGTTTTTAAAATAAAAATCAAACTTTTTGAACTTATTTCAATAAAAACTCTCTTAACTGAACTCTCAATTTCAAAACTTTCTTAACTTGCAATTTGTTTCAAAACTAATTGTCTCCAACTCTTCAACAAACTGATTGAAATCACATGGAAGATTTGAATGAATTCCTCATTTTGGTGAATTGGTGTTGGAACTTTTTCAGTTTAGTTTTCAGTTACAGATGAAATATGAAATTTTACTTACATTTCATAGATGCATGTAGAGAAATAGATACAGTATAAATAATAAATGACACGGTGTTTTCGTGTTTTCTATTACAGTATAAATAATTATCATTTTTAGTGTTCAAAATATAAGAAAGAGGTAAAATTTACCTACAATATATATATTATTTCTATCGTCAGAGTATACGAAATATTTATTTAATACATTATTGAATGCTATCAGTGAATTGTCACGTTTTGGCTAGAGGGTAAGTCTCTAAAACCTCTCTGGTTATTACAGTACAAATATATATATATATATATATATATATATATATATATATATATATATATATATATATATATATATATATATTTTACTTTTATTTTTCTCATTTCTGTGACATTCTCATTTTGAAGGATTGCTTTTCTTTTCTGATATGCGTTTTTAAAAACAATCTCGCTATTTTCAATTAATTTCACAAGATTTTTTTTCAAAGACCATTTTTCTTTCTGTTTCATTTAAGTTGCGAAACTTGGTAACGAGCTGAAATTTTCAAACATATCTTGCGTGTTAGGTATGTCAATTATAATTATTTCACTTGTTGATTAATTTTGAACAATGTTGCACTGAGAATTCTGCTTCTATTTGAATGTCAGTTTTAATACGGGTAAAACTGGGAAGGCGCTCTTATTTTAATATTTTGATATTTCTCAACTGTTGTAGGAATATGTTAAATGTTGCTTAATAAACTAGCAAGTTAATTTTTTTGTGAAGTAGCAGACGAAGCACATTATAATTTTTTCCGTAATTTATACCAGTAAATATAATTCTATATTTTATACGAAACTTGTTACAAAAACGCAATGGAACTCTTGGTCACATGGGAATCAAGGTTCATGAGTTCATCATTCACATTTCTAATATTCATTTATTCATTATCTAGAGCTCAAATTTCGACACAATTTTCTCGAAGGAAATCGAAAATTTTTATCGAATCGCTATCTTTGATATCTCTTCCGGTAAAAAGTAAACAATAATATTCGAACTAGCTGTTTTCCTCCCACAAATTAACTTTGAGGAAGTGAGTAAGAAATATCAACTCTGGATACCCAAGAGGGCCTCTTTAGAATGTACAACTACGAAAGCGGTCTATTATGAATTCCCTCACTTGTGCCGAACTAAAAGTCTATACTACGTTCGTCCATCTTCAATAGTTCGAGCTTACTAGACTGAGAAAGGATTGAATTCATTTCATGCACAATGGATGAAAACTTGTATGTATCGATCCCGGGAATCAGTATTTCAAGGTGAAATTTCTTATTGAACCAAAACGGCAACCGAGCTGCTAGTGCGACTTTATAAATGCAATTTAACCCTCTGTAGTGTTGTTATTTTCTGCTTTTTCAAATTGATTATTCAGTGATTTTATCTCTGCGAATGTACGCAATATAAGATAAGGTGTATTATTTGAACACAACCAAAGTACTCGTATGTTTCGGGCCACTTAACCAATATCAAGAGTATTAGAAGAATAATAGAAAACCATTTCAAATTTTGACAGAGTATATATGACAATTTATAGCGAATCGTTAACTAGATATAAATTTCTCCAATTCAGAGTCTGTTTTTCGCTAATAATATCAATTGTGTTAACATATACATACAAGAAAACTAATCAAGAAGAAGATATATGATATAGATATGAAAATTTAGTTACATACTTCCATGTAGCTTAAGCTGTGAGCAGATAACTCGCTCCCATCAGTCAATTGTGATAAGAAAATTTTGATTAAGTTGATAATATTTGATAAAATTGATTCAATTTTAAGTGTCCCTTGATGACAGTTATAACATTATAACGAAAATTAACTTAAATAAAAGCACTACACTCACTAATTGGTCCCTCTTTTCTTCCGTTATCCCTTACCAAGTCCCAATTTTTCTAAAAGTCAACAAGTTATCACCATATTATTTAATAGTAAAATTGATATTATTTTCAGTATGTTGGTTTTTCTGAAAAGACGGTGCAGTTGTCATAAACAGTTACCATGTACAGTAATATAACTTCTTTGAAGAGCTCGCAATTTAATTGTCAAATAGTTGTGGCGATCATATTCCATCAAAATTATTGCCGTTTCTAACCTCGATATTCGCGTCGTTGTAATATACGTATAAGTGTCAATGTACGAATCGAGGTGCTATTTATATTCAGTATAAACCTCGATCGCCTAGAAACAATACTTCTAACCTTCAGTTTTATGGCACACTTTGAGAACACAATACTAGTATTTTATAGAAAAAAAAAAGAAAATGCAGCCACATTTATTGACGTTTCGGCCTACTTTCGTAACAGTTCGATTAGTGAATTAGGCCATTTCTTTCTAATCTAAAGGTCATTTCTTTCTAATCGTAAGTGTCCTCTAAATTGAACTAGGAACCAACTAACTATCCTCATTTTTAACAAGGAATTAATGATCTTAGTAAAATTCACAATCTAAATTTATATAAAATAAATTTATATAAATTCTGTAAATATACATATATATTCACAGAAATGAGGTAAGGTGATATAGTTGCTAGGTCGCATTGTTAGCGGTGAAATGTTGTTTTTAACAAAAATTACCAAACTTTGTCCATCATTCTTTCCAAAAATCTTTTCAACCTTTTAAGACCTAAAGAATAAAAGGCAGTGTTATTTTGATTGAAATGACATAATATCAATTTAATATTGCTTAAAAAAATCAATTGAAACAATATTGTGTAGTAATACTGAAATACCAGCATAATCTATATTTCGAGCATTTCTTCCGCTTCAGGTTTGAAAATTACTCGAACCGAATCGCAGATTGCTCATCGTATCACTTTTCACATAATAAAGACATATAACATATTTTCGGGTGATTATTGGGGATTTAACACAAGCCCGGAATTAGTTTTTCGAACATTGATAATAATACTATTAAGTGTCAATTTTTTCAACTGAATCTATTTTGTACAAAGAGGCAACACTACCTCACCGCTTTGATTCCATACATCTAGCATCGTCATTTCACATTATCTGATTTTTATGAATTTTAACTATTTATTTTCAATTTAATTTCAGAAAACATCATTTATATTTGTTTCGTATCTGATAACAGGCGTGAATTTAGAAATTCCTGTCGACGAGAGCTAACAGATTTCTTTCGGAATTCTCGTGTTTTTAATACACGCCGTATGTTCGACTGGAATCAACCTCAATCCCATCAAATTCATGAATTGATTATTATGAATGGAACAGCTAGGCCCCCGCACTGCCCCTACCTAGACGAGAGAGTAGCAGTACCAGCCGTAATGGCCCCAATTTGCTTTCTCTGTCTTCGTTTCTTTCTCTCTCATTAGAATATGTACAGTTAGGAATCTGAAATTTCTTCAGCTCGTCGTTGTTTTTGTTGATCCTCTCTCTTTTCGTCTTCATCTTCCGTGTTGGAATGCACATCGGAATTCGTTCACTTCTCAATCGTGTGTTCGACGTTGCCGGGTCGACGCACGGCAAAATCCGTAGTTTTCTTCTTCGTATATGCCTTTTGTCTGTGAGTGAATGTGTTATGGTTCGGACATCTGCTGGCTCAATCACGTTTAATTCGATCTATATAAAGAGATATGGAGGATTGTTGCATGGTATTTATTTGTTTTTAGTGCTATATTAGTTGGGTTTTTCATTCGAACACGAAAAATTAGACATGTTAATATATTTCTGTGTACTCTTTAGTTACATAAAAATTTCAGAATATTCTTCAGTAATTCATCTTTTGAGTTAATGTATTAACTGAAATTGTATATAAATACATTTAGTTTTTTTATATATACCTAGATAAATAGCTTTTTATTCAGTGCCAAGTATAACCATCTATCGAATTTTTCACTGTGCTAAGGGCACTTAAGAAACTTGAAAGTAGTTAAATTCCTCAGACTTTCTTCATATATTTACAATTTTTAGGATCAGATAGTGAGTTTTACAATTAATTGAATAACTATTGAATTTATTTTCTTTATTGCCTTTTTCAATTTTTGTTTTACTTTTTATTTCAATTATTTTGAAAATGTGTACTGAGTTTACTGAAGACTAGAATTAATTTAATGGTTTTATTGAATTCATTTTCTTTACTGTCTTCATCAATTCTTGTATTACTTTTTTATTTCAATCATTTTGAAAATGTGTAGAGTCTACTGAAGACTAGACTGTAGATTAAGATTTCCAAATTTTTCATGTTTCGTTTAAGCTCAGCTTTATAATATACATTTTTTCATATGTGGTAAGTGCAAAATACAAAAGTTCTTAAGAACTCTTTTGTGGGAAGTGAGTGCTTATAATTATTTTACAAGTTTTACTTGACCCGAACCGGAAAAAAAATGTTTTCATGGTTCAAGGATGCCCCAAGTACCTTGCCTTTTATTCCTAAAAATATCTGAAGTAGATAGGAATTAAAAAAAAATTAAGTTTCATGAATTAACTTCAGAAATATTCTTCTCCAAAATCATTCCTGCATGTCTAATTTCAGAGAAAATGGGTAGAAATTGTATGAATATTATCTATCTGTTTTCTTCAATAAATGTTCATTCTTTATCGACTCCACTGACAAACAATTTGAATAACAAGAACCATTTGGAATTTTTTTGTTAGCATAAAATTAATTTTGAAATTACCCTAATCATATCACTCTTTGATCCCTTCAACATTTACGCCCTTTTTTCCCGAATTCCAGTGTCTTATTCGACATTGGAAAAGTCGTTGGCACTGGCAACGCAGCAAATTCCTTAGCATACGGAGGCCCACCACCAGGAACGCATGTTTCACGGTGGCCATCGTCGGGCCCTTTTTCGAAAACTAGTTCGCGCAAAAGAACAGCATCGAGCATTGTGCGCCCCGAAACCGCAAAAGGCCGACACCAGATCATCGAACTGACTGTCGCTGGGAGAAAGCATTTGCACCAAAGCTTTTTGAATCGGGACTTAAGTTATCTTCTTCAATGTTTTCTATATTTCTTTAATGGGGTGTTTTCTTTGTTTAGGATTGTAAATACGGAAATGATTAATAGTTGAATGACAGTATGAAATTTATCAAGATTTTGAAGATATTAAATGAATTTCTTGTCGATGAAAAATTCTCCGATAATTTAATTGAAAGGGAGTTTCAATTACAATTTTTTCTATATGAGAAGAATTTATTCACATATGATAATTATATGTAGTTATTTAGCAGTTTGGAGACGTATTTTCTTCAAAGATTAAGAAGGAATATCTATTTTTAACGTATTTCAAGAAGAATGAAAATTTTCAAACTTCATTTCGCTTTAACTTCAGTACCCTTTGGGGACATTTAAAGTACAATTTTCATGAATTACAGTTTCTTACAAACTTCAGAAAATTTTATCTGATCCAGTAAAAATTATAAAGGACGAATTCCTTCTCTTCCTCTGCCTTTCCCCCTTTAAACATTAAAATTCCTTTCATGTCAGAAGAGTTATATTATTCTAGTGATTCCTCATCTGGTAATCAACACCTTCCTATGAAAAATAATTCTAGAACAATTAATTGTAAATAGAAATTTTCTGAACAATTCTTCATTCCAATCTTAATATTATTCAATTTCCATGAAAAACAAGTTATTACATTCTCCTAAGAAGTTCATCTGTTCCAGTTACTTTATGTTGAAAATCATAAACTACTCCATTTATTTTCCACTTTCTTGTTCTCAAAGTTTTTATATGAATGAAAGAAACTTTGTATTTTTTCCCTGTCGGCAATTATTTCCGTATGGCAATAACCAGTAATATTCCTTAGATGTTGTCAGACATAGTTCTATATTTTCGAATTAGATATTTCATCTCCCAATAAATTTTTCGATTTAATTTCGGAAAATAATTCCTCGAATTTCTAAAAATCACTTTTTCTGTGATTAGTTTCCTTTCCAATATATGTGCCGGTTCCATGTGTCGGATTAATGGATGTCGGTGCAAATACCGATCACCTTGGAAACATTTGTGTGGCCCCCGATCCAGTTAACAGTGTAAAGATATTCGGTGGTCGCGCGCTTGCGTAGAGACCGTGCGACTTTTTCACGGGCGCCTGTCCCACGGTCAGCCGCCTGCGAGCTTTCGGATCTCTACTCGCAATTTCTTCGCTCCTTAATCTCTAGAGCTCAATCTCTCTATGGTTCGTTTTCCGCCCGCGACTCTCGCTTTTGCATTTTATCAGGCTCGCGTTGAAGGAACATAATGTCGAACGATATGATAATTGTCGATTGCGGTCGAAGTTGCCGTTCTTATGAAAAAGACGAAAGAAAAGGAATTCATTCTTCAATATCAATGAATATGAGATTTGGAAATGAAATTTGTTGAATTGAAAAGATATATTCAGATTAGCATTCCTTGAATGGATGATTTGGTTTATAGAATTATTAGTTACATGTTTGAGTTAATGATGCGTTTTGTATTATTCTTTGGAATAACTCGATGATTTTTGAAGATACATACGAAAAGCGCATACTACAAATTAATTTTTAATTTCAGGTGATGGTTTTTATTTCAGGTTAACAATGAATTTCGAATAAAAAATGGTTGTTTCTACCTATAACATATGTTTCACTAAACGCTATGCCCTACAAACAGGCCCTCCTTATCTCTAAATGTTCTATATCTAGTAAATTTGTGATTAGAAATTATTATATTTGTGGAAAAACAAATTTTTTTACATATTATATGCATATAATGATAGATATTGTAATTTATTGTATTAATAGGAAAGTGTTTTTCATAGAATTGAAGATAATATTAAGAACATCAGAATTTATTATATCAGTGACTTCAAAATGACGTAGGTCTGGAAACCTATCAGAGTTTTCCTACTTGAAAATATATTTCAATCAACTTATAGCAGAACAAGTTTTTTTTTAAATGACAAAAGTTACAACTAAAATTTATATTTGGTTGAACATAAGTCTAAATTCATATTTTCTGATATTTGTATTTATATTGTTAATTAAAGAGGCCCTAAGAGATGTTTCCGGGTTTGAACAGAAATGGTTCACTAATTGTTCATAGTAATAAGGAAATACCTATACTATCAAGATACGAGTATACTAAAAGTGAATGCTATGGAATTTATTTTCTAATTGATAACATAGAATGTTACATACTTATCGGTACCTTTTTAATTTAATGTTATTCTTCAGAATTGTTTGTGGAGGCTTTATATTCAAATTTATGGACTACGACTTAATATATGAAACCCTAATTTTTGAATTTCGAAAACATAGTAATAATTTGAAATGTTCAATAACTTGTTATCAATAAAAATCATCGAATAGATTTACTTGAAAGATTTCTTCTGTTATATAAGAAATATAGTGTGTACTTCCTAAAAATATTCATAGTAATATCAATTTGCTGAATTCCATTTACATTTCCTCTTTTTTAATTCCTAAAACTATTGTTGTGAAAGTATTAGTAGAATATTATTATTTCTCTTATCAAATATGAGATAAATTTAAGGGATTCATGTTGATCATAATAAATTCATGTTTTATGTTTGGGATTCTGTTAAACATAATGAATTATTTTAGCCAAAATCATACCATTGGATTTTATTCATTTTGTTGCCATAATTGATTGTATATTCAGTTTTCAATTCGCGTTGTCGCGAGAAGTCTCTACTAATTTTTTGAATGAGAAATGTTTTTCCAATTTTCATTTTCACGTATAAAAAGCATTTGTACAAGTAAAATGATCTCGCACTTCTATTTTTCTGTTTTTCCACACTAATAATATAGGCTAGGTTATTTATTTAGTTAGTTCTCTAAAAGTGTTCATTAACTAAGAAAATTCATTTGCTGTGACTCTGTATAATAAAAAGTTCTAGAGTTTCTCAGAAAGAATATTTTCAGATTTTTCAAAAGAAAGTACTTACCTACTCAAGATACTTCTAGACTTTTTTATATGCCTTCTTGATATTTTATCTTTGTTATATGTCAGTTGAATTCAGTACAAAAATATTCGAGGAAATAATCAGTAACGAATTATATCATATCCATTGACTGTAATCATTTTTGTTCAACAAACAAAATCATCATGAAAACTAGCGCATTCGCCAAAATACACGCCTTCTTTTCTTGGTATTGTTTCTTTTTCTTCTCATCAATATTCCTTGAAATTACCGAATATTGATTGTTTCTACGCATATATTTATAATTCAACTATTTCGCATGTTATAACATACTACGAGTTTGGTCAAAAAATCGAGATTTCAAACATCGAGGGCAAAAAATGTCAATAATTGATTATCTTCAATTATTAAAGATGACATTCTGATTAAAATCTTCATTTTCTATATCAAGGTTCATTAGACATATTTATATATTTATATTCTAGAAACTATTTTTCTATTATGTGTTACCCCTTGAAAAGTACTAGGTATATTAACTATAAATTATGATAATTTATTATACACTATTATCGAAAAAGTAATGAATTCTATAGAGTAAATTGATCTCTAATTCATGGAACCTCACGTGAAATATTGATAATAGTAAAACGGTATAATTAAAAATGCCGTAAATCATAAATGAATCAATGGACTGCAGTGAATTTATTGTTAATTGTGGCCAATAGCCTGGTGTTTCGAAAAAATTTGATCTAATATTTCATTTCACCTCAAAAACTTGAAGAAGTTTTTATGTACATTATAGTCATCTTACAATTATAAATAAAAATAATTCATTTTGACTAGTAATCTTGAATAAGAATTAATAATACAATTATGAACAAAATTATAAATCAAAAGCAGGAGTTTCTTTGGAATCCAGTTTGTACATCGTCATAACTAATTCATAGATTATACTTGTTAGGTGTTCTTTTGCTAGCTTTTGCTGCAAAATTCAATAAATATATACTTAATAAATGTATTTTCTATATTGAATAAAAACACTTGGCTTGGATTCACAAAATTTATAACGAATAATTGACAATTGTTTCAGAGTGTTACCCCACTTTCAAAAGTTAAACAGTTTAGCTTTTAAAATGAGGTAAAAGTTAAGAAATCAATTCTTGAAATTGAGGTAACACCTCGAAACAATTCTCAAGGATTCATTATAAATTTTGTGAAACCAAGTCAAGTGTTTTTATTTAATATATTAAACAATGTTTCACCAAGAGATCAGAAACATATAATCAACTTTAAAATTGTTTTCGTTATATTTTTCTGTGTTTTCCCATGTTCTGTAATAAAAAAAAGGTTCTGTTATAGAATAATTGAATTGAAAAAACTATATATTATTTCACTGTGTTGCAGAAAATTATCATTTCTAGCATGTAAATTACGGTAAAATTCACTGCACGATAAAAGTTACTGTCTTTGTTGAACCAACAGATGTTGATAACACATACGATTCATAGATGATATAATTAGTTGTAAGGTTATTCTGACAATGGAACGATATCTTATTGAATTTCCGTCATTTGAAAACCGTGAAAACGAGGATTAAGAATGTCTCATAATCTTCAATTTATAAATCTTTCAATATTTTGATCGAGTTTAATTTCATTTATACCGATTTCTTGAGTCCACACCCTTCGCCAAACGATTCTATTGATAAAGCATTGCCGCTATTCTGGGTTTTTGGAACATCGATTTTTTTTTTACACGTCACACATTATTCTCGTTGTAATTTTTCATTAGTTTCTTACTCGCTTGCAATAACGATGAATTCCCACGAAGAATAAAAACTGCATCAACGTAATGAGTTATCCCATATTTAGTCTGAATTCTTCAGTCGGAATCTGGTCACAGTCTGGCCGTCCAGTTCTGCAACTGAAACGACAAGCAAAGACGTACGTATGGCATACCTAAGCTCCTCCGCCATTTTATTCTCGACGATTATTCTTCAAATTGTACTCTTCCGCTTTGTAAACGTTTCATTATAATTCCTAATTTACTAATTGAAAGGCTTTGTTTCAGGTAGGGTACTCTCTATGGTTTTCTATTTATTGCCTTTCAAAACAATAGGTTGTGTTTTTGATGTTCATCAAATCATTTATTTATGTATTATGTTTTGATATGAACTGCATTTTACTAAAGGCTCTGTAAACGAAGAGTAGTTAGCCTCTAATGCAAGTATAAAATACCTACTATATTTTCATTCTGCCTAATATATATATGTAATTCAAAAAATAATTCAAGGAACAAAAACGTTCAAGTTTTACTCACAAAAAATTAGATACTCTATTCTTAGCTGCTCATGAACGCGAATCATTCAGCATCAATTAAAACCAGTTATTAGATCAATTAGAACACCTGATACATAAAAATATTTCAATATTGGAACAAGACTTCAGAAGTGAAAATTTCTTAACCTCAAAAAATCAAAAAATTAGGATTAGGAATTGCCAAATTCATCTTTTAATAAAATATCAAGGTTTCTTCGAAATAAACACAAATTCATTGCCTAGCCATTAGTTGCAAAGTCTGTATGTTTCATTGAACGATTATCAAATATGATTCTATACTAAATCGATCAATATTTCACATAACTGTCAGTTACCTTATTTAAAGTTCTAATATTTGCACATTCTGTGTTGCTTCCACAGGGAAATTAGAGAATTTCTAACTTAACCAACTGCATTTTATCAGACACCAAAAACTCCCGATTGATTCGACATATATTTTTCGATTTCATAACGTATCTTTATTTACGTAATATGTTTTTCAAGTTGTTTTCATGATAATACATCACCGAAATTCTCTACTGTTTGTTGAAGTTGAAGTGGGCTCCGTCTAACTGTAACAAATATATTCTAAGAAATTCAAATTTTTTCGTATTAAATTCGAGTCCATTTCTTGCGCATAAGTTCTGAATAGCCGTGAAATGAATATTATCATCGTGTACATCCTGCTATTCATATTCTGCCGTGAAAGAATATTATGATTGCAGATTATTATATGTGACTACCTTTCTAGATAGACTAACTCAATCAGCCTTTTCCAATCCATAAAATCAAATTCAATAGGCTTCATGATGCTCTCGAGTCATGCCACTTGTCAACATTGAAAGGAACACTTGAATTCATGATCAATAATATCTCATTTCTCAGATGTTTTATCAAAAAACGGTGTGAAATTTTTGAAACCAAAATAATAATCTTGAAAATTTATCGACAAGATAATTCAAACCCTTATTTTTTTTAATTATCGAAATGTCCCACATATTTACGTTATACAATACGTAGAAAGCCCGTCTGAGATAATACAAAGTCATATTTTTAGTTACATTACTGAACTTTGGTTAGTAAGAAACTTATTGAAAACATGTATATCATCTAGCCCTGATGATAACCTTTCATACTTTTATATCTAACGAACAACTGAAGAGTACTGTCGTGAATTACCAATATATATTCTTATGGTTAACGTGTTTATGGGATGTTCAGATACTAGGACTCTGGAGTTTGTGTTACTTCGATTAGCACCTTAGGACATGTTTGCGGTTGTTTTTTTTGGTTGAAAGACTATTTGATCAAAATAGTTCTTAACTGCATTTAACTTCAGGTCATCTGTTTGGGCGTTTCATTATCATCAGATCATTTCTTAGTAGACAATTATGAATTTATAAACTGTACTGATTTATAAACATACGATATATTTGAAATATGGTGTAGCTGTACTGTTACTTCATTATTTGGAGAGAATGATTATAATAATATAATAGTTCTTTACATTGAAAAAAAGATGACAGTTGTTACTTTATTGAACATAATGTGAATACCAGATATAGCAGAAACTCTTTATCAATTCCGCAATTTAGTTGATCCAGATGTCCTCGTAGCTACTCCTATTTGGCACCAAGAATCTATAATGAATTGCCATTTCAGTTAAAAACTATGGTTAACGTTGAAAAATTCAAGTCTGCCATAAAGAACTGGATGGAAACAAAGGACAGATGTATTATTATTCATCAACTGGTGAACATTTATCAGCTAAAATGGTTGTAAAACAATATATGATAATGTTGCACATTTTTATAATATTGATATTCGCTTCTTCCCAATATTGTTATCAAATTTTTATATTGATAAGGTTTTTCTCAAATCATTAATATAGATACCTTGATATGTATGTAGGTATTACATATTGCAGAATATAAATAGACGTTATTCGTACTCACAACAGGCTATGGTCTTTGTGAGAAAATGTATTATCTTTGTTTAGGCAACAAAATTGAGAAGATAGATTTCAAAATTAAAATACCATTGTTTCACCTATATAATTGTATTACGAGAACCTTATATAAAGATTATCATTATATTTATACGAAAATTCATACAAAAGGCTATTGACCTTATGTCCTTCAGTCATGGAGAGAATATTTACACCCTCTTTAAGTTTTTATATTCTTTTGGTTTTTTGTTCTTGATTAATTGAAATTATTTTTTCATCTTAATTTTTTTTGAGAGTCTTCCTCCCACACAAATAAAATATATCACAACAATAGTTTATTTCGAAGAAACTATCATCAGAAGAAATTTCGAACTGGGTTACATTGAATATAAACGAATATGTCGTTCATTCCAATAGCAGTAAGTGTATAATTAGCATAGCTACATCATCCGTTTTGGCCTGAGAACTTATTTTTAGGGTTTCCTCTGCTGTTAGATAACAATGAGCTAGACTTAACAATGATGATTCATCTGGGAACTGAATTTGCCTGAACTGAAGTTATTCATTCCGGTGGTATCACTTACAGTTTATCAGTACATGTGAAACTTTCATATCTTTCCCTTGAATTTTTTACTGTTACTAATAGGTTACTACATAAATTACTATATAGAGTCACTCAAATATTACATAAGCATAATTTTAAAAGAGTTGGGGTATTTTTACTTGACTTACTTTGAAGTGGTGATTAGGTCATCAGTATTTCCTTCATTTTTGCATTTTCAATAACTTAATAACGTTATAATTTTATTAAGTTTCATATTTTTTCGTCAGAAAGGGGGAGAGGAGTGAGTTTAGTTTTGTTAGGTTAGGTTGGTACTCTTTCATCCTACTGTTAAGTAGGTCTGATTATCATATTCTGTTGTTTGTAAGACGGAAAGCTAACCTAACTGGAAAAAAAGAGTTTGCTGGTATTTTTTCTGGAAAATTATCGGATATAAATTATCATCAAGATAGGAGACGTGTTGAGAGCTACATCAAATTATATGCTTTTCTTCTATGGAATTTGGTTTTGTTGAAAAGAATAAGTATCCAGTATTGGGATGAATTGATGGTCGCTAAATTCTTCTGGCATTTCTTAGTTATTTGTAAATTGTGAACAGAAGAAGTACCCATCAGGGGATCAAAGCACGTGTTTTTGATACACAGGAAACCGCACACTACATCTTTGCTCAAGTCCGGGTATTTTTCATTAAGTTTTGTTTATTGTTGTTGAAGGCTTTTATGTTTCAGGGCTTACATTTTAATTTTTATTTCCATTTTTACGTTTCCTTCTTTTGGATTTCTCTGTGTTTGTTTTTGAGTACTGGAATTATTGAGAATCACCATTTTGAGAAGGTGTGGCAGATAGATCTTGGTGCCTAAAGCGGGAAGTTTGAGTACGCTTGGTGTGGTGGAGTATTCCAGTACATTGTTTGAAAAGACAATTGATATTTGATTTTATTTTTATTTTATTAACCTTGAATTTACTTTAATTTAATAAATGTTCAACTTACATGCTGAAGATCGTTTTTTATTTAAATATTCATCATATATATTTTTTGTTGGGACGATTAAGTCCTTTTATCTGAGAGGGAATTAATATCTTTTATTTGGTTCAATATCTTTTTTTAGTATTTCAAATTATTAATTTTCTTTTGTATTTAATATATATCTATATATAAATATAATCATATTATCTTTTATTTTTAATTATTATATTTATTGAACCAAGTGGACATTACTGTTAGGGAGAACTAAGATTAAGAACTGTTAGATCCGCTGGAGTTGTTGTTTGATCCACCGAAACACCAATTGAATTGTACCGAGAACTTTCAAACCTCTGGCACCTGGCATTGAATTTTTCTTAGTCAATAACCCACCCCATCTTCACTGTAGCTAACTGTGATGTGGTACAATTCATTAACCTTCAGTTCTCGCTTAGCAGTCACTGAAGTTTTGAACCGGAGGTTAATCGCATGTATACATCGTGTGTGTATGTGTGTGTGTGTGTGTGTGTGTGTGTGTGTGTGTGTGTGTGTGTGTGTGTGTGTGTGTGTGTGTGTGTGTGTGTGTGTCTCGAATACGTATTACTCAGAACAAGATGACATTACAACCACGATATACCACAATATTATGACGAGCACGAAAACGTTGTACCCAAGACGACGAAGACTGAAAATTTTCCTTACCCTTAACACGAGCAAAGTCATTGGATTTTTGTGCAGAATCGAACCACTTATTGGGATGTTGTTTGCCCTCTGATATTTAAATCATGTTAATAAAGCATCTTCTATAACTTTATGTTCACTTGTCCTCGCTCGTTTAAGTTTTAAAGAATTGTTTTCGAAAAGAACGTTTATTTCATCTCTATTCTTCCAAATCGTTGATATCGTAAAGTGCGAAACTCCATATTTCTTTGCAATTTCTGTATTCGACTAGCCATTTTCTAATCTCCATATAACATGAGATTTTTCTTCAATAGAAAACAGTTTCCTCTTTTTTTGCAACATGATTACGAATAAATGCACTGCCTAATCAAAACCAACACTTATAAATCAAGCTGACTTTCACGCAGTCATTTAGCGCACTAAACAATTGGTGTAAAATATGTAAGGTCAAATTACTGTGAAGAGGTTCGGATGAGGTGGGAGAAAGTGCGTAGGTAATAGTACGCCTAAATATTCCTTCAATGCTTGCTATCAAGAAGATTCGAATTCGTGCGTATTGTTTTGTTTTGCTGGGCCAAAAAGCGGTTGGTCGTTATAGTCGATGAATATCGATAAAGTTTCGTCGTTGTAAGCGATATATCGCTGCATCCGATGTTGCTATAGGCGATATGTTTACTGAATAGTTTACTAGAGATTCGGGCGGAGGCTTACAATTTGGCTGTAATAACCGATCGGTCGTTATAAACGATGTCGCTACAATCGGTTTCGACTATAAAGATATACACCCGAGTTCATATACATTTCTGAAATGAAAAGTTATGTCTGATACAAAACTGGAAAATTGAAGATATGAAAAATATTTTGTTAATTTTATCTTTATTCAAATCTTGTTAAAAAATATCTGAGTTGAACTATAATTGTCAATTTTCCATTTTCACTAGACACAAATTTAACAACACTTCAACTTGTTTGAAAGAAATCGAACTAGTATTAGTTGTATTTGTAGTAACTTGTTTCACATTGATAGACTTAAGATGTCCGACATACAACTGATGAAATCACATTGTCCATTCCCTTCAAACGGTCACTGGAAAATTAATATTTTTCAACTCTTGTTAATTTCTAGTATTTACTTGGGAGGAGTAGGTACGTGGGTTAGAGAAATATTGAACAAACGAATTACACTAGAGGAAAACTACATCGCATTGCACTTGCATTGTGGAATTGAAAAACGATATTTTTCAGTATCAGGTCTAGAAAATTTTCCTTTTCATTGTAATTTATAGATAGATTCATGCAAATGATCTGGCTCGTTACGCTCTTGTTTGTGACGGTTGTTCGGAAGTATCCATAATTTTAAGTACATTAAAGCAATGTAATTTATCTAGCTATGAAGGTAATAGTCTGTTATAATGGTCTGCCGATTATAATGGACCCAAAATAGAAATATGATATATTATATATGACGAACGTTTTAGGGGAAGTCCCGATTTCAGAGTTCATTTGCGCAAATTATGTTTCAATTAATATCACGAGCATATTGTCGAGTACGATTAGTCAACTATAAAAACGGTTCAAGTGTGACACGTAGAAGAAAACGAGATCAGTTAAATTCAGTTGAGAACACCCATAAATTCATTATTGATAAATTTTTTGAATCTTCTGTTATTATTAGTTTTTCTTATTCCTTCAATTCTAGTAATCTTTCAGTGGTATTAGATAATCACTGCCTTGATGTTACATATTTAATCAATTTCATTAAAGACATTACGTGAGAATGAAATGTATTGATGATGCATTTTACTCACTGAATTGTGGCTGATCTAATTCATAATGGTGCGAGGTACATTAAATTTCCCAACGATATTTTATTATTAAACTTTTTTTTTGGTTATGAAACACAAAAATATATGCTGATTTTTTTCTTTTCATTACAGATAAGCCCGACAACTACTTTCAGAAACTAGCGGTCTGTTTCAGTGAAACTATCGATGTAATAACCGACATGGTGTATATTCAACTAATTTGGAATACCGTTTGAAAATAGGTAGGTGTCCCTCCAAATGAACATACCTTATCCACTTATGCCTGTATCGATGATGGTGCACAAAAGACTGAAATAGCTTATTTTTAGGTTTTATCTTTCGATATTCAATAGTGTTGGCGTTTACTTGACGTAAATCCATTATAATGGAATAAAAACTTAAATTCGAACACTTGAACTTATGATTCACACTTTATTGACTACAATTCATGACGCGTTCCGTCGTTATAAACGACTTCTTCAGAAGCTAACAGAATAATTATTCGTTCACTTGATAGGTGTCCTTCCAAATGCACATACCTTATCCACTTATGTTCTCTAACGATGATTGTACACAAAAGACTGAAATAGCTTATTTTTAGGTTTTTTATTTCGATATTTGATAGTGTTGGCGTTTACTTGACGTAAATACATTATGATTGAATATAAACTTAAATTCAAACACTTGAACTTATGATTTACACTTTACTGACAACAATTCATGACGCGTTTCGTCGTTACAAACGACTTCTTCAGTTTCTAACAGAATAATTATTAGTTTACTTGATGTAAATCCATTATACTTGAATATAAAATTAAATTCAAACACTTGAACTTATGATTTACACTTTATTGACAACATAGCATGGCGCGTTTCGTCGTTACAAATGAGTTCTTCAGATGCTAACAGAATAATTTTTTGTTTACTAGATGTAAATCCATTATAATTGAATATAAACTTAATTCAAAAAATAAAGTGTAAATCATAAGTTCAAGTGTTTGAATTTAAGTTTTTATTAAATTTTTATTACGAATTATATTTTCATCATCGCACTTGAATTCAACAATAAAATTTTAATCCCACATCATGGCCGATGTAATTTACTTAGAAGAGGAATATTTTAGTTGGCAATCTCAGATGTTTTTCAACCATTTTTCAGTTCAGGCAAGGAAAACCCTGAATACAAATGTATGAAATAATTTGAATTTAACTCTTGATTCAATGTTCCACAAATATATTGAATAATAACAATGGAATTATAACGTCGAGTCGACATGTTTCGAGTGATCAGTTATCAAGACTGAGCCCGAGTCATTCAGTCAAATAAGTTTTGATAATGCCCTTATTATTGTTATATTATTGAAACATATGTTGAGAGTTTAATTGAATTTATTATTCAATCATGTTTCACTAAATTGTGAGCGAAATTACAATCTCAGTTATTAACAAACGTACCTATATTATTACGCATAAATCCACGCTAGAACCTAAAGACAAAATCTACTGAAAAAGATTCACCAAACATTGAGAACAAAGGCATTACGCTTGTGAGAAAGTATATCTTCTCATAATTGGTGTATTAATTAGTTCAACAGACATATTTATACTTCGTTACGCAGCCTTACCAGCCAAATTGGAGGTTATCCATTAAAAGCCGACCAACGTTAAGTTTCATGGATAATGGATAACTCTTCTATAAATATTAATGTTATTCCCTTACTGGCTTTCAGATTCGTATGAAATTCAACTATTAATTATACCTATATAATATTTAAGTGTGAGTAAGTGCCCTACGGAATGGAATTTTGTAGAAAAGTTACTGGGGATTACAGAATTAAAATATTGGAAAATATATTCGAAAATCATTAGGAGATTTGTTTATCACTGTACATTCCTTACTCATATTTATATCTATAATTGAAAATAATTGAAAAATAAATACTTTTTTATCCGTCATAGTTTGCTGTTTCAGATTGATATAATTATTAACTTATTTCGAAGTTCAGATCTTGTATAAACAATTTCACAAAGTTTCAATACATGAATAAATAGTAAATTGACGCAGTGTTTGTAGTTGATTCAATAATTCTATAATCAGAAATAAAAGAACAGAGTTTTGTTCAGTTTCCTTGTGAAATCTGCGGTTTTAAGTGCCTAAAAGTTTCGAGGAAATGTTGAAGTACTGGACGCAAATGTACCCCCTATTTATTTTATGGAATATTTGCGAATTTTTACCCCATCTGTAGGACTAAGGGAAATGAAATTAGGTTCATCCCACAAGCAAATAATTAGTGAATAAAATATGAGGTTACATAATATTGTGCCTGTTATAAAACACGTAAGATATTTGTGTAAACATCTGAAACTTTCTTCAAAACATTTGTATTTTCTAAGCCTTACAAACGTTTCTGTGAATATCTAAAGCTGACAGAGTTCGTATTATTGTAAGCAGTATACTTCCTACTGCGGGATTTAAACAAAGTGAATATCTGTTATATTTTCTTGAAATGAATAGATGTTCATATAGTGAATTGATCAAACGAATACATTTTATTTTTCCAATGTTTGAAGAAGTTCTTGAATATACGACGAATTGTTAATCACGACAACGTTGTAAAAAGTTCACCTCAAAGGTGAACACAAAGTACAATGAGAACCCGTTCCGTAAAGATAAGTGAGCCATGGAATGTTGAGAATGTTCCATACAGCCTCACACAAATATTTACCTTAGAGCAATGATCAAACACATCGGTTGTACCAAACAGGAAACGGCGGTGTGTAAATTCAACTGTCGACCACGTGCGTTGCTTTGGTGATATCAGAGGTGGCCTTAGAATTAGTCATATTCGATCTGGTGAAACATCAAAAATATATGAGTAACATGATTTAGATTCAGCATTATTTTTGGAGAATTGATACGGAAAAATAAAATGAATAGCTGTAAACAACGCAATTTCTCTCTCATTTAGTCAGCAGGATTATCGATAAAGTTATATTAAATACATAATTCAGAAATCGTTGTAGCCATTAATAGATGTATTGACTCATGGCAAAAAATAATAAATATAAAGCAATATATTCCAAGAATGGTTAACAGTTGACTATCCAATTAAAATGCAAAGGAAAATACTTAGTATTATTCGTAAATAACGAATACCTCTATAAGTTCTGGTCCTTGCTAATAGAACATATTATGAACAAAATTTATATTTATTCTTTAAGATACTGTTTTTCGACAATACATTTTGTCCAGCGCTTATATAATATTTGTAAACGCTTTGTAAAAGAAGTAAATTCTTCCTCTGAATAGGCTTTCAGTAGTGAATTAGGGAATAACAACATTATATAGGCATCTCAATACGAGGGTTGACTAACTTTTTGATTTGTGCCTTCTCTAACGGATCTTTGTTTCTCCCTATGTGACATAGCGAAACATCAAAAAACCTTGTTCCTTTTGCTTAGATAGTTATAAAACTAAAAACACGTTTTTAGCGTTGACATACTAAAACATAATTCAAGTAAATATTGAGTAAAATGTTGAATGAATTACCTTTCGACAACTTCAACGTCTTTGATACGCCATGTAGCAGCAATCTTACTATAGGTTGAAACGTTTTCAGGAAAATTTTCACTGTTCGTTCAAAAGAACATCGAATCCAGTTACCAAAACTTAATTAAATCTAAATACCTCGTTTTAACCTTTGATTCGATTACGGAATGCTTGAACCTTATTCACCAAGTCACTTCTTTTCTTATTAAGCAATATTTTAACATTATAAATGAATGTTTAATCAACAGGAAAAATTCCTTGTTCATCATAGTTTTTAAGCAATTAAAAGCTGATTCACTTAAGTATCTATAACTTGTTGACATTTAAACATGTTGAATTGAATATTGAAGCCTTCTCGAAAACATGATGCAATGCTTGTTGAATTTATAAATTTTTTCCAAACTCACATAATGTTTGAAAAAGATTGCTTTATCGTCTTAGTCTTTTGGCCTTGACGATAAATTAGATCACCGAATGAATTAAGTTTCAAAAACAATAAGCAGCATCAAATGAATTATCATATTGTTCAATTACTCTCCTAGATATTCGAAATGAAGAGATTGTTCATATGCCAGTGAACGACTGACGACGAATTTTTAAGAATGCTCCTTGATTCGACCCTGTCCTTCAATTTCAGCTGCATGTGCGTCGTATATTTCTTCGAATTAATAGATACATCCCTACCTTTGGCCTACATTTTCGGGTCTAGATAAGGTTCATCATCGGTGGTTATTCAATGCTTGTGTGACTCGAAAGCAAGGGAACATAATAATGGGCACGTGTAAATTGATCCAATTATAATAGACGTAAAATATTTAAAACGGAATTAGCTTAAATAAGGAAAACCCTTCTTTGTCCAAAATGAACTTTCGTTATAGTAATTGATTTCAGTTAATTAATTCCGGGGTAATTATTCGAAGCTTCCTTTAACGAGAAATATGAATTTTTATCAAAGTATACGATGCACAGTTTCCGGAATTTAATTAGTGAGCTTACAATAGCCCTCTATTATATTTTCAATTTTGAAGAATACGATCGTATAATATAACATCGAGGTGAATTTTTAATTGTATTACACACTTCATCATATCATTTTTTTATTGTTGATTATATAGTGCGTTTAACTAATTTCATTTTCATTTCACTGATTGGTTGGAGGATCCCAATTATCTTAATTATTCGAGTGAAATGGCAATCTGTTATTAGAACACAATTACTATTTAGGTAATATGTGAGAGATTTAATTGAAAGAATCAGTGAGTTCTATTGCATTGTGATAACATTAAACGACTTTAAGACCGTTTCATTTCTTAAAATAGATACTCAGTTACAAATTCCTAGTTGGAGAACTTCGTCTTTTAAATATGTACTATCGTTCGTGATGTCAATGTAAATGTAATGTTTTCAATACATTTTACAAAATATATTAAATACTGTACATATGTTTCGGGTGGTTACCCATTATCAACATTGTATACTCTTGATTATGGGTTAACCACTCGAAACATATGTAGAGTTTTTAATATATTTAGTGAAACTTACGCTAAGTGTGTTACTTTTAATTTATTGTTTTTAACATAATGTTCCACCAAGAGATAAGCGAAACCTCCGTGTCATCGATATAAGTTCCACAGACATTAAAGTTGAATTCATTGTTGAAATTGAATGTGGTAGCAACGTACTTCATTTGTATGAAAAGATGTTTTCTTTATCCTCAATACTTGTTTCTAAACAACTTTAAAACGCCAAAAGAGCGTTTTGGTGAAAATTTTAAAGTTGTCAAATAGTACTTAGAATAATTGACCAACCATAATATAACATAAGGGACATATAAAGATAGTAATAAGATGGATAGTATGGTAGATATTTAACAAATTTTATGCAATGGAATGAAACATTTGTACTCACAAATTTAACAAACTTTCTTTAAAGGACACTTCTCTGACTAGAGATCATATGACTTCTTTTTATTTCAACGAAGTACTTGGGTATTTAATTATGTCTTCGCGATGGGATAAAATAAAAGTATTGGCAAATAAAGATACCAAGCTTATGTCCATAACTAAACATTATAAAATGTCCAAAAATAAGAAATTTTGTTATATAGAAGAAAGCGATGAAAAAAAGAAGAGAAAGGGTGTTGGAGTGAAGCTGTTGCCTCTGCAATTTGCTCAGTAGTTTTACTCATTCATATAGAATCAATTTCCAGGAAATATAAGTTCAGGTTACTAACCCAGTATAAAAATGTGGAATAACTACTGTATGGGCCCTACTACTAAAGTAGCCCTAAATGACTACTACAAACAACCCTAGATGATTATGAAATTAAGAGTCACAACCCTGTACCAAGTGTTGTACGAGGAACTAGTCTACTGGTGATTATATCATAAATGTATTCTGATCGATTTTTCAGGAATTTCCATTCACAGCGAATATGATGCATGTAAATTTCGCAGTATGTATTTACGTATCGCAAAACTTTCATAGTGCATCATCAGTCTTGCTGGCGGTATCGGAACACGACTAGAATGTATCTGCACGCTGCTGCATTGGCGCATTCCTGGCGCTGACCTTATAACTTGGGCGTTCGCTTGATGACGTAAGATGCATTATTAATCGTTGTCTTGATGTAATGTTGCCTTCAAGGAATTTTAAGATGTTTCTCGATTTGTCTCTTTAAATAGAAGTTAATCTGCCGCGTCAAGGCAATTGAGCACGTTTCAGGTAAAAAGTGAACGACCTATAATTTTAAATGATACGAAAAGGACAATAAAATTTCATGCGAGTTTGTCGATGGATAAATGAACCTTCATCAATTTTCCTATTTTAATTATAATAATAGAATCAGTAATTATTCAAGATGATACACAACTGACACTATAACTTCATTCACTTCAATAAGATTTAGTTGAAATATGCAACATAATTTTTATTAAATGAACAGTTCAGACTTCATTGAGAGTCCTAACAAAATCCACTGCTCTTCAATTTTTGATACGTCTCTATCAAATTTTCACGTGTGACTCTCTATAGACCACCAAAAGAGTCACAATAGACAGCCTTGAGTCGCAGAAAGGGACGGGGAGATATTACTGGCTCTAAAGTAAAAAGTTTAACGTAAGTTGGACGAAAGAATTACGCTTTTTCTTTATATGTTCTGTTCGGAAAGCTGTGTTTCAATTAAATTAACTGGGTTGAAACGAATATAATTTGCTTCAACGACAGGTTCTTCAAACTAAATAAACGAACTGAAATGCTTATTCTATCACCAAAAACGAGAAAAGACTTTTGAAAAATATGCTTGTGGGGGTTTATACTAATGAATTTATTTGTTTGGAGTTAGTATAAGCGCTCACTAATTGCAATATCATAGTTAGGCCATTCTGTTCAACTTATAGATTGTCCATTTTACGTGTTATTCACATCATCATATGACGTTTTTCAAAAACGTCAAAAAAAAGTGTTGCCCAAAGCAAGACCAAGACGAGACTTGCGCAGTCTAGGTCTTGGTCTTGCGTGAGCAAACATGGTCTTGATCTTAGTCTTGCACAGTGAGTCTTGGTCTAGGTACTTCTTGCAAAGTCTTGCAGTCTTGCAAGTACCTGATAGATTGTACTTTTCATTCAAGATTTAAATTCAGATTTTCGGTCAATGTAACAGGGCCGAAATTTATAGCTTATGTAGACGTGAATGATGATGATAATAATAGAAATCGGAACAAAATTTTATCTTATAATAGAAAAAACGGATAAAAATATCTTAATTGAAAGCACAAATCCGTACGAATAAGATTTTACAGTGCGAAAACTAGCCTATGATACTCCTAATCAATTTCTCTGTTTATGCATTGAAATTATTAACAATGATTTAACAATAAATTCAATTATGAAAAATTCGAAAAGATCCAAACGTTAATAGCGTTTACTTGCGCTACTTCTTTTTAACCAAATGAACACAATGTGAAACTGATAAACACAATTACAAAATCACCAGAAAAATTTCAAAAAACCTCTACACCTAGCTTTGAATTAGTCAGCACCACCTTTCGTTATCAATAATACTTTGATTGCAAGATGAACTGAATAATTGTGAAATAAATATATCTGAATAATATGTGAAATAATGATAAAAATAATTTATTCATTATAAATTAATTTATAATAATAAATCATTTCCTTTGACACCAGAATTTATTACAATAGCTTCCTAAAATGAATATGAAGAAAAATTGTAAGTCTTATTTCTCATATCTCTAATAAAAAGATTATCACTTACTTGAGTTCAAAACTACGAAATTTAATTTTTTTTTCTGATTTCCGCCAATAGTTATTTACAACAACGGATGTAATAAACTAAACGACGTTGCGTAGGACGCGGATTTGCCACGAGACGAAATATGATGAAGTATGAAGAAAATTAATTTTTAAGAAAAAGTGCTAAATCGGTGTTGTCATATTTGACGAAGAAATAACAACTATATAGAATAGAATAATAGAACTAAAAATAAAATATTATCATCTATTCAAAGTCACACGTAGGTAGTCAACAGAAGTTAATGAAATGTAGACATGTAGATATTAAATATTATATATTACAAAGTCATATGAAAAGGCTCAAATGCGAGTCTTATTGAACTGCAAGAGTCTTGCAGCTCGGTCTTGTTTTTGCGTAAGTCTTGCAAGGTCTTACATCTTGGTCTTGGTCTTGCATTCAAATAGGCGGTCTTGGTCTTGGTGTCGCAAAAGTGCAAGACCAAGACTGCTAAACTGCGAGACTTTTTAGGCAACACTATGTATTGGACACGTATGCATGTTAGTTTATGATATTTCTTGCAGAAACTTGTAAAAGTTTGTAGCTCTCTAGGTATTTGACATTTCAGTATGTACAAAATGATCCAACTGAAAATAGTTACTCTCTGCCTGCATATCGTGTATTCGTATTCGTAAAAAAGTGAAAATTTTTCTGCCGAAAGATTAATTAACATCCTGTATATGTTGTATATAGATCAAGACAGAATGTGAATAAACAGCTGATATGGTACATTTCTTTTGTTAAACAAGTGTAATCCTAAATTATTCGCTTTTATTGCAGGTTCAAAAATTTCAACTAATCCTTTAATCAACAGTCAAGTTCAGGGGTTATCATTGATTTATCATATATTTCCTGTTCTCAATTTGTTCCTGTTGACACTCTGGTGGCGCCTTATTCTTAAATAATATTTTTTAGCTGCATATGTTATCAAAATATTTATAACATAACATGCAAACAAATACAAAGTTTAAATATGAAAAGATAAAAATGTCATTACAGAAAATCAATTCAATATTGAATTTATGGAACAAATGCAAACTTATTAGACCTGCGTTCATGTAAATAAATAAAATAGTAATTATTAAATTAAATTAAACTCTTGGCTTAATGTTTCACGATTATATTTAACAATATGAATTTGTCAACATGTTTCGAGCGTGAGCTCATTTTCAAGACTGACTTGGTGTTAGTTTTTTCTTTAGGTGCTCCTTTGTTGAACCAAATGTGGTTATTACAAGATTTAAATTTGATGAGTACTTTTATGTAGTGAATAGCGAGATATGCATTGTTTCATCAGGAGTTAAGCGAGAATTCAATCTCAGTCATTAAAAATAGTAATTTTGGATTGAGAGGTGTTTTTTGATTTGAGGTTATTTGAAGAGTTCATTAGGTTTTTGTTTACATTGAATCAATATGTTTTGAAGGTGTTTTTCTTGTTGACCGTAGATTTCAATTATTGTTTCTAACATAAAACATTTTTTCCATCGTTTATCGTTCTCAGTTGATGAGAGATCTACGAGATGATTGATTTCGTCGATTATGTTTTGTTCATTATATATTGATTTTGTCAATTTTGCGTTCACAACACCAAACTCGAATCAACACTAAAGAAGTAAATTACAGGTGAACTCTAATTTGTATAAAAACTTCTTTACCAAATTTCCGCAGTTATAAATAAAATCACAATAACATATGTAGGTATATTTATTCAATCCACGTAGATATTGATTTCAAATAATGAAGCATCTGCTTGATGTTCTTGAATTTTTAGGTTTCCTCATATTCATAAAAATAAATTTAATTTGAAAATAAATTCTGAGCCAATATTTTTTTCTGAAAGCAGAAGGCTACATGATTAAGCTCTTGATTGAATAAAACTAACGAGAATCATTAAAATAAATTTTTCAAAATTCCAAAAGCTAAAATTTATAATAGAATTGAATGATTCATAATTCAAATTTGTACAATTTCCTAAAATCGTCAAAAATTACGGCGAATATTGACACAACTTGCGTCAAAAAATTCGAATCACTTTAATATTGAGAAATATTTGTGGCTCTAAATTTGTTTCGTTTTCTCCAAATAAAAAAACTTGTTTTCAAATTTGAGATATTCTTATTTCTTCTAGTCGTCAGCTAGAATGTTTAATGGGCGTATTTGGAGCTAGAAATTGTCCAAAATTACAGCGAATATTGACACAACTTACGTCAAAAAATATGTCCTTTTAATCACTTAAATATTAAGATATCTTTTAGGCTCTAAATTTGTTTCGTTTTCTCCAAATAAAAACCTTATTTTCAGTGTTGAGATATTCTTATTTATACTAGCCATGAGCTAGAATTTTAAATGGGCGTATTTGGAGCTTAACGTTTGAGAAACCCTGGACTAAACCTCTGTTTTCAAAGAAATAATGGATAATAGGTTCATTGTTGTTCGGTTACAGAAGTTTTTATGATCATAAATAACAAACACACATTGAACGGAAATCGATCGAAATTAGATATTCGGACACGACAAACATTCGTCCTATCTGTATTTAGAGCATTCCATTGGCATCTCTATTTCGAGAATGTGAATGACAACCTTTGATCCATGGAAATACTTTCGTTGATAATTATGATTTCCAGTCAATTTCTGAATAAATGTTGTAGTATCACTAGATTACTCATACATTCGAAATGACGGAATATTACAGAATTTCATATGAATCAGTCTAAATTTGTTTGTAATTTGAATGTGACGTATCGACATAAACATCAGGATAATCGTGAGAGCTCTTTGAGATTACCCAGTTTGTGTCGTTGAATATTTTGTCCTTATTGTTTTATTTTAGAATATTTTTACTTTTTGTTTTAAGCTTCATTTTCGGAATGTAATTCTCTTCGCCATCTACCATACGAGTAAATCTGCCCCTATATTATTTAACGTGGTACATATATATTTTTGTCAGAAAAGTTCTTAAATATTTTTCAAATGTATTGTGAGAATAATTTTCGAAATCATCGCTTTTTGTTTCTTATTATTTTTTGTAAGTAAGTTCTGTATATTAAATCTGCTTCTTAATATTTTCTTAGCATTTATTCATTTTACATAAATAATCGTTAGTACGTAAAATCAGCTCCTGGAACTCAGTTTTTAATGTTTTTGAATATAGCAAAAATCACAAGTACTATCACTATTAATCATTTTTTTTAAATTCTTTGTTCTTCTTCTTTATTTTAATCGAAAGCCGCCTGTTTATTCTTCGGTCGTTTGTCTGTTACGGAACGTTCAAGTTGTCACTTCATCTTTTCCGTGGTTATTCATTGTTAAATCAAGTTATTCAAATTGTTTAATCGAAATTTGTCAATTTGTCATATTCCCAGAACAAGAGACATGTTTTTGAAAGTTTCTTTACTTTCGTTCTAAAATAAGATAAGTAAAGCATTTTTGAGCTTCAACTGTAATTATACCTAGTAGTTGTTATTTTTCAACTTTATATATATATATATATATATATATATATATATATATATATATATATATATATATATATATATATATATATATATATATATATATATATTCGCAAGCATATGTATTTAGCCAGATATTCCAATCCTGTTCTACTACACCCTAGCCATTTGCTGGGTGACTCGTGAATGAACCTTGGGATAATATCGATTTTTATCAGAAATCTATGACGTTCAACTATTCCCATCATTATCATCAAAATTATTTAATATTTATTTACCTTTACACTTATCATTGAAAAGATGAAAACCCATTCCACTGAACTTTAAATTGCACAATTTTCATAATAAGTGATAACATTTCTCTGTTTTTCGTTAGATTTGAGAAGGATATGGAGGTGGCAATCATGATAAAAAATTTGGACCGATTTCTACATAAATTAAAGAAATAATTGAAGAAAATTGAAGATTTATCCTTCTGATATTTTTGCTTCTGTACGCCTTGATGTGTTATAATTAAAATATCCCGATTAAATTCAGAATTTTTGAATAAAAATTGCCTACGCCACTGTACTTCATCCTCCTAAGCAATGAAAAATTACTTTAAATGGAATTGAATTTTTCCTATAATTTGCGTTTTACTTACTTCAATGTTTTTATAAAATGTTGTTCCTAGAATTTATTTCACTATCAATTTATTCGTAGTTTTTCATTCAATTTTAACTCTAGTTTTTTATTTCAGATTGGACCTCAGGACGAATAATGTGACCTGGGTAACGTTCTGTTTTTTATAAAGATGGTAAAAATTGATAACTGAGGATAACGAGTTGATTTGTGAAGATAATCCCATTCATTTCCCCTTCTAATTTTTCTGAAAAGAAGTAGATGTTGAGCTATCAAAACTAACCATATATGGAGAAAATTGCATCAGTGCATTCGTTGCTTCGGTGGTAAACACATGAGGAGTTAAACTTGGTTGCAGCATCAGGTCATTTTGTTGTATTTTCGTCCCGTATACCAGCTACAATTTCTTACCCAATACATTCTAAGATTTCCAGTATTGCGAGAATATGCAAATCTGATACAAAAATGTTGTAGGCAATATAAAAACCCATCTGTTTTTTATTAATTTTCGTAATTTTCGTTATTTTAGTATTGTTCTTTTGAAAATTCGAACCTAAATTTACGGTCTAACAAATGTTTTCAATTACAATTTTCTCAAAGTTTGTTGATGAGATATTCCTTTAATTACATGCCTTCAATTCAATTTGTCAAGAATTCAATTTCAATTATTCAAAAAATTTCAATTATTTTTTCAGTAAGCATTTCGTCATGTGAACCTTCCTATAATTTACAGTCGCGATTTTTATTTAAAATTAGAATCTAACAAGTGTTGTGGTGTGATAAATATCATCCTGCCTATCCTGTATTCATTTCATTATGTGTTAAAATGAGCTTCATCTCCACCTTATATGTCAATGTATCTTTTAGTCCTTATCATTAAAAAGTAGCGACGGACATTTCTGTATTTTTCAATAGTTATTTGTCTTCATGACCAGGATTAGGTTTCCCAGAATTTCCTACTTATCAAAATTTCGTTTAGATACTTCGCTGATGGTATGGCAAATCATTCAAGGAACGTCATTGATCCTTCCTCAGTCGTTCTGATTCCAATTAATTTGATGTCTAAACAAGAGGGAAGTATTGCAATTCATGTTATATAAGGAACTCCATTAAAGAAAGTGTAAATTAAAACTTGAGCATTCAAAAGAAATTGATGAAGGATATAAAATTGTGCATGAAGAAAACTTTGTTTGAAAAACTGATATTTAGTTCTATAAAGCAGACCAAACTTTTATGCGTCAAGTTTACCGTTTTGCAAAAATATGGTTTCTTCAATATAAGTGATAATAATGTAGGTGTATGTTTTTATTCAAACTTTGTTAGCGTCTTACTAGTTTCAAAAGTGACTTCGCTCAACCTGTCCAACCCGCTGTTGACTGTCAGATGAAGATGCACCTTCCTCAAGTGGATATTTTTTTTATCATCGAACGTAAGAATTTACCAATATTGCAAGAAAAGCGTTTCCAAGTTACCTGCAACGTGTTATTCCCACTTGAAATGTCACAAATAAAACGTCATGAGGTCGCTTTATTTGCATTATCGCATTCCTGGCGGTTCTGAGATGTTTGATCAATCATGGCATTTAATTATACTCGCAGTGAATCATGAATGGACTAATGAAAGAAGTATTGTTGCTAAGATAATGTGTGCGACGCCATTCACCAGAGTGCTGAAGAGTGGTTATAGCTAGCGTTCATTCAGTTATACAGTTGCGAGTCGAGCACTCGTTCCAAACGTGATAAGTTCATTTAAATGTGCCAAAAATAAATACGCGACTTCAGTTCCTGATAATATTAGTTTTGATAACTAAAGTATCTCTCTTTTCATTCATAACGAATGAGTAAATTATTGATTCACTGTGTGGCAATCTAAGCATGTGTTGAGTGTTTCGATCGGAGTAAATTACCCCTCATCAGGTAGAAAACATAAAACATTTTTCATATCGAAGTTCAAAAACAATTGTTTTCGTTTAGATCCCAAATTATTCAGATTATTATATAAGGTTTATTATTTTGTACTTTCGTCATTCAATGAGTATATTGTTTGATGGATATATTTAGAAACTATCTAGAAATATTTGAATATTAATTTAGAAACAATTAATTGTCGATCACCAAATATAGTCTACTATTTTTATAATAAATAATTAAAATTTCTGAGGATGCAACGAATGTACCATCAAATCTAGAGAAATGTTAGCAAAATATATTTTTTGGAATATTTCTTGCGCATTGAAACCTGTAAACAACTACTCTGACCTAAATTTAATATAAGCCTATCTTCATCAATACTGTGTTAAGTATACTTAGTTCAATAAGACATTTGGTTGCAAAAAAACTAGAATTAAAATCAGTATGCATAAGGTTCATTCTTAGAAAATTAGGAAATAACTTCTTCTTATTTTCCTAATGGTTTTTTTGAATTTACTGAAGTCCGCCAAAAATTCAATCAATAGGAGTAGAAAGGATACTTTGAGGATCATAGGGTTGAATATTCACTCCAATACTGAAGAATCAAATATTTATAGCTTAATACATCATATAAACTTTTCAATGGTCTATAATATCAACTATATGCCAGTAGTCATAGCAGTTTGTATATTGACATAATTATTTTCTGAAACTTAGCAGATATTTGAATTTTTTGAGAGATGAAAGTTTAAAATTACATCTATGGAAAGTAATGAAGGAACTATGTAAATTCTGAGTATAAAGGAATATTTCTCTTTAATTTTGCGTCTATTTTGAAATAACGGCAGCTGTTCGAATTATAATATTATGATCCCATTCAACTTAGATATATTTTTGTGTTTCAGGCTACTTTCGATCAAAGTGGACTCTTGAAAGATTTCATCAGTCAACGAATATACCAACTGCAGCTAAAGACATCTGCCGTATTGACACTTGACAGTTCGACCCATCTGAATAACCATGTTGAAACGAAACGGGTTTTCACAGTGATTTTACAGATATATTCGATTTCTGAGATCATTGTGAAAGCTGATTTTGTTAACAGATCTTCATTCATCATCCAAATCCGAAAAGGCAATGACTGGAGACCAAATTAAGTTAACATCAATTAGCGATTTTCTAATTTCTTATATTTTTTATCTACAGGAAATTATCTTATTATTACGTCTGCCCTTACCTCAGATTGTTCCTCTAACTTTACATGACGTATTAATTATAAAATTCTCGTGCATTCGCAACAAATTTTTAAGTAACCAAAGTAGTCAGTTACTTTTTTTAGTAGTCAGTTACTTTTTCTTCTGTCGCTCCTACTACTCATCCCACCTTATTTAATAGTTTATTAAAGTTTATTAAATTAACTAAAAGTCTTCTTCATTTAAAATTTGTATCAACACATTGGCTTATCCATGGAGTCACAGTTAATTTTAAATTCTAAAGTCTGAAGTGTGTATATGTTGACTCTACATGTTTACGTGGGGGCTACACATTCAATCCATTGCTACTAAGCTGAGTAGAAGCATATTTGTGCTTCTTAATTTGATCGGGTGGAGTGCTTAAATTGGCATATCTCTCCTTGCTTGAGCGTCGGCTTCGATACGGATCATTGGTGTGGTTTTTGTTGTGGAGCAACTACAACCATATTTATATCACAGAGGAGGACCCTCGATTTATGTCAGGCACGGATTATAGTAGTAGAGGCGCCAAAGTGAGTTGAGTATGCAAAACATGAGAACTGGCAACCAAGCTCAGATTCGTTATCCTGAGACCTCAGATAACAAGAAGACATATGTTTACAGGGCTTGTGCTGGTCCATTTTCCTGTTATTGGCACCCCACCCCCCGCAGTTTTTAGAAATCAATTGATAGTTTAGAATAGTTACTTTTTTGGTATTTACGCAATATAATGCAGAATTTCCGGTATTTGAGTGCTTAATTAGTGCTTAAATTAAAAAAAAACGTGAACAAGTTTGCTACAAGTGATAAATATAAAGAATGGAGAACTTGAACGAATTTTATGCTTGTTTTGTGATACAGCGGATAATCAAATGAAAAGCGCAACCAGAATAATTCATAAACATTCGAAGAACGACAGATCTAAGAAATCATGATATTCGTAAAAATACAAAAAACAATACAGACTTCACTAGAAACGATTGTTTCAAGACCCCATGCAATGGGGTTTGACTTGTCTTTAGAGCAGTCCCAAAACCAATCTTCTGCTGTGACCTGAAGGTTTGATCGATATAACTGAAAATGAAAATGCGATGCAAAGATACCCGCTCATATATCCCTACAGAAACAGTATTAACCCGACCTTTTTTCATCTTGAATACAAACTGACTCGTCATGTGACATTAATTACTCTAATAAATGGTCGCTATCCAGGATCAATAAAAGTAAAAAAGAATCAAAATAACGTCCAGTAATTTAATGCTTGAATCCCCACAATGTGAACCAGCAGTGCCCTTTTCGATATATTTGATAAATCTCCTTCGAAATGTTTCCTGAGTTAAGTAGAGAATGGAGATGTCGAGTTGAGTACTTTCGGAAATGAGCGATTTGTGCCGATTTTGAAAGTTTTCCAATCCAATTGAATTGAAAAGAATTTGTCTTTGTGAATAATTCTTCGAAAGAAGGTAACAGTATATCAAAGTGGTATCACAACAACAAACAGTACATACAATTGCAAGATGTAACGAATACAAATCTTTTTCAACAAGCATTATATCGTCTAATTAATTAAGAAGGATTTTACATGAAATCTCCAGAATTGGAACTAGCTGTAGAAAATGAAAATGATCAAAAATATGCTACCAAACTCTGCAAGATGTATTTATTAATTTGGCATTCTTCAAAAATGTATACCGTTGATGGTATGAGGCTTTTAATTGAATTCAATTGAAAAATTTCGACACATTTGGCAATTTTGCTGAGGCATTCTCCATAAGAATTGATAATATATTCTTGGAGTAGAATGTAAAGTTATATTGTGTTTGACAAATACGATATTTCGATAGAATACTTACGAGTCAACTTAATGGAGTAAAGGCTGAACGATATTGGGATTTCAAGTCATAACACAAATATTCCAACAAATAGCAGAGATTTATTTTCATATACCGAAAATACGTTATATCTCGTTCGGTTTCTCTATAAATGCAAAGGATTTGATGATCCAACAAATTGAATAAAGCACAAAGCCCTTCATTAATCGAAGTAGCTGACTTTAATTCGAACTATTTAGAAGCCAATTCCCAGATATTTTATCATATATTTAATAATCAATAAACGTGTTTCATTATACTTTTTGTGTTAAGTGAACAAAATTTCCAGTTCCTTAAGTACAGTATCGAGGTAGCGTAAAAATAAATTTGACCTGAAAGGGTCTTACCCCAAGATCTGGAAGGTAACTCGGAGGAAAGGACTAATACTTCTGAGAAACCATAAAAGTGAATTTATAATCTGTTTGTGACATTAGAGAAATAGAGGCATTAAAATGGCAAATTGTTTTCATTGTGAAATTGAAATTAAAAAGAGGGAAAAGTGGATGCTGAAATGTTTCATATGTGGCTTAATAAGTCACCTAAAGTGTGCAAATGTAAGCGAAGCTGAGCATAATGTTATCACTAGTAATCCTAGTATAAATTATACTTGTAAAACGTGTAGCAAAGTCGAATTTTTGATTGAATTGAAGGAAGTAAAAACAGCACTTGATGATGTTAAGAAGACAATCGAACAACAGCAAATTAAATTTGGAGAACAAATTATATTACTACAAGAAAGTATCAATAAAAGTAATAAGACGAATGACACATTGCTCATTAATAGTAATAGTAATTTGAAGGGTTATAGTGAGGCCGTTAAAAGACAAAATGAAAAGATAATTGTAAAACCTACTAAAGGTCAAGATAGCAAGAAAACAAGAGAGGAAATTACAGAAAAAATCAAACCAGAGGACCTTGCCATAGGGTTAGAGAATATAAAGTATGTGAAAAACGGAGGAATATTAATAAATTGCACGGACAATAATTCAAAAGAAAAAATAAAAAATAAGATGGAGGAATTTGGTGATAAATACCAGATCGAAGAACCAAAGGTAAGAAAGCCAAATATAATGTTAGTAAATGTAGAGAAAGAATATATTGAAAGAGAGAATGATGAAATAGAAAAATGCCTGGGTGAGCAAAACTGTTCATTACAGGGTGAAAATAAAAATAAGATGAAGATTTTGAGAAAATATGTGAAAAAAAATACTAACAGTGGTAATATAATATTAGAGGTTGAGAATGATCTTTATAAAAAAATATTATTAGAGGAAATGTTGAATCTAGGATGGCGAAGATGTAAAGTTTTTGAATATATAAATGTAGTAAGATGCTTCAAATGTGCCAGATATGGACATTTTGCTGAAAAATGTAGAAATGAAGTAACATGTTTTAATTGTGCTGAGAATCATTCAACAAAGGAGTGTAAAGAAGAATATATGAAATGTGTAAATTGTTTTAATGCCAAGGAAAAGATGGGGTTGAATGTATCGTACGATCATGCTGCCTATGATAGAAATTGTGCCTGTTATAACAGGATCCGCGAAAGAGAATTTGATAAAATCAAATTTGATAATTGACAATCATCTACAAAGCAGAATGAAATAGTGTACATGAACTGCAGAGGGTTTTTGAATAACAAAGCACTAATAGAGATTTTTGTGAATGAAGTTAAACCTATTGTTTTTTGTGCATCTGAAACACATGTAGGTGAAGAGATTGGTAGTTCAGAGCTAGATATTATTGGTTATAATCATGAATGTTCCTATACAAAAAATATGAGAACAGGCGGTACAATGGTATATATTCAAAAATTTCATAAATATAAGCTTACACTGAATATTAACGTTGAGGATATATTGTGGCTAACATCAATCGAAATTGAAGTTAAAAAAGTTAAATATGTTATCACTGTGATATATAGGTCCCCTAGTACAAGTGATATAGTATTTATCGAGAAGCTTGAAGAATACATTGATGTGCTTCTGGAAATAAATACAATTCATGTGATTATGGGAGACTTCAACTATGATTTGCTAAAAAATAGTTTTTATACTAACAGGATAAAGGAAATCATCAGACAATATGGACTGTACCAAATAGTAACCGAACCTACAAGGATTACTAACACTAGTGCGACGTTGATAGACTATATCATTACGAATATTAAACACGTTGAACACAAAAATTATTTAACTCCTAAAATAAGTGACCACAACATTTTATCCTTTGTGTTAGAAAGTGAAAATTTAAATGAACGTGAAATCACTAAATGTAGAAACTATAAACAATACAATAGCACGATTTTTCAAGAAGAGGTGATAAACATGGAATGGAATAACTCATGCGTAAATGTTAATATAATGGCAAATAAACTGATTCAAGGTGTAACTGAAATTATAAATGATATGTGCCCCGTCATAGAAAGAACAATAACATTAAAATATAAAAATCATAAGTGGATTAACAGTTTGATATTAGAAAATATAAAGAATAAAGACTTAAAATACAAGTCGGCCATCTTTGGTGGGGAAAGTGTACAATGGGAAGAATACAAAAAAATGAGGAATGAAGTGAATATGCTAATAAAAAATGAAAAAGAGCGATACTTTCACAAGATCATTGATGATAATAAATATAATAGTGAAGAATTATGGAGAAATTTAAAAACTTTGCTACCTGAAAATAATAAAAATCAGAATGTAGCGAAAGCTATATTTTTTCAAAACCTATTGATAGAAGGAGAAGAAGGCATTGCTGAAAATTTTAATATTTATTTTGTAAACAGTATAAGGCAAGGCTGGCCAATAGTTTTTCAAGGTGGGCAAAATTTCATAGACTGTGGTGCCGCCGGGCCAAATACCATATTCATAAGGTATTAATATACACAAAACGCACATTAAAAATTTGGTTTAATTTACTTTATTTGTAAATGAAATTAAGTAACATACATAATAACAACATTATTTCTATTTAATGAGAGCTGTGAAGAGGTTTTTGTGATAGTAATTTGTCGATATTTGGTTTTAAGTCTGATGTTGATAGTACAATCAAATCCGAAATGTTTTTTGCAGTGAGAGATGTGCGATATTTATTTTTGATGTATGATAGAGTTGAAAATGTTTTCTCACACACATAGGTGGAACCAAACCTGCTTAAAATTTGCATAGCAAGGTCGCGCAATGTTGGGAAATCTTCACTGGAAACGTTTTTCCAAAAACTTGCAAAACTTTCTGTTAGCTGCTCTGAAGATACATTTTCATAGAAAATTTGTTTCAGGGCAGTGTGGTTTTGAAGATCTGTTACTTCGAGCTGTATGTTTGCTGGATAATCACCAAGTCAGTAGAACTGATAGCAAATGGATTTATAAACAGCTGAATATTTCTCTTGTCCGATTCAAAATCCTGGAATCTGTTTTCAAAAGACTCTTTTAAACATTTTATTTTTGATAGGTATTTAGGAATATCAAGGGCAGTGATCTCTAATTCTTCTTTTAAACTTGCAAGTGTGGAAAAATGGTCGACTTTATTTCTCTCTAAGTTTGCTGCGAACAAGTCCAACTTCCCTTTGAAACCATTGATCAAGTTGAACATTGTTGGAAGAGAACAATTTTTTCCTTGCAGTTTAAGGTTCAGGACATTAAGGTGCTTCAATGTATCAACTAAAAATGCAAGATCGCACAGCCATAATGAATTTTCAAGCAGAGCTCTCTCTGCTGGCAATGCTTGTTTTTCTTTCAGAAATTCCAGAACATGTTCCCTCAAATCATAAAAATGTTTCAACATTTCGCCTTTAGATAACCAGCGAACAGCGCAATAAAGATGTAATTCGCCGTATTCTTTTATTTCTTCTTCAAACAACGTTCTGAATTCTCGTCGGTTAAGTGCTCTGGCACGTATGAAATTAATGCAGCGTACTACTGGGTCAATCACGTCCTCGAAAGTCATGTCTTTAGCGCACAAAGCTTCTTGATGTATAATACAATGATAAGAAAACAATTGTCGACCTATGTAATTTTGCAGCAAAGCTACAGCGCCATTGGTTTTCCCCATCATCGCAGGTGCTCCATCAGTGCAAACTGAATTGCATTTATCCCAGTTTAGGCTCTTACCCTCAATGCAATCTTTCAGTTTCATGAATATATCTTTTCCTGTGGTTGTAGTTTCCAGTTGACAGAGGTCCAATATATCTTGAAATATATTGAAATTGTCATCAATACAGCGTACAAAAACAGCTAATTGCGCCATACCAGTTAAATCGCAGGTTTCGTCCAATGCAAGTGAATAATATCTACATTTAGTTACAAACTCTGCAATTTGACTGTTAATGTCTGTTGACATATCTTCTACTCGCCTCATTACTGTGTTGCGCGACAGTGAAATACTAGCTGCCATGGCTTTAACCTTTTGATCATTGCAGTTCTGTGCAAAAATGGACAAACTCTGTTTGATAATTTCCCCATCAGAAAACGGCTTTTTCTTCTTAGCCAATAATAAAGATATTTCATACGATGTTTTGACCATGGCTTCCAGTTCTTCGTGTCGTTTTACAAAAATATTTTGCTGTGAAAATAGTTCTTTCTTCTTTTTATTTATGAAATCAGTCCTTACAGCTGACCCCACTGGATACTCTTTGTCGAATTTTGTATGGTTTTGCTTAAAATGCCGCTCTAAATTATATTTTTTAGCAACAGCTACTGTTGCTGAGCAAATGAGACACACAGGTTTGCGGGCTTTGCTTTCGGTGAAAAGGTATTTTGTTTCCCATTCTTCATGAAACGTCCGAGGGTTATCCTTTATTCTTGATGTACTCGTACTAGGTTTGCTGAGGGCCATACTAAAACAATAAAATGTACATGTAAAACTACATAGAAATGTACATGTAAAACTACATGTAAATGTACATGTAGTTTTATGAAATGAAGGTTAGTACCTAAGTAAAATAAAACTATTAATTTGGACAGGCACCGCTCCACAATATCAATAAATATCTAATTAAGATTCGTAGGTACAAATCCTACATCTTGGGCAATAAGACCGCCGCGCCGCCTGCTGTGCAGGAAAGTATTTACAAACAAACAAACAAACTAATTGTAACACATGCAAATATTACACTTACCTGCAGAGAAGATGCAAAGTTTTGGTAGTATTCTTTCTAATTTATTAAACGAATTGTCACAAAACGAATTAGTAATTCAATATACTTGCATTCAAGTAAGATTGATAACGGTACTAAGATGCTCGCTAACCGTCCGTTTGTCTGGCTATTGGAGGACGGGACCGATATGCGTGCGGGGTGCGGGCGAAGTAGCGACAATACCCGAACGACGCGGATCGGTTGCGCTCGGCTGACCAATCAAGTGGAAGCAGTGCTATCGCACGCCGCGCTGCCGAAGTGCTAGCGGGAAAATTCAAATGCCTTGGCGCGAAGTGCTGGCGGGCAAATTCAAATGCCTTGGCGCAAAGTGCTGGCGGGCAAATTCAAATGCCTTGGCGGGCCACTATGTGGCCCGCGGGCCTGGGTTTGGCCAGCTAAGGTATAAGGGATATTGTAGATGGTGTCAGTATGGTAAATGGTCATGAATATGTGCTGAGTAATATCAACAAGTATGAAGATTGGTCTAATTTCAAAGAGATCGATATGTCTACCCTGAAAAAGTATGTGAAGAAATTAAAGAAGGTTGGTGGAGGGGAAAATGGAATTACAACAGATATATTCAGGGATTTCATCATGGTTGCAGCAAATAGGATTTTGGACATTGTGAACGTTTCTTTATGTTACGGCGAATTTCCTGAAGAATGGAAAATGACTACCGTTATACCAGTGCCAAAAAAACCGAAAACTAAGAAATGCGATGAATTTAGACCTATAAATACAGTGCCTGTGTATGAGAAAATTTTGGAATTAGTAGTCAAAGACCAAGTAAGCGAGTTTTGTGATAAGAACAAAGTTATTGTGGAGTGTCAATCGGGTTTCCGAGTGCAGCACTCTTGTGAAACCGTAATCACATTCCTCTGTGATAAATGGTCTAGAGTATTAGATAAAAACGAAATAGTCATAGCAGTATTTTTGGATTTACGAAGAGCTTTCGAAACTGTTAATAGGTCGTTATTGTTGAAAAAATTTGCCAAGTTTGGTTTTTCTGGGACAGTTTTGAAATGGTTCAATTCTTATTTACATAATAGAATACAACGTGTTAAATACGGAAACTATGTGTCCAAACCCATAATTTGTGATCATGGAGTGCCACAAGGAACAGTTTTGGGGCCTTTAATGTTCAATTTATATATAAACGATGTAGTTAAATATGTAAAGAATTGTGAAATTTCCATATTTGCTGACGACATGATGTTGTATACTGCGGGAAACAATTTACAAGAATTAGGTGATAAAATTAACAGTGACCTTGATAATTTGCATTCATGGTTGTGTGATAACAGTCTTTCATTGAATACTGATAAATCTAAATATATTATTGTAGCAAACAAAACTAAATTATCTAGATTAGAGTATGAAATACAAATCAATGTTAATAATGTACCATTGGAACAAGTCAGTGAAATTAAGTATTTAGGTGTCATTATAGATGAAAATTTGAGCTTCAAAAATCATTTTAGATATGTTATGAGTAAAATTTCGAGAAAAGTAAATTTTTTATCAAGGATAAGTAATTATGTTAGTGTCTTTTCAAAGTATTTATTGTACAAATCCATAATATTGCCACATATAAACTTTTGTTCAACAGTATTATACACCTTGCCTCAAAATGATATTCAAAACTTGCAGAAACTCCAAAATAGAGCATTTAGGATTATATTGAAGTGCAATAGGTACACACCTGTATCACTTATGTTAGGAACACTGAGTTGTTTAAATATTAGGCAGCACATAGTATTTGAAACTCTAGACCTTGTTCATAAAATAAAATATGGCAAGGTTCCTATGTATATCTTCGATCGTGTAAAATACGTTAAAGATGTACATGGTTACCAAACAAGGTCTAGCAAACAAAATGATTTCTATATTGATAAGTGTAGTACATCTAAATGCCTAAATAATTTAATGGCGAAAGGAATGATTTTATTTAATGGTCTAGATCCCAACTTAAAATTATGTGAGAATTATTATGAGTTTAAAAAATTATTGTATAATTTTGTAAAAAATAATATATAAAGTTGAAATATGTTATCTGATGTTGCATATATAATTTCTATTTTGTAAAGTGTATTAGCCGTGCTAAATAAAGTTAATTATTATTATTATTATATATTTCATTTCTGCAAAAGAAAAGGACGTCTAAGTTGTTGAGGTGTATGGATCTACAGTTATCACGAAAACAAATACATTTCAGGATGCAGTTTTACTGCTCAATCCCTTGGCGCAAACCCTTGTTAAATATTTCCAGCATTATACTGAGTGGTTGCGATGCGACTGCAGATTGTGCCGGAAAAAAAGGTTGAAAGCTGCATCGTTGGATTCTGCACAAAAAGGTCTAGTACATTTAGGAAACGTATTCATAAGTATCTAACAATTGGGAGAAGTAGAAATCATGGCAGGTTTCTTCTTTCAAAGTAAAAATTAACTGCTGATGAACTCCGGAATGAATAAAATTTTCAAATCATCGGCTTCGGCTTGAATTTATTCAGAAAAATTTGGTGATTTCTTGGTAAAATACTGAATATTTTGAACATATATTGATAAAAAAACACTTGAATTGGTTTCTCAAAAATTATATTGAATTAATTGCTAGACAATTGTTCGGGGTGTTAACCCAACTGAAAGCTGTTTAGAGTACAGAAAATAGTTTAGATTTTGAAAATGGGTGTAATATCTCTAAACAATTGTCAAGCAAGTAATTTAATATAATTTTTGTGTAACAAAGTCAAGTGTTTTTTATTGGATATAACGTATAAGGCTAAAAAAGATGACAAATAATACCCACGTCGTTTGACAAAGTTGTCCTTACCAGAATTTTCGTTTTAGTTTTGTAAATATTCATCACATGCCAGAAAAAACCTGTGCTTGCAGAAAATTACAACTAAATCTTATTTCATTGTGCAAATTGCATGTTAGTTGTCAATAATATCTGTACAGAAATGTAGTAACAATGACATCAAAATTCGTTTGATTATGAAAACTATTTTTTTATGAGTAATTAGTTTTGTTGAATATAAACTTAAATTCAAACACTTGAACTTATGATTTACACTTTATTGAATACCTAGCATGACGCGTTTCGTCGTTACAAACGATTTCTTCAGCTGCTTACAGAATAATAACAACATTTTGAAAAACACAGGTATATATATCAGGGAATTTTGGTATTCTATGGTTTTGGTTTTACCTAAGATATTCCATTCTGAGAAATAATTTCTATTACCTGAAAAGGTTTAACAAGGGTGAATTGTTTAATTCTATCTGTTCATTGAGCAAGTTTCCAGAATTTTTAAGACGATTTATTTCCACTACTTCCCAATAATCTAATTGACTACTTCTCTCTATATTGTGTATTTTTTTCAAAATTCTACACAATATAGAGAGAAGTAGTCAATTAGATTATTGGGAAGTAGTGGAAATAAATCGGCTTAAAAATTCTGGAAACTTGCTCAATGAACAGAATTAAACAATTCACCCTTGTTAAACCTTTTCAGGTAATAGAAATTATTTCCCAGAATGGAATATCTTAGGTAAAACCAAAACCATAGAATACCTAAATTCCCTGACTATATATATATATATATATATATATATATATATATATATATATATATATATATATATATATATATATATATATATATACAGTCAGGGAATTTAGGTATTCTATGGATTCTATAGTTCAGGGAATTTAGGTATCTAGAATTCCCTGACTATATATATATATATATATATATATATATATATATATATATATATATATATATATATATATATATATATATATATATATATATATATAGTCAAGGAATATATCCAGGTATATAACTATAATATATATATATATATATATATATAACCTGTGTTTTTCAAAATGTTGTTATTATTCTGTAAGCATCTGAAGAAGTCGTTTGTAACGACGAAACGCGTCATGCTATGTAGTCAATAAAGTGTAAATCATAAGTTCAAATGTTTGAATTTACGTTTATATTCAATTATAATTGATTTACATCAAGTAAACGCCAAAACTATCAAATTAGTTTCCGAGCTTTGGAGGAGGGGTTGAGGGGGCATAAACTAACTTCTTGAAAATATCAATGTGAAGAAAGATATATTCCATTTTGTTTCAATTCAATGTCAATTCGATGATTCATTTTGATCTTCTAGCAACCAAATTAATTTTTTTGGGGGGAGCCCATTTGGTCCCCCGTGTCCAATTCATCTCGACATGCTGTATATCTAATATCTTCACCTCGACTTGCTGTACATCCAACATCATTAGTAAAAATTGTATATTATCGCTAAAATAAATCATCAAAATAGCTCTAAATCATTCGTTCGGTCGATTGACTCGATATCTCAATGGTGGGGGCTCCTCTAAAAATAACATTGGACCAGAAATGTAACCGGCATCATCCAGATTCGTAATCTGCAAGTTCTTCTAAACCTAAAACAGTTCACAGAATGCGGTCCCCAAGTTTTGCATACTCAACTCTCTCCACATCCTTGTCCTAAATAAGTCAAAAAAAAACTGGATAGATTATAATTTATACAATGTCTTACTTTTCCATTTCAAAGAGCTTTCTTTCAATAAATTCAAAATAAACATAAAGAAATATCTTCTGAGATTTTTCTTTTATTCTGTCAGCGAGTATTCGCAGCACTTCAAGGCAAAGTCTCTAATATGACATCCTTTTATGAGTTACTTTTTATGACTTATTTTTTTTGTGCATTTTACAAATTTGTTTCTTTTAAGTCTTAAGGATAATTATCACTAAGTTTACGAAGTCTACACTTATTAGACTTCAATCATTAGTTTTATCATGGTTCAATTTTGTATCTCTATCTACTATTTTTGTATTATTCTCTAATGTATATTCATTTTATTTGTGGAGGAGTGGAAGAATGATTCGTCAAACTCCTACAATTTGTAAGAAATTTCTTTTCTCTACAATAAAGATATTCCATTCTATAAAGCAAGTTATCAAAATAATAATATAAATTTGCACAAACCTTCTCAGATTGATTTTTTTTTTGTATTATACAAGCGTATATTATAAGCATGGAACCAGATACTTAAGGTTCACAACTGGTAGTATTTACCAGCATGAAACCGATGTAAATCTGACATTAGATTGAATTTTACCAAATTGAGAAGCCCCACAGTGGTCCGAACTACTGCTTTTTGAAATTTTCCAATTGAAAAATCCACATCCATCTATATAGATTACTATTAAATAATATTCTGACCGCAAATGTGATTTATGGATCATCGGAGCTTTTTATTATAGACTTTCACAAGTATACGGTTTATCTAGTTTTTGTCGTGTTAACTTCAGCATAGCCCTTTATGTTTCTTTGATCAAATTTATATTAAGACTTGCGTAAAACAGTTATACATGTTGTGTTGTACTAATGAACTTACATTATTTCTTCTCAAATTAAGTATTTATTTTATAAGAATATATTATAGAAGAGGTCCGAGTACAGAGCCTTGCGGCACCCCAAGAGCAATGTCATGTCTCTGAGAATAACTCTCGCCTATTTTCACTACCATTGTTCTTTCTCCAAGATAACTTCGTAACCAATTCAGAAACACACATCTAAAACCTAAATTGTAGCATTTATCAAGTAAAAATTCAAAGGATAGTGAATCAAATGCGGAAGATAAATCAAGAAATAACCCCGTCACAAACAAGTGTTTATCGTAGACGGATTCAAAAAACTTAACTGCAGCTGATTAAGTTGAGTGGCCGCTTCTGAATCCCTGTTGAACGGAGTCAATTATTTTGAATCTATTGAGATAACTCATCATTCTGGCGAAAACAATTTTCTCTCTTACCTTGAAAAAAACACTCAAAATGGATATTGGTAATTTCACTTACGGTTCCATTCTTAAATACTGGAATTACTATGGATTGCTTAAGGATATTGGGGAACTTTGCAGTAGTGATGGAAACATTTATGAGATATGGCAAAGTGCTCGCCAATAATTCCACAAGTTCCTTTCAAAACTTTGGCTGATATGGAATCAATACCGACGCTTTTTTTTATTTTATAAGGCTCTAATGGTATCGTCAACTTCAATTTTATTGACAGGGTAGAAGTAAAAATTGGTGTTTACCATGGGTGATAATGTGCAAATCCGAGATAGATTATTGCCATATCGAGATGTTAATTTGGTACTAGCCATTGTGGAAAAATGTTCGGTGAAAACATCAGCTAACTGATTCGGATCGTCAAACACCTCCCCCTCAAACTTTGAGGTCACATCACTTCATCTACCGCCACTTTTCCCAAAAAGATCGTAAACAATATTCCAAATTGTTTTATTTCTGTTCGATGAACCATCAATAGCTGAACTATAAAACGTTTTTTTCGTATTTTTGATGAGCATATTGTGTTGATTGCTGGCATTTTTATAGTTTTGTAGGGCACATTCCGAACGCGTATTTTTATGGAGTCGATGAAGGTAAAATAGGTTACGTTTACTTCGAAATATCTCAGTTGTTACCCATCTTTTCCTTCGATCTGCCTAAAGTACTTTACGTATAGGACAGCATTGTTCAAAATGATATAGAATAACATCAATTAATGAATCAAAACATGTATCAGCAACAAAATTATAAATCAGGTCAGAAAAATTGTATTCAGATAAAGAAAACAAAAAGTTATATATATTTTCCTGACTAATATTTCTGAATGAGTAGGTTGTTTCTTTTTCATTGCGTGCTTGTTTGAGAACTGTCTCAAATAAAATGCATTTGTGCTCACTGATATGGGGTTCAAAAACACTTTGTAATTTTCGGAATCAATATTTGTAATGATATAGTCTACTTAAGAGATACTGGTATGACCATTTACATTGGTGAATTCTCTAGTAGAATACTAGGACGTTACATTCAATCCGAAACAATCTAATAGATCTCTGAAAAATTTAAAATATTTAGAGTCATTTTTTAAATATTAATCAATGTTCAAATCGCCACATGAAACAATATAATTTACCGTTCGGAAAAAATGCTGTAATGAACACAATAGTCGATAAAAAAAAAGATCATAGTTACCTAAACATGAACTATAAACACTGAGGATGCCAAATCGAATGCCTCGATCCGAAATAAGAACACCACAGATTTCAACATGCATCTCTTCAGAGAATTTTGAAACCATTAAGTTCTTCACCTTCAAGTTTTGCTTGGTGTACAAGATGGATCCACAGTGTTTTCTGTGGGTACGACAAAAACTATCAGCTCGAACATAACCCGCAATCCCATGGAATTAACACTATCTGCACTACACCAATGTTCCGACACACTCAGAATATCCGTATTTGTTTCCATCAGTAACACTTCCAGATTATCGAGTTTGTTTGAAATACATTGAGCATTCAGCTGTATGATTCTCAAACATTCATTGGCGGCAGGAACAATCAGTCCACTCGATTTTGTTTCGTTTTTTTGTGGAAAAAATTATTCACGATTACTTTACTTGGCCAACTTGAAGCATCGAGAGTTTGCTATATTCGGAACTGGGTATGAACACCTTGAACGATGCGTAGGAATCTGGGTAGCGTGAGGTTAATTTTTCACATTTGACCTTGGAAAATTTATTCTTCAGGATATTCTGTAGACTTTCGACATTTGTTTCAGGTTTGAGAATTGAAACATGGAAATCTCTGAATTTGTCTAAGCCCCCCAAGTCAGCAGCTCCAGAATCAGTTCCCACAACCAGAGTTTTCCTAGGCTTGGTACTTTTTTTTCTCACAATTTTCCATTCAGAATCCAATGCTTTATCGAGTTTGGGAGGAGATTCATTATTTTCATTGAGATTTTCTACTATTTGTGCTGATTCAACCGTCAGATTTACCTCAGCCAGAGTAAACTTTTGAATGATTTTTGTTTCTTATTCTTTTTGAAGATCGAGAGTTGTAGATGAGTTTGTAACTTTTCCTTTAACCAGACTAGCTTGCCGGTGAACTTCGGTGCATACACGGATAATGTGGACATGGGGAATCACCGGAATTTTTCTCAGCATCAGCACCTGGTATAAGCTTCTCATCATCTACAATAGTGACAAGTTCTTTGTCCAGTTGCTTCATTTTATGCCCTTTTCCTTTAATTTGATCTTCTAGTGATTCACGATGGTATATATATATATATATATATATATATATATATATATATATATATATATATATATATATATATATATATATATATGTATATATTTGGATTTTTTTTTCCTAGGTTAGGGTCAATTTATAATAATTATTACATTAATATTTAACTTTATTTACGCGTTTCGACTACTGTCATTTTCAAAATAATACATATCAACATTACATTCACAATTAATCTCAGTATATCGTCTCACTCCCTCTTAAGTCACGTGGTCTCTGTCATTTCGATGAATGATGTTGTGGTAAATTCGTCCGAAGTTTTCTATGTCTGCTCTTGAATTAACTGTTCTTTTTTCTTCTTTTTGGATAGCTATCATTTCAAATACATTTCTTTTAAGTTGGTTTCTCTCTTTTTTTATAATTTCTGTGTTTTCAAAATCAATTGAGTGTAGTTGTTCGATTGCATGCTTTGCAAGTGCTGTGGATTTTTTATTTGTTTGTATTGAATATTTATGTTCATATATTCTTTTATGTAAATATTGTTTAGTGTTACCAATGTAACAGGCATCACACTCACTACAATTCATTTTGTATAACGTATGTGTTTCATTTCGTTGTTCAATTCTTGGTTTGACTTGAGTGAATATTGATGCCGTTACATTATTTGGCTTGTGACTTATTTTTATATCATATTTTTTCATGACGTTACTTATTTTGTAAGAAAGTTCAGGTATAAATTCCAATCCCAAATATTTTATTTCATGTTTATTGTTTTGTATTTCATGCGAGCCTCGATTATATATTTGGTGAATTCTTTTCTTGATTAATGGTTCGTAAAATTTTTTTGAATATGCATTTTTTTCAAGCGTTTCTTTGATTTTTTTAATATTTTTTGGTCTAATTTCGGGATCTGAAAATATAACTGCCCTATCTGTGAGTGAATTCACCACACTTTTTTTTATATTTTGTTGGAACAAGAGATTCATAATTTAGGTATCTTTCAGACCATGTTCCTTTATTATACCAATCTGTAATAAGTGATCCGTCATTTTTTCTAATTATTGTCATATCTAAAAAATTTATTTTGCCATCTTCTTCTTCTTCTTTTGTAAATTGTAATCTTTCATGATATGCATTGAAAGCGTTTAATAATTCATTAATATGTTCTGGGTTTATTGCCGTTATGCAATCATCTACAAACCTTTTGAAAAAATGTGGTTTGTTTTTTATATTTTTTATTACTGTGGTTTCTAATTCTTCCAACACTAAATTAGCTATTGTAGAAGAAATCGGTGAACCCATTGCTGTTCCATAGATTTGTGTATAAAATGAATCTTCGAATCTGAAATAAGTCGATCTCAAACAAAATTCAACTCCTTGTTTGAATTCTTGTTTTGGTAATTTAGTGTGTATTTTTATATCTTCCCATTTTTTATCTAATATGTTCAATGCTAATTCTACTGGTACGTTCGTAAATAAGGAGACTACATCTAATGAAATCAAAATAGATGATTCAGGTATTTTCATGTTTTTTATGAAATTGTGGAACTGCCATGAATCCTTGATATAATGTTCCGAATTACCAATAACTTTTGAGATCGTTCCAGATAGAAACTTAGATAGGTTGTAAGTTGGTGAGTTTTTTGTGCTCACAATTGGTCGACATGGTATATTTTCATTATGCAGTTTTGGTAGTCCATACATATATGGTGCATGACCATTATGACATATTAATTTATCTTTGGTTTCTTTGCTAATTATATTATTTTTATACCAATTATTAATCATTTTATTGAGATTTAACTGTATTTTAAGTGTAGGATCTGTATTCTCTTCTTTTTATGTTGAATTGTCGTTTAATAGTTCATTCATTTTATCATTGTATTGGTTTTTGGTCATAACTACGGTTTTTCGACATTTGTCTGCATTCAAAATATATATCTCTGTGTTTTGTTTCAAAAATTCTCTAGTCTTTTTCAATAAGTAACTGAATCTATTTTTCACTTTATTTTGTTTATTATTGTTCATATAGTTAGTCAAAATATTGGAAACTTTATTACGAATTTCGGTTTTTATTTCTTGACTTTTATTAGTAATTGCAACTTCAATATTTGTTATTATTTTTTGGTAGTCTACTTTAAATGTTGGTATTGAGAATTTATTTCCTAAAGCAAGTATATGCTTTACTGTTTCTGGAATATCGGTATTAGTAAGATTGACTATCCAATTGGGATTCGGTTGGTTGTTTCTTTCATTTTTATTTTGGTTTTGAATATCTTGATTTAATAAATTTCCAATTTTATTTTTGTGTTTCTTTTTGATCTCATTGAATAAACTGTCATATTTTATTTGTTCTTCGGTTCTGTATTTTCTTATGAAATCATAGTTAAAGTAATTGTCTATTTTCTGTTGTATATTTTTCAGCTTGTTTTCTAATCGAAGATCGAAGATTCATTTTATACACAAATCTATGGAACAGCAATGGGTTCACCGATTTCTTCTACAATAGCTAATTTAGTGTTGGAAGAATTAGAAACCACAGTAATAAAAAATATAAAAAACAAACCACATTTTTTCAAAAGGTTTGTAGATGATTGCATAACGGCAATAAACCCAGAACATATTAATGAATTATTAAACGCTTTCAATGCATATCATGAAAGATTAAAATTCACAAAAGAAGAAGAAGAAGATGGCAAAATAAATTTTTTAGATATGACAATAATTAGAAAAAATGACGGATCACTTATTACAGATTGGTATAATAAAGGAACATGGTCTGAAAGATACCTAAATTATGAATCTTTTGTTCCAACAAAATATAAAAAAAGTGTGGTGAATTCACTCACCACACTTTTTTTACCCCACACCACTTGTGAAAACAATTATTAAATAATTAGTTTTGACAAAATTGTAATATAACAAGAAACGTCAACAAAAATAAACTTTTTCATATTAAAAAAGCCTGTTATTGCTAAAAATTTTCAATATATATATATATATATATATATATATATATATATATATATATATATATATATATATACATCCACAATACCGAACAAACCAAATATGTCATGGTACTCGGTATAATTCGAGAATTATTACATCAATATCATTCAATTCATTGAAATTATTCCAATTACTCATTCAATTGAAGAATACCTTTAATCAATAAAATTCTGCTATTTTTATCCCAATTAAATTCACCTCTTCCGCGATTCCTCGACAGAAAATTTCCAGATATATCAAATAGCAAAAAGATTAAAATGAAGACCTTTCCAAGTTACCAGGACAGTGGTGGGGATCTCTTAGTCTAAACATCCTTGCAGTTTGAGTTAAAGAGGTCTGCAACTTAATTTGAACTTAGGAGATGGACAGGAACTTTGTAATTTGGTAGGAGTGCCTTTCAAGCTGTTTGTTAGGATTTGAAATCACAAGTGCAATAAATGTGAAGTGTGAGGTAGGTATTATTCTTTTGTAAATCACTCATGAATTTTTTAATATAAGATGAGTATATATTATTAAACATTAATATGTATACAAATTTATAAATTTGAATTTATGTTATCTCACAATAACTTGAAATTAAAATAATATGATGAATGAAGAATTTAATAATTGCCAAGGAGTAAATGTAGTGTACTTGCTCATTATGGACTTAAGGAATCGTCGGTGGAACCAAAGGAAAAGTTAAGAGAATTTAACAAATCTTTGTAATCTTTGGACAATCGATTTCTTTGATGAGGCAGGAACCGTTCGAAAACTTTACGGTCTTCATATGATTGTTTCACGTTTGATGAGGAAGGGGTTTGAGTCACTCTGTCCACATTCCCCACCTGAGCTTTTGATTGAGACGAATTCTGGGTGTCAATATTCTGCCTGCTAGCAGGTCTAATTTCGGGACTGAATGATTGCGAAGAAGTATCTTTGTCTTCCGTATCTTCTGAGTATTCCATAGGAACATCGCTATACATATATCTCTTACTATTATTCCCATCATCATCAACAGAACGTCTTCGCTTTGCAGATTTCGTATCTTTCAAGTGCGTTAAGAAGCGATTCAAGAACTTCATTTCGTGGAAATATTGATAGTTACCTCCGTAGTTTTCCGTAGCAGGGATTTCATCATCTTGCAAGGAAAGTCTATGATCTATTAATTCCTTCTGGTAATCAATTTTCAATCTTTTCCATTTCGCACAAAAATCACGACCTGAAAGTATGAAATTCGTCATCTACAGTACCTGACACCTGTAGTAGCCACATTTTGTGAGAAAAACATTAGAGATAGTTTTTGCAAGAACAATATTCTGAACGAAAATGTCCAATACTCCTTCTCCGCTCACCATGGATTACGGTATCCTCTCGTAGTTCAAATTTATTATTATATACTCTAGTGACCTGGCCAACGCTGTTTTGTCATATGAATTATATATAATATAATTATATAATTTATATATATATATATATATATATATATATATATATATATATATATATATATATATATATATATATATATATATATATATATATATATATATATATATATATATATATATATATATATATATATATATATATATATATATATATATATATATATATATATATATATATATATATATATATATATATATATATATTTTCAGTGTTTAAATCAGTTACCTCTTTATTACTTTCCAAGCTTTCGAAAATATTTATTTTCTTCTTCAGTGCTAAAATAGTACAAAAATTGACAGTTTATATAGCAAGGCACTATAAAAAGCTTTTTCTTACAATTACTGTGAAGTTAGTCCGAAAGTACATTAGTTTTTTGAATTTTGAAAATAAGTACAAGTGTTCCAAAATGCATTGAATATGGATTGACCTTGGTTTATATGGATGATACCATATAAACCAACGTCAAACGTCAAATTCATTTTTTCGAAAAAACTGAAATTGACATTTTTGTCTCTTTAGTAATTTAATTATTAATTTTAGTGATTTTTCCTTTTTCGATTTCTCTGAAAAAATAAGTTTTTATATCTATGTTAATTCATAAAATTCAATTACTCATTAGTTTTGACCATGTTGTGATATAAAACGAAACGTCAACACAAATAGAGCTTTTAACATTGAAAATTTTCTGTTATTGCTAAAAATTTTGAAAATATGACTATCTCAAACAGGCAATTAATTATTTTGTGCAAACATACATACATATAGTTTTTGTGCTTATGGCACTAAATGAAATATTCGAGAAAAAATAAAAAAAATGAAAAAATCATGTTATATATATATATATATATATATATATATATATATTTTTTAAATTGATTTATTGCCTGTTTAAGATATTTTATTTTGAATGTTTTTAGCAATAACACGCTTCTTTTGATATGAAAAACTTTATTTTTGTTGACGTTTCGTTGTATATCACAACTTTGTCAAAACTAATGAATAATTGGATTTATGAATTACTATAGATATCAAAATGTCAAACTTATTTATTGGAAAAATTAAATCAGTTTATTTTGAATCTTCACTTATTGATTTTCATTATCAGAATATTTCTGGCTCAGATTCGCTTCGGAAGTTTTAGTCTTCTTCATCATGAGGAAACCTCTGAAAAACTCATGGTAAGCCGGGTGATTCTAATGAGTGTGATTTATATATATATATATATATATATATATATATATATATATATATATATATATATATATATATATATATATATATATATATATATATATATATATATATATATATATAAATATTTTGTAAAATGTAAAATAATAATGTAATTAAATAAATAAATAATATGAAAATTTCACATATAAAATATATATATATATATATATATATATATATATATATATATATATATATATATATATATAAGAAGAGTAATTTAATCGTGTTAACCAACCATCCCAGTTATCCCAGTCGATCAAAACTTTTGAATATTTCAATTCTCAATTTTCACTGTAAAATATTATATATATATATATATATATATATATATATATATATATATATATATATATATATATATATATAAATTTTACATATAAAAATCATGTAAAATATGTATATATATATATATATATATATATATATATATATTCATATATATATAATAATAATTTGGAAATATTGTCATTCTGTCACAGTTGGGGTACCTTAAATCTTTAAAAGAATGCAAGCAATGTAACACCATCAACTAAATTATTACGATCTCATTAAATCCTTCAAACAAAATACTTGTTATATCTAATTAATTATTGTGCTTCAGTCCTCGCCGTCCTTATTAAAAATCCCGTTGGAAAAAACACTTCCCGTCAAAATAAAAAAATATCACCAATTTAGAAACATTCGTGGAAACATCTTTTGAGGTAGACGAAAATAAAATGAACCACATATTTTGGTAACTAACCTGTCATATTGTACTTAGCTCCCAACATACACCAGACAATATTCTTTGCCGATTCAACATTATGATATTGATGATTTGGATCCCATAATACTGGATGTTTACTCACATCATTGATAATTTGTTTATTAAGAGTGATTTCTTCGGGATCGATTTGTTGGGAATCAATCTCCATCACTCATTTTAATTTCTCTAATTTTACCCAAAATCACTCTCACTAAAGATTTCGTTTTGTTTATCAGGTGACTGTGTTCTATATGTTCAGTATATAACAAATGAAAAGAGTGCATTGCGCAGACATAGTTCACGAGATGAAAATCTGTTTTCATTCTCCTCTTCATCTGATTCACTCGCCACAACCGGCCTGTGTTGATAGTGGCTATTGAATCCCCCCGAATCACAATATGGTATTTTGTGTTATATTGCTTACAACCTGTCGTCGTATACATTGAAATGAACAATGAAACGTGATGTTTAAAGATGTTGAGCAATGTACTTTCTTCACTATTCTGTTGAACTTCTATTGCCTATGAATTTGAGAACAATTCAAATTATGGAACAAGTTCTATAATTGAAGATTGAATGAATAAATTAAAAAATTAAAAAATCAAAACGTAATAAAAAAACTGTGAAAATTATTGATCACTATCCTGAGAGCTGAACCAAAAAATAATATGAAATAAAAAATGAAATGAATAAATTATATGCAAATAAAATAAAATGAATTTATCTTCAACAATGAACAACCGGAGGTTGTTGAACAGAATGAACGTATTGAATGGATACATTACCAACCGAAATGTATGAATTCAATTCTGATCAACCCTCCGTTTTTTAATCAACCACAAGAATTTATTCGTTTTATTGTATACCTTTTTGTGGATTTAATTTTATTAAATTCAATTTTATATTATTATACATGAATATAGAAGGAAGAACTCACACGAGGAAATTAAACTGAAAATAATTTGAAACTATCAATTAAAGAGGTCAAAAACGGCGCCTCAAAAAACTACCATCGAAAGAAACTGAAACCATCAACTACTGAAAAATCATTGAGAAAAAAATTGAAAAAAATCCTTGAAGTATTGGTAAAATGGGACCAGATATAAATTTGGCGAAACGAAGGAAAAACGTTTGTGTTTATATATATATATATATATATATATATATATATATATATATATATATATATATATATATATACGAGTATAAAGTAAATATAACAGAAGGCCTTTGCTAGTTTATCGAATTCTCCCGAAAATATTGAAGTAGTGATGAATGGGCCTTGAAAAATTTTAACAGTCTGAAAAGAACTTGTCAGAAAAAAAAATTCCAAAGAAGAAACCAAGAAAAATTAATTGATCGAACGCTTTCTTCATCTTAATTAAAAAAAAAAGATGAGCGTTCGTCTTCGCTAAGTTCCAATGAGGATGGGAATGCAGAAACCATATGAAAAAATTTAAAAAATTTTAAAAATTTTTAATATAAACTTAAATTCAAACACTTGAACTTATGATTTACACTTTATTGACTACATAGCATGACGCGTTTTGTTGTTACAAACTACTTCTTCAGATGCTTACAGAATAATGTATTTTATGCACTTTATTTTGTAAGCATCTCAAGAAGTCGTTTGTGACATGCTACGTAGTCAATAACGTGTAAATCATAAGTTCAAGTTTTTGAATTCAAGTTTATATTCAATTATAATGGATTTACATCAAGTAAACGCTAACACTATTAAATATTTAAAAAATTTTATATAAAAAAGTAGAGATATTAAAAAACCTATTTTTTTATTTCAAAATTCTATTTCTACTTTTAGTGTTTTTGTTCATTCGTATATTTTGGCCGTCTTTACCGAAATGCTTTGGCCAACTCATCCGATTAAACGGGATAGGCGTCCAAGTACCATGTATATACCATTTTTCTTACCATTATTGAAGAAATACAGAAAACTATTTAACTTTTCAACTACTTAATTAATTATTCACCTGGCACCACAATAGTTGGATAATTTCAGAAAGTAATTTCCATGGGCTCATTCCCAATTAAACATTTAAAAACATCGTTTGACTAAAATGGTGGATGTCTCACTCCATTATAAAAAAAGAACTAATATATATATATATATATATATATATATATATATATATATATATATATATATATATATATATATATATATATATATATATATATATATATATATATATATATATATATATATATATATATATATATATATATATATATATATATATATATATATATATATATATATATATATATATATATAGCATTCGAAATGATCGAGGAAGCAGAATGATAGACTTTGCGGAGGCTTGTTCTCTTGTTGTTGGCGAATAGCATGGTTCAGAAGAAGCCATACCGGAAATGGACTTGGCATGGGCTTAACAACATCAAAAAGGAACTTGACAACATACTTCTGAACAGAAGCCTTCGCTGTTGTAGTGTGCTGAACCAGTTTGACGCAGGAAGTGATCACCGCATGGTAAGATGTGCAGTCTGCTTTAATGGCGAGCTGGAGAGGAGAAAACTCATCAAGTGCTGAAAAAAACGAGTTAACATCGGAAACCTGAGATTGAAATCCGACGAATTCGACAGGGCAATCTCTAACCAACTGGCTCTCGGACCGACAGAAAAAGAAGATGTGCTGCTAAACGCTATAAAATCACCGGCTCTCAAGCTCGGAGGATCTGAAACTGGTCATAAATTTTCCAAACTAACTGACGAATCGAAAGCACTCCAAGATAAACGCAGAAAAATGAGAGCTTCACTGAGAACTAGAACTCAATGGAATGAATATGCGTCACTGATTGCACTTGTGAATAGAAGAGTCAGAAGGGATGTGCGGAAATACAAAGAACAGTGAGGCAGGCTGTAGAAGATGAAAGAAGCTATACGAAAGCTATCCAGAAGAACATGATTGAGAAACATCAGATAATCGTGCACAAAAATTCAAACGGAGACAGAATTACGAAGAAATCCGAAATTCTAACAGTCGTCACTGAGTTCTACAAACAACTCTATAGCGATAACCATAATCATGTTGAGATAATATCGGAAGAAGAGCCACCGGAAGTTCAGGCATCATAAACGAGAACTGCAATTGAATTCTTGAGAGCCGGCACCTCTTCAGGAGAGGACGATCTCACAGTGGACGCCAGGTCAGGGGACCCAGTACTTCACCCCATTTTATTGAGGCTTTCAAAACTTTCAATGACTGTTTCAATGAAAAACAGAAACATTCCCACCTCGTGGAATAACGCGTCAATGGTTCTGTTCTATAAGAAAGGGGATGCGGAGGACCTGACGAACTACAGACCGATAAGTGTACTCCCCACAGCATATAAGATCTTAATGAAGAGAATTACTAACCGCTTATCGGGACAACTGGACTCATATCAGCCAATAGAACAGACAGCCTTCAGGAAGTCATACAGTACCATGGATCACATTTTCACTATCCGCGAAATAATATCAAGATGCTTAGAACTCTAGCTGCAACCACCTCATTAGTGAGGATAGGAATACCATCTTGCTATACCGAGCTATAGCAAGACAGCAACCATCAAAATAGACGAATACTCGGAAAAATTGCCAAAAAAGAGAGGCGTCAGACAAGGAGAGCCGTTTTCCCCAAAACTGTTCTCTGCTGCTTTGGAGTGTATGTTTCACAAGCTGGACTGGAGCGAGAAAGGAATCAAGATAAATGGCCGCTACCTTAGCCACTTGAGGTTCGCTGACGATATAGTTCTGTTCTCTCACGATGCTACCTCTCTTCAAGCCTCAACGCATCAATGAACTGAATATCGCTAGCAAGGAAATAGGTCTGGAAATAAACACCGCAAAAACGAAGATGATGCTGAACCCTTTCTGCACCAGAGAACTAATGGAGGTGGACAGATCCCTATTAGAAATAGCAGCACCTTACACATATCTCGGACAGATTGTCACGGGAGACGGGAAATTACACTGGAGATCATGCAAGAAACAGAACAGCTTCGAGTACAGTTGGCCGACTGAAGCACAACTTCAAATCAGATATGCGACTATACTTGAAGAGCAAAGTGTTTGACCAATGCGTATTACCAGCGATGACATACGACAGCGAAACTTGGGCCCTGAAATCTGCTCATATCCAGAAGCTTGGAACAATCCAGCGGAGTAAAGAACGGTACATGATGGGCCTAACCATACGAGATACGATACTCTGCAGCTGGATAAGAGGTCAAAAAGAGGTGAGGGATGTCGTGGAGTGTGTAAAAAAGTCGAAGTTGAAATGGCCAGGCCATCTAGCCCGAACAAGAGATGAGCGTTGGTCAGCTGTGGTTGGTGATTGGGAGCCCAGAGACAGGGTAAGACCAAGAAGAAGCCCTCATGATCGATGGGATAAGGAGCTTGTGGATTGGCAGGGCGTTGCCTGGAAGAGAAAGACTGCAAATAGGAAATCTTGGCAAAGACAGGGGTAGGCCTTCGTTCTGAAGTGGACAATCAGAGGCTGATGATGATATATATATATATATATATATATATATATATATATATATATATATATATATATATATATATATATATATATATATATATATATATATATATATATATATATATATATATATATATATATATATATATATATATATATATATATATATATATATATATATATATATATATATATATATATATATATATATATATATATATATATATATATATATATTTATATACCTATATATATGTATATGCTGAAATGATGATCGATTGCTGAGTGATTTACGGTTTTCTGCAAAGTTACAACAAACAAAAGGCCTTCATTTCCTTGGGAAGTCGTCACTGTACATTCATTTTGTTTATTGTCTTGTATAATTTTATTGGTGAAGCAAGCACAATATGATTGCTGCAGTATCCTCTGTCATACTATAGAATATTTTTAGCTGGAACCTGAGTGTTTTCTGAGCACTATTACCGAATGGCAACACCCCTCAGATTTTTTAAAAAGAGGAATCATTTGAATTGTCAAAAAAATAATGATATCTGGCTTGTTGGCCTTCTCAAACGTCAACTTGTGTATGAATAGTTAACAGCAAGATAACAGTCGATGAGAAATTTTGAATGTTACCAACCTAATAAAATTCATTGGCGTAAATATGTTCTAATATGTCTCTATTTCTTGAGAAGTTTTTATGTTAATATTGTATATTTAATATCCATTCGAGTGTTTTATATAATTTTTATTCATTTTCCAAAAAATTGATAATGAAAAGCGGAAAAATTTTTTTCCATTAAAAATTTAAAACAAATGAATTTTGGGAATTTGAATGCTATTGGAATTATTTATTTGGGTTTCGCAACCGCGTCATGATATAAACATGGGATAAAAGATGCACGTATGTGATATTTGCCGTAAAGAACCTCAAAAGAATAGACTTATATTCTGTGTACTTGTGGCGGCTTTTGAACTACAAGAATGTGTGTGCGCTACTCAAGTATTATTGGGGCAACAAGGAAAGAAGCGCATTCACCATTTGTAACGTTTTAAAATTATTTGCACTGGTTGAAGAGATAATTGTTTAGACCGTATCGCATGAAATAATCGTAGTTCGAAATGCACCATCCCGGTTATAGATTCATGTACTAGATACATGTAACCGCCTTCATTTTCACCGTTTTTTGAGGACTTTTTAAACTATGAAGGAATAACTGAATCATTCTGTAATTTTGTGGGGTTATTCATTAGATATTGAAATACAGACAAAAATATCTTTTAAATTCTTTTTTATAAAATAGCTCCCGTAAAAATAAATCTGCCGAGACCGTCTCGAAAAAAGGCATCAATTTGCGGGCGTTCTCACTTCTCGTACGGTCATCTGAAATCAAAAAAATTAGTTTGTACGTCTTCATAAAACATATTTCTTCTAGTTAAACCACAAAACCAAAAGTCACAAAATTTGTTGTTAAAAAACAAAAGGCCACAAAATCGTAAATTTGCACACCTCAGAAAAAAAAATTCGATTTTTAACCCTTTTTTCCAATGGTTTTTTTTGATAAATTTTTGAAATAGGTCTTATGACAAAATTCAATTAAAATAAGTGTTTCGAAAAATATTTTAAACTTTCACAAAAGTAAATAGTTTAATGGGTATTGAAGATTAAACCAGAATAACTAATTTTGGAACAGAATGTCGATATGTCCTTGCAATTGTAAATACCATAGTAGCATCGATATACAAACTCCACTTATGGTTCTTTGAGTGCGTTCCTTAAGAGAAGTTTTGCATTTCACTCTGTGCGAGAACGATTTCCCGTTGTCATCAAAAGAATTATGGAAGATTTGATGAAGAGAAGAGATGAACTAGCTACAATATTGGGAGAACCTGTTAGAGAAGAACTCAAAAAAGTGGTCGATGAATTAGCAGAGTTGAAATATGCGTTGCAAAGTAATAAAGAGATGACTCCAATCGTTTCCGCCGAACAAAGATGCAGAAATTTTCAATTACTCAGATTCTTTTTGCGGAAGCATATTTATATCGACGACTTCGAGCTACCTTCGAAAAAATGAAAATTCTCAATAATTATGACTATTTTGGAAAGATTGAGGAGGATTCCTTCATCATTAATTGATTAATTAATAAATTAATTCATTCATTTTTGTATCATTTTTTGGAATGTTTGAGGTTTAACTAGAAGCTATTACCATAAAGTAGACGTGTAAAAAATTTTATTGCAATCGATTGAGAACTTTTTGAGTTATCCCACCCGCAAATTCCAAGAAAGTCGTTTGGAGAAAAACGCGTTTAAAAATTTGACACACATAACTGTATAATTAAGTAGCTTAACGATCAATAATCAGCGATTCCAGGGCCATATAGAAGTCCTTCGGTACTTTCATAGAACTCGGTTTTCTGTGTGTGTTAGGTGTAATGGTGCAGGATGTTTAATTTCTTTGGGATTTTTCCCTGAAGCTTCAGCTTTGCGCCACTTGCACCAGCTATCGGAACCAGAACGACAGTACTCATGTCTTGGTTCATCATCTGTAGAGCACAAGTGGCCATGATCGCTTTATTCATGTCTTTCACACTATTAACGTTTCTTCGAATGGCCAATCCGTAATATAACTATAATTTTTTAGTTAAAGCTTTCGTCAATTCACCTCTTCTTTCCATGTAATTGTTTCAGTTTTTTGGAGTCGAATACCCATCCTCTTCTGAACACGGCTGATGCATTCACTTTGGGGTCATCCATAAAGTACGTCACACGTAAATGGGGGGGGGTCGACAAAGTGTGACAAGTGTGACAAGGGATGGGAGAGGTCCTAAGTTTTGTGACATCACATTTCAAAATCTAATAATTCTAGAGATATTGAATCCCGTACTTTGAAATATTGATTAAACTGAAAAATATTTCCAACTCTATCATTATGACAATACGGTTTAAATAGTTTTGTTGACGAGTTCATACCCGTTCTAGTGACACGCGCTGATCGCCTAGGAGCCCTTCGACTAATTCCGCCAAAGGCGTCGCACCTCGCGTGATTTTATTGTTTCTATTTCATTCGACAATTAACTTTCGCTGAGTGTACGTCATTTTTTTAGTTGTGCTATTTTGTGGATATAAAGGTATTTTAATTAAACAAGTTCAAAATGAACAAAAAGATAGATTAAGGTAATCTTAACCGTAGACTATAAGAAACTCACAGTGCAACTTACGCTGATAAAAAAAACAGCATATACAGGAAGAAGTTAATACCATATGGAAAATTCTGAAAATTAGTGACAATATCAATCCGGTTCACTTGAAGTCATAAAGGACCTTGCAGTTTTTGGTGGCGCAGCTGATAATCGACGTCTCACTGAAACTATAAGGTGCAGTAAAACATTGGACGACTTACAAGCCGAACTTTGTAAACTGGGATATAGTATCAGTCGATCAGGGTTATACTTGAGACTTCTGCAAAGACTAGCCAATACAGAGGATGACAAAGTATGCGTGCTATTAGGTATTACAGCAGCAAATGCTCAAGCACCAATATTAATGCACCTTGATTATCGTGTAAAATTAACGGATCATGATTTCGTGGTCGCGGAAAAACATTAACTTATTCCCTCTGTTTATGCAGGTATTATAGTGAAGAAAGTTGGTGAAGGAAAACCTGAAGTTGTGACACATTCCGGGCCTGCAATTTGCAGTGGAAAGCATTCGTCCTCTAATGCAGAGACTGATGCCACAGATATACACAAACTTTCTGAAATATCTGCCTTCGAAAACTTTATGAAAACTCGAGAAGGTTTTGTAAAACCCGTATTTATTTTTACTTGCGATGGTGGTCCCGACGAAAATCCACGATACGAGCGTGTTATAATTTCAGCTATACAACATTTTAAAGATTTCGATTTGGATGCTGTTAACATTGCTACAAATGCCCCAGGAAGAAGTGCTTTTAATAGAATAGAACGACGAATGGCGCCTCTTAGTCGTGAACTTACTGGTGTTGTATTAAAACACGATAATTTCGGTTCACATCTCGATTCCAGTAATAAAACTATTGACCTGGGCCTAGAAAAACGAAACTTTGAGAGTGCAGGCACAGTGCTGAGTAATATTTGGAGCCAATTGGTCATTGATGGATATCCTGTGGTTGCCAAATATATTATGCCCACAGAAACTAGACTAGATGTTGAACAGGCTAAGGTATTGAAACGTGATGCGATTTGGTACGCAAATCATGTACAGGAATCACAATATTTAGTCCAAATAGTAAAATGTGAAGTTATCTCGTGCTGTGGTGTGCAACGATCTAGCCTTCGGCGAATACTAGGAGAGGAGTTTTTGCCACCACCTGTTTTAATTAAACAGATGTCGAACGGGTATGTAACAACAGAAGAGGATGACATCGAAGGTAAACTCAGTCCACTATTACTTCAATTGTCTTTAAAACAGAGCTCGTCATCACATTTAAAGCAAGTACCGTATGATGGTTACTGCCCTAGTGTTGAGTGATACTTGTATAAGCGATCTTGCGGCTTCTGTGGTCTATATTTTGTATCCTATGAAGCCACTAACCAACACAAACAACTATATAAGAAGCCAAATGAAAGTCACATTGCAAAGATACGTCCTCAAAGAATAGCAGCTAGACGTGCCAGAGAAGTTCTTTGGTTCGATGTTAATGATGATGCCGTATGGTTGGATGAAAAAGATGTTGACACCACAAGTGTCCCTGACGTGATAAAGCTAAATGAGAACGAAGTTACTGCCATGCCAGTTATAAATAATTTAAAGGAGTGGTTTCAAAGTCCATGGACTGAAGATGATTGAGTTTTTTTCTTCTTTTTCTTTATATTCAATAGTTTTATTGCTTTGTTATTGTTTCAAATATTTGATATAATGTTGATTTTATAAAAAAGTACTTAATTCAAATGGAAATAAAACTAATTTCGGAAGTGCTGTTTTAATTTAATAATTTTTCGCTGTGAAATTGCAAAACATGTGACGTCACACTAGGGAGGGGGTCTCAGAAATGTGACCACATGTGACAAGGACGGGGGGGGGGAGACTCAAAAATCATGAAATTCGTGTGACGTACTTTATGGATGACCTCTTTTTACAACTGGAAATTCGTCGCCATACGGATTCAAATCGAGAATTCCTTTGAAGGTTTTTGAATCCCCATCCATTATGTAGTTTCCATATTTAACACCAAATAATTCTTCAGATTGTGAAAAAATTTCCATTATAGCATCGATAGTGGAAAACTTCCATAGCACCAGAAGATCCTTTATGGTTTCTTGTCAGCTTGGTTCATGTTCTTCGAACCATTCACGATATTCTTCAATGTCATTTTTAGGATGAGAATGCATATTTTTTATTTCACTTATTAATTTACTCCGCACAGAACGAATGCCAGAAGTATACTGAACTGAACTAAAATAAATGCAACACTGGTTTTAAGTATTTTATGGTAACTATATAGTATTTATATACCTAGAATTGAAACAACAAAAGATTTACGGAACATATGCTGACACGGTTCGACCATAAAATAGACCCCAAGAGTATGAATTCGAAACGCAAGTACCAAGAATAGAGCGCTCAGTTCTTCAGAGCACAGACTTCATTAGCACTCAAGCGTCGGGTTGAGGAGAAGCACTTGAATCAGTGTTTAATGCATAAATAATGATTATTTCTTTTGAAAATTTACAGGCATATTTTTGAGATGATATTCTAACGATTTATGAAAAAACAAAAAAATCGAAATTTTTTTTTACATGTATCGCACCTCTAATGTTTTATATTTTATCGTTGTGAATTTTGAGTGTGCTTGTAAGCGCACATCCACTAGAGTCCAAAAATATCCCCTGGAGTTGAAGTAGAATTTAAATTTGAAAAAGTTTTGAAAAAAATATCCTGGAGTTAGAAATTGAGGTTCCACCCAATTTCGAGTGGCTCTCTAACAATTGGATAGGAAATCCAACACGTGGAAAGTGAAAATAGGCATTCTGAACAAGCAGTGAACAACCGGATTCATCATAAGAGAGATCTTCCATCTGAATTTGTTTGTAATCTTGAATCAGAAAGATATTGAATAGAAATTTTGAATAGAATTTTCTAGTTTCACTGTCTGTATGGTACATAAATCAGGTGAATTTATATACGTCTCCCAAAATTTCAGAGCTAACCGGTGCGATCACCAACAATTTACAGGGGAGAAATGGCGACTAACTAGGGGACTATTTGTGCTCGTTTTGTTTTTTGTAGATGTCTAATTTATTTTCAATATAGACAGTTGAGAAGAGTCTGGAAACACAAATTTTATTGATTGAGGAGATTTTAGAATTTTCCCGTCAATTATTCGAATTTTTCTCGCAGTAAAAACCATCTTTGGACTTCAACCAACATTTTAAAAAAACAATGGGTAAAATTGGTCCAGGCGTTGTTACGTCAATTCGGACAGTAATTCCCATCTGGATGTTGCATTTGAAATGGATTATGTCAATTCTCATCCTCAACAGATTCAATATCAGAATCAGGCAAATAGCTGAGATACAATTTTCAATTTGGATTATTATTAGTTCAAATGAACAAATACTTTCCAACTGACTATCGTTTAAGAACGTATGCCAATTTTCGCAGGCGCTTAGTTGAAAAATGTATTTAAAATTGACACTATTTGGAAGAATGCTGTTCTTCAATTATCCTCAGGATTACATTATGTTCGATCCTTGTTACGAGGCGAAAAATTAAGATGTTTATATAAATTTTTGTTCCGATCAGATGACCTTTCTTGCAATACAAAGGAAAAGCTTCCAACAATGATAGCTCCTCAAAGATAATTTGGCAAATACATAACGACAGTGATGACCGTATTTGAAGATAGATCAAACGGCATAACTAGCGAAACTATACCAATTTAGATGTAATTTAAAATTTTTTTTATTATAAATATGAGAATCAAAAAATGAACTTAATGTTTTATCTCCTATATTTATTGAAATTTGATTTGTTTTTATTGAGTTACCGTGATGATCAAAAGTGCAATATAAACCAATTTTTAATCCTTACTGTCGATGTAGATAACTGATGTATAATATTGTAGTTCACTTTTTTATTGTTTTAAGAATTATTGTTGAAATTCATGTTATGTTTGTTGTGTCCAAAATTAGAATAACATATAATTTTTATACAGTTCATGATATATACCTACTTACATTAAGTATATATACATTTTATAAATACTGAATAAAATTTTTTATTTCGTATTATCGAAAGTATTTCAATTCTGTGAATTCAAATAAAATTTTTAAAGAACTCAGATTTTTTATTACAAAAAAATTTGCACCTTAAATATTTTATAAATCATTGTATTTCAATGAAATATATTGCACTATATAACATATTTATAAGCACTAAAATAAATAGATAAATACATGACTAAAAATTTTTTATCACCAGATTTTGAATTTATTTGAGGAGATTGATAACTTTGACTTTTGTTTGTCTTCAATTCTTGCATGTTTTGTAATAAATTTAGGATATCTTGTGTTGATTTGAAACTTCGAGAATGTCTCTTGGGATTACTTAGAATCTGTGTTTTTCGAAATTGCATATTCAATACAGTATTATCCTTCTAAATCAATTTCTCTATTTAATAATAATAATAATATATATTTGTGAAATAATTGTTAATTATATATCACAAACATAATAAAGTAAATTATTGCCCACTTTGGCGATGCCAGTCTGTGGGGCTACAAGGATTTATATAAATCAAAACAAAATCTTCTTAACTGTAATTAAATTATACTGTATTTAATCGGCTTCCGTACTAATTTTCTATGAAAATAAAATAAATTTTATACCATAAAAATAAAATAAAAAACATTACAACTCAAGGATCCCAGCACACAGCAACTCAAACCCAAACAAATCCAAGGCGATCCTAAAAAAATTCCGACATTCTCTTTTGAGAATAATTTGGTTGGTTTAGTAGATCTTTCCTTATCTTTCTTTTAAAAACCATCAATGATGGGATTTCTCTCATTTCTGGAAGAGAATTGTACATTATGTTTGAGAGATGCAAGAATGTTCTCTGCGTCTTCATCCTAAGAGAAAGGCATGTTTTGATCTTTTTGTTTGCTTTGGATCTTGTGCTATGATGATGATCCATCATCTCTAAGTCTTTCTTTTCAATTCAAATTACTAATATATCTTGTCTCATTTAGTTACAATATATCTTCTATTTACGAAATATGTTATATTTTAAATTAATAATTTTCATTCGTTCAAAAATTGATGAATTTTCCATGAATCCTAATTTTCTAACGTCTCACTACTGCATTTGGAGTTTCACTTAAGTTAGGAAGGAAGGTCATTGACACTGTGGAGAGAAACCGCAAAATATAAAGAAGTGCACTTTCTCAAGAAAGCGCCAATCGTAGCTTCAGATCTTTAGTTGATGTGTACACTTTTAATGAGAATTCCAGTGAGCTGAAACTTTCATTGGAAGATATTGCGTAATTGATTTCTAGGATTTGATTGCAAGTAGTTCCTCCTCTAGGGATGAATATAGTAAATTGTCAACTCGTCTGACATACTATTCAGATATAATTCATAGGTTACAAGTAAATAATGATTTTAAAACATCTCGTAAACAATCTGTGTTGGTTAGATTATTCGAGTTAGAATCAGATTTAGCAGATAGAGAATTTACTAATGATACTCCTGCTTGTTCAACCTGTCTTAGATATTCAGCAAATGTACCTGGCTCAGCTACAATATTCCCTAGTATTCCGTCAAATACATTTAAGAAGATCACATTTTTCAAATAGGGTATTAAAAAATTTTCTGGCAAAGAACCTCTGATTCCTTTTTTGGAAAAGGTAGATCACGTTGTTCCAGTGACAACGACCATTTCATTCTGTGTCTGATTTAATCGAGCAGGATACATGGACTTGGTAGCACAATCATGTCATTCAAGGTCCTCTTAAAAATTGGTCAGACTTAGTAACAGATTTGAAACAAATTTTTCTGTTGTCTAACTATGATCAAATCCGTTTGAACGAGATCAAGTCTACGAAGCAAAACCCAGGATAGTCGGTTATGACCTTCATTCATTCACTTGAAGCTGAATTTAATCGATTAAATGTGCGTCCTCCACAAAAGGATATTGTTAATATTATTGAGGCGAACTCAGAATTGGATTATGTTAAAGCTTTAGTTTTACAGGACATTCAAGATGTATCTTCCTTAGTTTATCTATGTAAAATAATTGGGGATGCATTTTCCTTAAATATCATTTCTAGATTCTCAAAAAGGGCGAGTATATCGAAGCTTTCTTCTGCACCAATTTGTTGGAATTGTCGAACACTCGGACATCATTACAATGATTGTCAGGAAACGAATTTGATATGGAATTGGTTCTGAAGGAATTTCGAAACTTTCTTGTAAAAGAAGCTCAAAAAACTTGCGAGCTGGAAACTCTATCGCAGAGGGTTTCAATCCGGCAGGTACTTCAGAACACCCTAGCAGAACCCAGGTATCGAAGCAAGGCAAAAAGTAAATCTCAAACCTGACAGGTTCAATAAAGATTAGTGGAATAAATAGCTCAACCAAACTAAGAACTACAAAAATACTTCAATAATTGAACAACCACCTCCTACAGAAAAATCTTTGCATAATGAATTGTCTGTACAACATCTATGGAGTAAATGCTCTAACTATAATCGACTATATTTGAATGTGTTTGAATGGAACTGTTTCGGCTTTATCAGATAGCTTCATTCCTTTATATTTACAAAAATTTTACACCCAAATTATACGTACGTCATTTCGTACCATCTCTCAATAAATGTTGATTTTCGTTGATACGTATTTGTTGTTTTTAATGATATTATTTTGTATTATATGTAATATGATTAGAAAGATATATGTTATATAATAGAATTTATTATCACGATTTATGTGAACAACGAAAATTGACTGAAATGAATTGATTCAGATTGAGTTATTTATAATATTTTATTGAATGCTATAATGTAGTTATAAGTAACTATTTTTTTTAGATTAGATTGAGCTCTTTGTTAAATCTTTTTTCAATTATTTAGTTAAATCTTTTTTCTAATTATTTAATTATGTATTCAACATTGTTATTATTTTCTGTAATTGGGTGTTATACCTGTTGAGAATGAAGAACTTATTATTATTATTATTATTATTATTATATGTATTTACATGCTACATATGCAAAAATCCCGCTTTTCTTCATAAATTCGATTATCCGGATGCCAAACGACAACAATTAGTCCGGTTAATCGAGTTTTTACTGTATTTAGGTCTTCCTGGGATCCAATAAATGATTATATTTAATGCAGTGTTCAGAAAAACCCCCATTAGGTTTATTCGGAAACCGTTGTGTGATTTATTAAAATATATCTTTTTAAATCTCTGATCTGATAGAACAATAAAAATATTAGAAATAACTGATAACTCTGAAATGATTCAAATCGGGACCATCAGACATGTAACATTAGTTAATTTGTAGATGCCTGACTTTATTGAAAATATATTTACCTACAGTATTCTGTTTTGACAATTATCGTCATATGCCGGTTTGATGGAAACGAGAATATTTGTAATACTGAGTCACATGAATAAGTCAACGTTTCGAATTTTTTTTACCATCAGTTGTAATTACTTTTATTTCAACTATTCTCAATGAGGTGTGGAGGTTACCCATTATGTGGATATTATTGAAGTTATCTAAATATACGGGCATATTTTTGAGTATCTACTAAGAAATATCATTGTGCAGATGCTTCTGGCAAACATCCAAACTGATTACAAGTAAATAACATACATTTTGGGGGCAACTAACAAAATCATCAATAAATAAGAACTATAACATGAAAAAGGAAAGACACGAACTTTGTTAAAAACATTTCGGATCGATAATAAAAAATTGAATAAAAAACTGCATATGAATAACTCAAGTTATCAATTTTATTCCATTTGTTAAACTGATTATTAGGTTTAAGTATTAGGTTTATAGAACCGTACTTACATCTTCTTTGTCATGGATTATAAATTGGGATGGTCATCTGTTCAGAGGATCCTCTTTCCCTTTATATTTTTCTCTCTATATCTTTCTTTCTCTTTATATTTATTTTCAACTGTATAAACTTGTTTGCTTTTCATCACATTAATTCGATATATCTATTAAAACGTATCATGCTAATAATGTTAATATAATAATATTAACATTATTATTATATTTATATTATAATAAACAATGTTAATATAATAATATAATGTATTGTAGAAGCAATTGTTATGTTTCAATAATACATGGTGAAAATGATATGAATGATGGTTCATTGTTCGCTGATAACTAAGATTTTTCATTATGTTTCCAGCATTGGTAACTGTGAACGTATTGCCATAGACATGCGTAATATTTTAAATTGGTGTGAACTCAACAAATTAACCCTCAACATCTCCAAATGTCATGATATATCGTTCTCCACAAAATATAATTTGATAAATGTCAACTATGAAATTGGTAATAACATTTTGGGAAGACCTAAAACATTTATTGACCTTGGCGTAACCTTCGATTACCAACTAACTTTTGTGCCACATATCAATGCTACAGTAACCGCTGCCTGTAGAGTATATGGTTTCATTATTAGTATTGGCAAGGAATTCAGCAATATATCAACTCGGAAAACATTGTATTGTGCTTTCGTAAGATTTAACCTCGAATACGGATAAACAGTCTGGAATCCTGGTTATCAGTTACATATTGATCAAATGGAGACTATACAACGAAAATTCCTGAAACTTTTCAGCTTCAGAATTGATGGAATATATCCACCTATACATTACGAAACACTTACAAGTCGACATAATATGAACACACTCAGTGCGCGAAGGAAATGCCATGCAATACGCTTCTTGCAAAAAATAATTAACAAAAAAGTGAAATGTCAGAAATTATTGCAAAAGTTTATCTTTATTGTTCCAAGAGTTTCTTCCAGAAGCGAATTCACGTTCTACCTTCCAGCAGCTGAAATTTTGTAATTTTGTCCATTATACACAATGTGATATTTTGGGAACTAAGGTGGATATTTTCAACTGTTCTGTTACTGATATTAAGGCAGGTTTCCATGATATGCTTAATGCCTGCTGGAACTATAATTTATGTGTATTAACGTACACATATCAATTATGTGTATTAATGATTCATATTCACTCATATACTTGTAGGTGTGTATAAGTGTTAATATATGAATGTATATGTATGTGTGAGTTCATTTATATATATATATATATATATATATATATATATATTTATATATATATATATATATATATATATATATATATATATATATATATATATATATATATATATATATATATATATATATATATATATATATATATATATATATATATATATATATATATATATATATATATATATATAAGTTTGGTCAGAATTTTAGATTCCTATAATTATATTTCATTTTATCAGTTGTGTTTCATATTACAAACTCTTTCTTTTAAAATTGAACTTTAAATTTGAAAGTACAAAATTGGAACTTTTGAACTTTGGTACTAACAATTTTGTTTTTAGCATCTGTTGTGTTTCCTGTTTTGTAATGAGGACCGGCTCTGTAAAACAGTGTATGTTGAATAAATAAAAATATATAAGTAAATAACTAAAAATAAACAATTGGAAATAAATTCATCGATAGAATAACTATTCATTAAATTATTCATTAAAACAGAAATTTTGGTATGAATATCTTCTAGATTTTTTTCATCGGTAAGATAAAATAAATTTGTTGATGGTTGAATACTGATAAGGATGTAGAATTTTAAAACTAATTATTCGAGCTTTATGTAACGTTATTTGCTCATTATATTGATGAAAATAAAAGTACGCATTTACAGGATCCTCAAGTTTTTAATAAACATTCTACGAGAAGATAATTTGAAAACTTTCGTATCTTTTTGAGTAATAGAGTTCCAGCTACGATATTTTGTTCAAATTCGAATGAATATTATTTTCTTCAATAAATACAGAGTTTTGTGCGTTCAAATTTTTTTATCTTAGGCTACATTCCGTAATCAAAACTCAACATTTATCAATTCTGCATGCAAATATATAAATTAAAATCAACTCAAGATTTTTATGTGTATGTAAGTAATCAAAGACAAAAATTCAGATAATTTTCCCATAAAAACTTCCCACTATAGTTGAATACATTTTCATAACATAAGTCATAACTTCAATACACAAATTGAATCTCAGTTGCATTTCTATGGGAAAATTTGGGAAGGCGAAACGGTAAGAATTGAATTAATCTTATTATTGTCTATCGAGATAATAATGAGATTTAAACCGAACTAATGCATTATAATCTTATACTCCCTTAGTGAGCCCTCATACTTCGTTACAGAAAAACTTAAGTGATGCAAGATAGCGAAAATAAAATCTTTGAGAAGATTCACTCTTTCCAAATCAGTAGGGATATCCATGGTTTCAATGAACAAAGGTATACCAAAAGCTTTATTATTACGTCACAAGCTATAGAAAGTATTACTGAATTCTGCTGTCGCCTCTCGATGAATTCATTAAGTTCAGATTCTCTGATGTATTTCAACACGGTTTTCTGATATTCCTCCAATAGATCCTTGCACGAATAGCAGTTACTCAACAGTTCTGATCAACCTTTGTAGTACTCAAAATTTGCAATTCTTCCATTCAGCTATATTGTTATCTTTATTCTCAAATAAATTACTACTTAATTTTATTATTCAAATAGCAATAGATGTATTCAAACTTTATTATAATTTCAAATAAAAATATATATCACTCTATAATTAACATGGAAAAATAATAATTTTATAATTAACATAGAATACAATAAAACACAATAAATATAAAGTGAAAGTGGCACGTAATATGAAAAAGTGAGATTATAAAAATTGAAAGATTTTAACGACTGGTGTTTCTTAGTATCAAGAATTTTTCCTGAAATTTTCGCTTAATCATTGTGCAGCAGATGAATCTTCAGAGGAACTAGGCCTACGCGAATATTTCTTCACTAATTCTGCAAGGTCTTTATCAAAAAGATTGTGTAATTTAATCAAGCTTTTAAGAATTGGACTGTCACTATCTTCAGATATTCGAGATGAAGAAGAAGTTTGAGTTCCCCTATCACGATTCACCAACAGAAATCTTAATCGGCTGTCAGTATCATGCTGAGAGAGTTTGGATGAATCCTGGCTGTCGGTATCCAGATGGCTACCAGGTCCAGTTTCTAGACTGATTGATTGAGAAGAACTCTCTTTGCCTAAATGATCAAAAGGAGGTTCAATGTAAATGTTTCTCTTACTGTGAGTAGGTTCATCATCAGAATGTCTGCGCTTCTCAGGTTTCGCAGCTTTTTTCAAACGTTTTGCTACGGATTTATAAAAGCGCATTTCATTAGTATACGGATACTGGGTTGCGTAGTTTCTATGGGTCGGAGTTTCATCATCTGACAATTGAAGCTTGCCCTTTTTGTCTAATTCTTCGTAATACGTTTTAATCTGTTTCCACTTGAAATCAAGTTCTCCTTCTGAAATATTAAAATTACCTGATAAATAAAATTTCATCGATAGATCTTGAATTGTGTTTTGTCTCACATTATATTGGGAAAACATGAACAGTTGTGATTGATTAATCATTTCTGGTAGAATTGGACAAAGAATAATAGCAACAATTTTATGAAGGATATCATAACATACTTCGAAGTGTTATTATATATTTCAGTGGTACATCGTTATTTTCCAAAATTCTTCAAATTAGTCGGCCCTGGAAAAATTGCTGTTTGTTTCTGAAATATAAAAGAGGTAGTTGTGTAAAGAGGTAGTTGTAAACACAACTCACAAGAATCATCTATGATTTTCTAAATCTAAATCCAAATGCTATGCAGATTCAATCATTTGTTGATTGTAATTCTGGCGGATTTTTTAAATGATTTTTACGATGTATATTGATTTCAGCAACATACGCGAATTTATTGAAAAAGAAGTTTTCATTAGTTTCGTCTATCTCGCTGTCCTTCTTATAAACAAAGGCGTGCCTACTTCAATAATTGAGTATGATTTGACTCTGAAAAATAAGTGGATCATCAGCAGAAATTTGATGGATTAAATTTTCAATATGCGACAATTTTTCTCGCTACAAATATTTTATTTTATTTTTTCAATATTTCGAATTCATAAGAATATACTGCTTCAAAAATTCAATTATATTTCTGAATTAATTCACATAACCATCATCAGGCAGCTAAGACTTATTAGAACTAATTAGAAAAATTGTTTGTGCTCTTGCACAGATAAAATCTCATAAGGTAAGGAGGATAGTGCTTGAGCAAACTGAATACAATAATTAACTAGTAGTGGGTTTGATCATATCAATCATCATCTCATCCATAAATTGCAGGAACATTGTGAAAATGTATAATTCTGTGAATTGAAACAATCTGATAAATTTCGCCAAAAATTTATTAATTTTTGAATAATTTGGAGCGAATTAATTAAAAGAAATTAATTCGCTCCAAATATGTTTTGGGCATTATCCCATTGACATCAGTTGGTATAAATTAGTTGAAGCTTTTTATTTATATTATCAATTTAATTATGTATATGGTATTAAATTCCTTGTATGGTTTCTCAATATCATGCCTTTTTTCATTGCTCATTTTATTTCGATGACTTCCGAAAGGTTCATTTTCCGTATTGGTTTAAGATATTTTTTCATTCAATTATGATTGAATCAACTATTCATTTTGTCGAGACTTAAGGCTTAACTAATGATTTCTTTCACTAAATTCAGTGACATCTACAAATAACCATTCCTAACCAGGGTTTCAGATGAGATATATATAACAACAGACTGTTAAACTATTATTCATTTGTTGCAAACAAACTTGTAGGAAAAAAAATATTTTACACATACCACCGTCGGGAAATTTCATCTACATTATTAATTATCATTATCTTAGAGTATTATTATTATAGAATAATCCCCGATTTACCCGCACGGTGCAGTTGCAAGAATGCTTGGTTAATAATAATAGAATAACTATTATTAACATTATTATTTTGGAAAAAGATAGTAGAAAAGATAGACAAAAGATAGCAGTCAACCGCTTAACATTAAACTCAGCTCTTTTTATTGTTTTATACATAGACTCACGACTATCCCGCTTTCCGAAGAAAATTTCAACAAAGAAGTGAAAACTTTGAAACTTTTAGCGAAAAAAACGGTTACGACGAAAATATAATAGATAATCTCATAAGAAAAAAGCAACGAAAAATTCTTTTAAATTCAATTTATCCATCTCAATTTATTAAAAACGAACAAAAATATCATTTTATTAATTTCATACCTCATCTGAGTGAAAAAATTTGCGAAAGATTAAAGAAGAGAGAAATAAAAACCATTCGTACGAACAAAAGGAATATTAAGTCACTTTTAGTAAATAATAAAGAAAAGACAAATGTTGAAGACAAAAGCGGTATTTATAAGATTTTTTGTAATGAATGTCCAGCATTTTATATCGGCCAAACAGGTAGAAAAATAAAAACTCGGGTTGATGAACATAAAAGGTCGATTTTGTACAATGTTAATAAAACTGGATTCTCAGAACATTGTATTAGCTCTAATCACTTCATAGATTTTGATAAAACTAAATGCCTACACTCAGGTAATAAAGGTAAACGTTTAGACCTTCTGGAGGCAATTGAAATTAGCAGTTCTTGGAAGAGAAAAGAAGAAATTGTAAATGAACAAGTAGATTTTCAACTATCCTCCCTACTCACATCCATTTTGTAGATATAAATTTGTTGTACGTTTCTTATAGTAGTTTAGTCTTGAAAATGAGCTAACGCTCGAAACATGTTGACTATACATATTGTTAAATAAATCGTGAAACATTAAGCCAAGAGTTTAATTTATTTTAATATTTAATATTATTATTTTCATTATTTATTCAACTGGAGGAGAGAACAGATACCCTATAATTACCCTGTAGTGACAGTACTAAAATACATAGAGAAATTACAATTTTAACCTATTGAAAAATTACGTAATAAAAGAATGAGTCATAAAATGCATCCAAAAACATACAAGAATATGTGTATAAACAGCAGGGAAGAATAATTTTAATAATATTGGAACAATGAACAAAATTTAAAATTCATTCAAAAAAATTATACTAGAAACTTAAAAATTAGGTTTTCATGTTTAAATTACTACAAATCTAACAAATGTCAGTTACTGCTTGGGGGTAATATATAGACCAATTAAAGAGAGTCTATCAGAGTCAGTTGGTATTTTGAACAACATTATGCCTACAATCGTAACTGAATATGATAATATAATAATTATGGGAGACTTGAATATGAAATTTTTGGTTGGTAATAATTTGGAACATTGTTTGTGTAGTTACGGACTTACTCATATTATAACGGAGCCAACAAGAGTGACACAAACTAATGCTACACATTTTTGTGAATAGGGTCAACAATGTCATTACATGTGGTACTCGAATGCAGATCTGTTCAGTGATCTTTTTATGACTTGCTGTGACGTATCATGTAACTTTGGTAGAGCAGAAATGTATGTAACTTATAGAGACCTATGATTTTGATTTTGAACAAGTCAGTGGGGATTTGAGTGTTTCTTGGTGTCAGATTCTACAGTTTCGCGATATTCCATCTAAAGAAGAGTATCTCAGGAGTATACTCAAAATATGAAAATGATTTTTAATTGAATATAAACTTAAATTCAAACACTTGAACTTATGATTTACACTTTATTGACTACATATCATGACGCGTTTCGTCGTTAGAAACGACTTCTTCAGATGCTTACAGAATAATGACAACATTTTGAAAAACACAGGTACCTAAAAATATCAGGGAATTTGGTATTCTATGACTTTGGGTTTCACCTAAGATATTCCATTCTGACATACTCGCATAATTTCTATTACCTGAAAAGGTTTAACAAGGGTGAATTGTTTCTGAATTGAATCTGTTCATTGAGCAAATTTCATAAATATTTGCTCAATGAACATGTTAATAAATGTTCAACTGTTAATAAATCGTTAGCATAATTCGAATTACTTTTATTATAGGCGAGGCTATATTATGTTCCTGTATTCTAAGACCGAAATTTCTACTAGTTTTACCTATCTTTATATACCAGGACATGTTCCACAATTCAATTGGTAATTACCTGATTTCTCTTCTCTTTTAATTTTGTTTTTATTGTTCTTAATGTGTCTCGATAAATTATTGTTCGTTTTAAATGAAATATTAAAATTATGTCTACTTAAAAAGGTTTTGACTTTTTGACTGACGGTTCCAAAGTATGTTAAACTATTATATTTACAATTTCTATCCTACTGATAAGGAAGTACTAATCGTAGAGCTTTCCGATAGAGTTTTTTGTGAATAATTTTTGACACTAGTTCGCTTTCATAATTATTATTAACCGCAATCTGTTGAATGATGTGCAGTTCTTTATGGAAATTTTCTTTTGATGCAGGTATTAGTTAATCTGTGCATCATACTTTGAAACGCTGCTATTTTATGTGGATATGGGTGGCATGAGGAGTTGTGTATTATGGTATCCGTATGAGAAGTCTTATGGAAAATAGAAAAATCAAATTTATTATTTAATCTTGTGATTGTCAAGTCTAAAAAATTAATGGATTTATCAGATTCAATTTCGGTTGTAAATTCTATATTAGGATGAACTGCGTTGAAATTCTCAAAATTTTTCAATGAACGATCGGTGCCAGTGTAACAATTGATTATATCATCTACATATCTATACCAGAGTACAAAGTGTTTGAAATTCGGGTTCTTTTGAATACTATTTTCAAACTCATCCATAAATATCTCAGCTAAAAGAGGACTTAACGGATTTCCCATAATAAGACCACTCTTATTACTATAAATCTTATCATTGAGCATAAAGTAATTTTGGCTCAAACAAATTTCCAATAACATGATTATTTCAGATTGAACTATTATATTTACTTTATTTTTAATAAGCAAATCTTTAATTATTTCAATTGTATCGGAAGGTGGGATAGGGGGAAATAGGTTGATTACATCGAAAGAGATAAGTTTACAGTTACTAGGCAAAATCTGAATCAAAATCATTAACATAAAACATGCAAATAATTTTTAATGTCCATTGTCTGGTAAATACGGTCCGCTTGACGAAACCTAGAGCACTCTGGATAACGGTTACTGTGAGCAAATTGCTTCAAGAGAGAGGCATAATATTGCGCAAATTCAAAAATTCCCCTCCACCGAAAACTGGGAGAATCATAGGTTGATCAGGAATTACGCTCGGCCATGTCTTCTTGCAACAAAGTGTTATTCTTTGGCATTGATGGAGTGACTTGTGGTTTCATTACATCTTATCTTCGTGGTCGTAAGCAGAAAGTAGTTGTGGGTGGTCAGAAATCAGCGGATGAAGACATTGTTTCTGGGGTGCCACAGGGTTCTGTACTCGGTCCCCTACTTTTTCTACTATATATTTCAGATCTACAAAAGTGTGTAACACATTGCCAGATTCATTCGTTTGCAGATGATACACAATTGCTCTTCGCTTTCAAACGTAATAGGTAAGCTGCGGCTGAAGAGTGTGTGAATGAAGACTTGAGTGGATTAGTTGAGTACTGTTCGCAACATAATCTCAGATTAAACCCTCTCAGATGTAAGTTGATGATTTTTGGCAACAAAAAACATCGAGAGAATACCGAGAAAAATATCAAAATTGAACTGCACCACCAAGAGATACATTATCACAATAATCTTAAAAACTTGGGTCTTTACTTTGATGAGAATTTAAGTTGAGAGTTAATGAGAGTATTCTGCAATACAGTTTGAAAAGGGTATTATGCAAAGCAAAGCAATATATATATATATATATATATATATATATATATATATATATATATATATATATATATATATATATATATATATATATATATATATATATATATATATATATATATATATATATATATATATATATATGCTATATATATATATATGTCCAAAATGCTATATGGAATAACAATATATGCCTTACTTATGCAGATTCGAAACGACTTCAGATATTGCAGAATGCTTTAGTAGATTTGTCAATAACTTGAGAAAGTATGATCATATTTCTCATACTTTCGCCTCGCTTAGATGACCCAATGTCGGCAATTTATTCAAATATTTCCATCTCTGCCTTGTATATAAACTTATGTCAACATCTAGTCCTTCATATCTTCATGGAAAGCTCATTTCCAGGATTCAGTACATGGTATGTCTGTTCGTCACAACACGTTATTAATTATGCCTGTTCATCGGTGTGCTATGTTTAATCGATCATTCACTTATAACGCTGTGAATTTGTACAATAATCTGAATAATGAACTCAGGAATGTACAGCCTTTATACTGATTTAGAAAAAGTTTCAAGGCGTTGTTGTTGGAAAAAGATATGAAGTGATATATAATTGCCCTGATGTGATACATTGTTCCTTTAATTTTTCATTTTTTGCTAGTACCACTTGATTTTTTGAGTTTTTTTTGTATATTTCTTTTTTGTGAATTTTTTTGTAAATATTTTGTGACATACTCAATGAGTGTAATATTATTTCAATGCCTATTTGTAAGGGGTTAGATACAAGAGTAGCCGATGCTGAATCTTGCCCCATTCAATTAGTTGTATGAAAATATGATTCGAATAAAGGGATATTATCATTATTATTATATATATTCATAAAGTAACTGATAAACTGAGAAGTAACTGAGAAATTTTAGAAATGTTGCACATTTGTAAAAATTTGGAAAACACAGTAAAGGAGCCATCCATAAAGTACGTCACACGAATTTCATGATTTTTTGAGCACCCCCTCGTCCTTGACACAAATGGTCACATTTTTGTGAACCCCCCTCCCTAGTGTGACGTCACATTTTTTGCAATTTCACATCGAGAAATTATTGAATGAAAACCGCAGTTCCGAAATTTGTTTTATTTCCATTTAAATTATACTTTTTATAATATAACTTACTTTTTTATGAAATCAACATTATATCAAATATTTGAAACAATAACAAAGCAATAAACTATTGAATATAAAGAAAAAGAAGAAAGAAACTCAATCATCTTCAGTCCATGCACTTTGAATCCACTCCTTCAAATTATTTATAACTGGCATGGCATTAACTTCGTTCTCATTTAGCTTTATCACGTCAGGAACATTTGTGGTGTCAAAATGTTTTATTTCTGAAATTATAACTCGCTCGTATCATGGATTTTCGTCAGGACCACCATCGCAAGTAAAAATAAATACGGGTTTTACAAAACCTTCTCGAGTTTTCATAAAATTTTCGAAGGCAGATATTTTAGAAAGTTTGTGTATATCTGTGGCATGAGTCTCTGCATTAGAGGACAAATGCTTTCCACTGCGAATTGCTACGTATGTAGGCCCGGAATGTGTCACAGCTTCAGGTTTTCCTTTACCATCTTTCTTCACTATAATACCTGCATAAACAGAGGAAAAAGTTTATGTTTTTCCGCGACCACGAAATCATGATAAGGTAATTTAACACGATAATCAAGGTGCATTAATTTTGGTGCTTGAGCTTTTGCTGCCGTAATACCTAATGGCACGCGTGCTTTGTCATCCATCGATAAAAAAAACTTGTTCAGGGCCCAAAATTGAAGCTAAAGATTCAAGGTTTCTTATCGTCGCAGTACAAAATGTGCCATCTTGATGTTTCAAATGTAGCGTAGAGTCGGGTTTGCATAGTTTGACAGGAACAGTTACGACATGTCTTTTTCCTTCCTCCGTATCGGCTCGTCTGGACAGAAGTCTCAACTGTAACCCTGATCGACTGATAGTATATCCCAGTTTACAAAGTTCGGCTTATAAGTCGTCCAATGTTTTACAGCACCTTATAGTTTCAATACGACGTCGATTATCAGCTACGCCACCAAAAACTGCAAGGTCCTTTATGACTTCAAGTGAACCGGATTGTTTTTCCTCTACTCTAGGCCGACCAAGGGTATCTCGAAGTTTTAAAGCTGCGGCTAAATCGGTATTTTTTTCGCAAAGTTCTACAATTTTTTGTGTTTTAAAATCACGACTTTTTTCTGTCTTTCCGCTGCGTTAATCTTTCGCTTCAATATATTTTTTTCCTGCTGAATAGTTTTCTTCAAAGTTGAGATTTTTTTTGCTTCATTTGAGGCTATACCAGCTTCGCGTGCTAACAACAAGCTATTGAGCTCAGATTCTAAAACTACAATTTTGTTCTAAGCACTCTGACTAGGCGTTGGTTTAGGTATTGTTTGAAGCTGACTTTCACTTGACGGTATATTAACTACATCAGTGTCTTCTGGTAGTGGTTTCTGAACTTCTTTAGTATTTCCCTGCAAATTATAGTTTATATTGTAATAAAATTCCAATTAATATCATGCTTATATCGTTTCTTTTTGACACCGCGCTCTTGGGCCGCACCGTATTAGAATTACTTGCATGAGGTCCTATGAAAACGTACGTGTAAAAACATACAGATAATCTCTTTGTACACGATTTTAGCAAACCACTTAACATTTTAAAATTTTCTTCATCCATTTTGTAACAGCCGTAGAATTTTCGGATATCGTGTACGTATTCTTACTAATTCTTATTCTTATTATTCTTACTAATATTATAAATGCGAAAGTAACTCTGTCTACCTGTCTGTTACGCTTTCACATCAAAACTACTGAACCGATTCAAATGAAAGTTGGTACACAGATAGTACCTGAACAAGGACATTGCGCGGAAAAAGATTAGTTGAAGGTTGAAAAGGGGGAATGAAAGTTTCTATGGAAGTATTGTTATTTTTGAAGCTAGAAGTTTGAAACTTAGTTTTAGGCTATTGATTAGACATAAATAAATATGACATTCAAAGTTTGTTCATTCCACTGCTTCATCGTTTGCGCGATATAACTTGTAGTACACGCGGTCGAAATTGCGAGCGGAAAGCTAGTCTATAATATGAAAATGAATCGCAAAAGCGAATAACTTAACAACACCTGAACCAATTTAGCCAATTCTTTCTTTGAAATGTTCAATGAAGTCCAAGGATGGTTTTTGCGGCGAGAAAAATTCGACTAATTTCCAAAAGAACCCTAAAAACAGCCCATTTCTTTTTCCCATACAAAATTTTTCTAACTAAAATGTAGAGTCAACGACTGGACCGATTTCACTACTTTTTTTTGTTGTGTTTGTTATTGTCAGGAAAAAATTTCAAAAAATGCATGTATATTTGAAAAATTTGAGATTGAAATTGATAATATAAGTAACAAATAATTATTAATCCTCGAAAAGAGGTTATAAAAAAACTGAAAATCTTATCACACATTTCGGTTAGTTCAGAGCTATCCCGACTAATATTGAAACTTCAATTCAATATAAAATGTTGATTAGTTTAAATAGACTAAAATACACATTACTAACATGGCACGTGGTATATTTGATTATAAAGAAGAATACAAAGTTTTCTATAATTTACAGTTGAAATTTCGTTTTTGAAAATGATTGGTATTAGATGTAAAAACTTAAGTCGCAAAACTCGCAATGCAGCAAGTCAAAGATATAAAAGAGCAAGTCAAACTGAGGAACAACGTGAAGCTGGGTATGATTTTGAACGGAATCGATGAAACCGAAATTAACAATATGTATAGGTTGCGTTTAATTCCTATCGACCTGCATTCAATTATTACGTTGAAATAGATTACAGTCCACAGTAAATCGTTGCTATTGGACCAATGAACGTTGTGTGTCAATATTGCAAGACAAAGTTTAATTGTTATTGATAAGAAAATGCTACCAATCATGCGACATAATATTGCGGGAAGAGTCAATTTATATAGACGATTTTGTTACAGCCACCAGAGCAACTAATAATAATAATAATAATAATAATAATGATAATAATAATAATAATAAGACATTTATTCCCAACAGAAAAATTACAAAAAAAATTACAATTTACAAAAAATTGCAAAATTGTACACAAATAATAATAAATAAGAAAAGAAATTAACAAGAAAAAAAATCAAAAATAGGGAGTATAAGCTAATATATACAACGAAAAATTAATTCAAAATAAATTGAAATAACCAACTATAGAATAGGCACGTTAATAACTTTCAATACATCAAACGTGTTAATATAGGAATTTTTTGATAATTCGACTGATTTGAAATAACAGGAATTATTGCAATCTTTTCGTAAGTGAGTAAGTACCTGGCTCCACACGGAATAAAATTAAAAACAAGATAGTGTTCCGCAAATAGTAGAAAATGTTTTTCCGGATTTTTGAAAAATATTCAGAAAAAAATGAAGTGGCCTACAAAGTTCGCCGGGTCATTTAATCTTAAATAATTATTAGTATTCCGTAAATTACCTATGCTTTGAGCGCGATAATTACGGATTATTATAAAATTCGAACTTACTTGAACTTTTCCCTCCTCTTCCCGCTCTAGTTGGATTCGTGACGTTGATGCCAAAGGAATTTTCGAAAAAAACTTCAATAGTGTCGCTTTCTTTTTCGTCATTTGTATTTGCAGCTCTTTAATTTTCGATTCCACTTCACCTTCGATATTGTCACTACTTTTCAAAAATTTTCCATATGGTATTAACTTCTTCCTGTATTTGCTGTTTTTTTATCAGCGTTTTTATCAGTTGTACAGTAAGTGTCGTATAGTCTACGGTAAAGATTACCTAAATCTATCCTTTTGTTCATTTTGAACTTGTTTTATTAAAATATCTTCATATCCACAAAATAGCACAACTAAAAAAATCTAATGATAGAGTTGGAAATATTTTTCATTTTAATTAATATTTCAAAGTACGGGATTTAATATCTCTAGATATATTAGATTTTGAAATGTGATGTCACAAACTTAGGACTCCTCCCACCCCTTGTCACACCATGTCACACTTTGTCGACCACCTCCCCCACCCAATTACGTGTCACGTACTTTTTGGATGACCCCAAATGAAACAACAGATATAAAACATCTTAATTCATCGCAGCGTCAACATAAATAAAGCTTTCAACATTAAAAATTCAACATTTAAGCCTGTTATTGCTAAAAATATTAAGAATATATATATATATATATATATATATATATATATATATATATATATATATATATATATATATATATATATATATATATATATATATATATATATATATATATATTACAAGAAAAGTTGCCGTATCGTCTATTTTTTTTTGTATATATATATATATATATATATATATATATATATTTAATTCAAAATAAAATTTCGTTAAATTAACGAATTAACGAACAATTTAATGGATAATAAGTATGATGAGAATATTACTCTTCTGGAATTATTGGAATTGAATAATTTTTGCGGAATTTGGTAATGTTTTGAATTATACCATCATACTTAAAGATAGGCTTATATAATTCATTACTTTAAACTTTTATTCAAAAGTTAAATTTGAATATCCTAATAACGGATGGTTGCCCAATGGACTGCCTAAGTCTGACGTCATACTGACTACCCTGTGCAACGCCATACACATCTTCAACTTCTCTTGACAAATTATCTTCAATTTTAGTTTTTTGATAACGGTTAGTTAAATAATTAGTAGGCCACTCGAGAACTGTTCACGCAATCCCATTACGTGAACACATTTTAATAAATTTTTGCCGATCCACAGTTTCAAACGCACGAATAAGATCAATGATAACCGTTAAAATCACAAGATTTATAGCGATGAAATAAAAACTTTTATTTGTATATTTTGTTTAAATAGCCTGCCTTTTAAGCAAATCATAATAATTTTCAACAAATTTGAGTTATTTCAATTAAATGATTTGGCTTGAAAACTTTTCCTTCAAAACAAATGTTCCAAAACAAAATGTATCGAGGAGAAGCTTTATTCTATCTATTTTTTTTAAGGAACTTTACAGTTATAAGCTGTTTTGTTTAGAGTCAGTTATCGACTCTACCACCTTCTTTGACGTCAGGTCTTACGCAGTCCATTAGGAGCTAGTTTTCAGCGAAATATTTTTAATCTTTTTAGAGACAGCTCAATTATTACGCAAGGATATTTGATTATATATCTTGAATAAAACTAAGTAATTTTATTCAAATTGTGTTGTGAGATTTTCATCGAGTATCGGCCCAATCGATTAGAGATTTACAGTTACCACCCTCTCGTCGTTGTAACGAAAATGAGCAACGCCCTTGCCACCCTTCCATGGATACGTTAACATAGGTATATGCCAGAAGATTCCAAACTGTACGTCATTGAAAGATAAGAGGGCAACGTGAATTATTATCCGAAGCCATAATTGAATGTGATATATATATATATATATATATATATATATATATATATATATATATATATATATATATATATATATATATATATATATATATATATATTTTGAAAATTTTTAGCAATAACAGGCTTTTTAATATGAAAAAGTTTATTTTTGTTGACGTTTCGTTGTTATATTAGAACTTTGTCAAAACTAATGAATAATTATTCATTAGTTTTGACAAAGTTGTAATATAACAACGAAACGTCAACAAAAATAAACTTTTTCATATTAAAAAAGCCTGTTATTGCTAAAAACTTTCAAAATAAATATCTTAAACAGGCAATAAATCAATTTCAAGAAAATATATATATATATATATATATATATATATATATATATATATATATATATATATATATATATATATATATATATATATATATATATATATATATATATATATATATATATATATATATATATATATATATATATATATATATATATATATATATATATATATATATATATATATATATATATATATATATATATATATATATATATATATAATATATATATATATATATATATATATATATATATATATATATATATATATATATATATATATATATATATATATATTAAAGAAAGCGATAATATCGGGAAGCGGCCCGTGACAAAGAAAACTTATCTGTTTATAATCTCAATATTTCGTCAATTTTTTATTGACTTCTTCAGGAGAAAATCTACAAGCAAAATACATGAACAGTTAAAAAATCGTACAAAGAACAATAGTAATCTCTACTTACAAATAATTAAAGTCAGTCACTAAAAACTAATAAAATCAACATTCTTCATCAAATTTCGGAACAAGACTAATCAGACAAAACTAAACATCTAATGAAACGTTGAAACCACAGATGGAAAACGAACAAAAAAATTTGTATAAAGTATAAAAGCAAAAAATAAGAAAACCGGCCATCCTTTTGATTTCGACAATGTGAGGATTCTGGAACAGGAAAATAATTACAGGAGCAGACTGTTCCTTGAGATGTACCACATAAACAAAAACAAAAATGCTATTAATTTCAAATCTGATACGGGTCAACTAAGTAGCATATATTGTAATATTTTAAAAATGATTTAAATTAAACATTCTACTAGAGAGTATTTATACAGTTTAGTATTTATATTATATATATATATATATATATATATATATATATATATATATATATATATATATATATATATTTTTTTTATACTTTATACAAATTTTTTGTTCGTTTTCCATCTGTGGTTTCAACGTTTCATTAGATGTTTAGTTTTGTCTGATTAGTCTTGTTCCGAAATTTGATGAAGAATGTTGATTTTATTAGTTTTTAGTGACTGACTTTAATTATTTGTAAGTAGAGATTACTATTGTTCTTTGTACGATTTTTTAACTGTTCATGTATTTTGCTTGTAGATTTTCTCCTGAAGAAGTCAATAAAAAATTGACGAAATATTGAGATTATAAACAGATAAGTTTTCTTTGTCACGGGCCGCTTCCCGATATTATCGCTTTCTTTAACATATAGTACGGTCGACAGTAAAATTCTTTCTATATAAATATATATAAATATATATATATATATATATATATATATATATATATATATATATATATATATATATATATATATAACCCTATTACGGATTGGGGAATGCAGACGGTTATTTCCGAAATAGCTCCGAATTTTCTATGGTCCTATTGCATTATCCTTAGGAAATCAAGTACTAGAATGTATCAACGGTGCTGTAAATTACATAAAACCTCCGATAAATCTTACAACTTGGAAAAATACATAGATACGGGAGCTGAGCGTACGGCATTGCACGAGACGAAAACACCGGATACTTCACTGAACCAGTGTTTTTACTTAAATTAAGAGCAGCTTTAATACTAGATTCACCAGTTTCGATTTGGTGAAGTTTTAGTTATCGGTTTAAGCTTTAGTACTTTTTGTTCCCTTTGCAACATCATATTTTTATGAAGCCAGATTTTGAGTTGTATCTGTAAATTAGAACAAATATTACTCCAGAATCAATTTGGAGCAAGAATGAGAATAAGAGTGTCAAGCCTCATTCACCTTGCTGAAGAACTGTATGAAGATCAACAAGCTCGTCTGTCTTATTTGACTTAGTAACTATTTTATTCTTATTGTTTTCTCGTTCAGTTCCGCATTAATGAAAAAGTAATAAAAACCTAAATTTCAAATTGATGATATTTTAAAATTCACTACTTAAATTCAAATATTATTGTACTTTCTACAATATTATTGATCTCAATTTATATTGAAAGTAACTATTTCTAATAGGATAGCGATCCGTGACAAAATACTAAGCGTTAAAGTACACCGCGGGCTAATAAAGATTGAGAACCCCTGTATATGCATTTTTCTTTCAATATAATCTGTTTTTTGATTGATTCATAAGTTGGAGGTATAAATCTAGAAAAAAGAATATGAGCTTAATGCACATAATATACATTCAGTTGACTCGGTATTCAGCATAAATTGAGGTAGAAATATTATAAAATTAAGTAATATTACGAAAGATCAACTTCTCCAAAGTTTTTTGTATAAATACGAATTCCAATTAACAGTAACAGTACATTACACCCGAATTCATGATTCTATTTTTTCGAAGGCATTGCATTTGCGATCAAAAGCATTGACCAAAAACTTTTTCAATTATTTTCAAGATGAATAAAATAAATCCACAGATTCATACATTTATTTCATCCCATCAAAAACAGGATCCATACAGACCTTCTCCAATATTTTGAGAGATATTCTATATATATTTTTTATGCCAATCGATTCTATTTCTTGCATTCAGAGCAGAGACTATTTAAAAGCCACAGCCAAGAATCGAACGAGTTGAATACAGAAAATGTTCCCAAATATTGTTTGTTTGCACACTGTAGATAAAAGTCCACAAAATATGACAGATATTGGTTTAAAGGTACTTAACAACTGCCATTTTCATGATGTTGATATGATTGAATATAACTTAAATTCAAACACTTGAACTTACAGAATAATGTAATTACATTATTGTAATTAATAATAATGTAATTAATAATAATGTAATTACATTATTTTGTAAGCATCTGAAGAAGTCGTTTGTAACGACGAAACGCGTCATGCTATGTTGTCAATAAAGTGTAAATCATAAGTTCAAGTGTTTGAATTTAAGTTATATTCAATTATAATGGATTTACATCAAGTAAACGCCAACACTATTAAATAAAATAAATGTTGATATAATTATTGAAACGTTTAGCAAGTTATTGTACGAAAAAAACCGTTTAAAAGACTTGATAGCACAAAAAAAGTCGAAAATAGTTCGACAAGAAAATTAAAACCTCTAATCAATCAATAGTATATAGTTGGAAAGTATTGTACGGATATGGTGAAAATGTGAAATATGTGGGAGTGAATTATTAGCAGAGTGTTTGCTTTGCTTTGTAGTTTTCAATAAAAACAACAAATGGGGTGCAAATGAGGGCTCAGTTCGCGTTCAAACAGCATATCCTCAATTATAAGATTGAGTATCGTTCTAAATTTTAATTGCTATATATTTACATCCAACAAGAGCAATGAATTATCCTTCAAGAGATTTATGTTCGAGACTACTGAAATCGCTGCCTACATTTATTGGAAACGCAAAACAGTTACTGTTTCGTAGAACAAGGCTCTCTTCAGTTGCGTCTCGTCCCAATAACGAGAGACATCGACTCCAATTCTCAAAAAAAATTTTTTGAATCAGTAGACACAAATATATTGCGAAATTGTTTGCATATTTAATGCATAGATTACCATGTATCTCAAATCTTAGAAAAAAATGGAAAAAACATGAATACATCCAACATTTCATCTGAATCATTTATTTCATCTAATTTGATGAACTAATGCCAACTAGATTTTGATAGTAGAAACGCTTGATTACCTTTCTATAGGGCTGCAAAAAACATGAAGAAATATAGGTACTACAAGAAAATAAATTCTATATGTACCGTACTTATATCATCGCACTTGTCAATACTCTTCTATAATATTCTTTTGAATAATTCGTGAAAAGTATTTTCCAGTATGCAATAAAAGGAAAAAGCATTTCATCTAAATTATTAATTTCATTTAATTTGATGAAAGCCATCTAGGTTGTGATAGTAGAATCGCTTGATTTTACCTTTCTATAGGGCTGCAAAAAACAAGAAGACTACAAGAATATAAATTCTATATGTATCGTGCTCATATCATCGCACTTGTCAATACTCTGCTATAAAATTCTATTGAATAATTCGTGAAAAAGTATCCAAAGATAGTCATAGTATACTTTCCATATTGAATATTTTTAAATAACAGACGCGATGGTTTGTTAATTTTTGAAATAATATGACCATGTAGTCATGTGAGGATTTATCAAGAGTATATTCTAAAAATAATTTGATACAGGCTGTTTCAGAAATGTGTGACATACCAAAGTTATGTTTTTTTTGGAACGCCCTGTATTTGACTATGTTTTCGGATTTAACGTAAGAAATAAGATTTTTTTTCTTCAATATGTCATATAGCTAACAATTATAGTTTTTGAAATATTTCGATTTTTCGGAAATTGGAGAGTCCACAAAAAGTTTTAATGATTTTACATTGACTTAAAGTTCTACAGGGTGTCCAAAATTTGGTGCTTTTCTGATAATATATTCAAACTACAATACCATGCTTATTTTAAATGGGGCACACTGTATTTTTCAATCCCATCATGTACTAAATTACATTATCTTTCAAAAGTTATAGAAGTATTATATGTCTATTTCTAATAGTTTTGGAATTATATTCAATTATGTGAAATTATCATTTATTTTCATCTATTTTGTCACTTTAATATGCGAAGGGATGAGTGCTTCTTCTCAAAAAAAGATGAATGTTTCATACTTTTTATACCGGCTTCACCTCTGAATGTTTCATCAGTTTCTTGCAGAGCTCTAGATCACTATTGAGTTTTTGAGTATTTATCTTTTTCAAAGT